>CM076577.1:1309181378-1309781378 GCA_034641835.2 Pinus albicaulis
TTGATCAAATATTGTAGATAGGTCTGTGAATAAATTTCACGATGAAAATCGATTGTATTTTTGATGAAATTCCATTTCTTAAATATAAGGTAGGTTCCAGACAATACTGTCTTGATAACTTATTAATGAAAAAATAAAAAATAACAACTAATTAATATTTTACAAACATAATTTTGAAGGATTAGTTAACATTCCCTTCTTAATCTGAAGGGACAACTGCCATGCCAAGTAACATTTTGAACTTTTCAAACTTTTCATGTCTCGGTGCTTTGGTAAATATATCTGTGATCTGCTTTGAAGTAGGACAATGTGGCAGATGAATAACTTTGGCCTCCACATAACGACAAATCAAGAGATATTCGGTGTTAATATGCTTTCTTCGATCATGAAAATTAGGATCCTTGGCCAACTGAATTGAAGAAGAATTGTCAAGAAATAGAGGAGTTGAATCATTTTGTTTCTCCTGCAAGTTTTCAAGTATTTTGTGAAGCCAAATGATTTCTTTTGTAGCTTGAGTTGTTGCAACATATTCGGCTTCAATGGTGAAATAATAAAGAATATATTACTTGCATGATATCCAATTGATAATTGTTGATCCAATATTCATCAAATAAATATAAGTAGAGATCCCATTCTCCTTATCTCCATCAAAATGAGAATGTGAATAGCCAATGACATGGAAATATGCAACTTTGGAATATTTGATGCCATATGTTTGAGTTTCTTTTAAATACTTGAGATCTATTTTTGATGTAATCTAATGACCTTCACATGGTTTATGCATAAACATGGAAAGTATTCCTACAACAAAAGATATGCCAAGACGAGTAGTAGTCATAAAATTCAAACTTCCAACAAGTTTCCTTTATTTTGTTGGATCTTCATATGTACTTCCTAAATTGGAAGTAAGCTTCAATTTTTTCTCCATCGGAGTAGAAACAGGGTTACAATCCTACATTATAAATCTTTCCAATAGTTGTCCAATATAATTCTTTTAAGAAATAAAAATGTATTTGGTTTTCTAATAAACTTCAATCCCTAAATAATAATGCAATAAACCAAAATTTTTCATGTCAAAAACTTTAAGTATTTTTCTTTTAACATGCTCTATATAGTAATAATTATTTCATGTAATCATAAAATAATCTACATAGACAACCAAACATATACTCGACTTTCCAATATTCTTAACAAAAATATTTGCATCATCCAGAGCAAATAACTTACAATTCAACTTGAGAATTTCTTCAGTTAGTTTTTCATATCATGCACAAGATGTTTGTTTTAGTCTATACTAATGTTTCACCAATTTTCATATGTTATGTTCTTTTCCTTTGACAAAAAAACCCTATGAATGAAACATATAAGCATATTCCTTTAAATCACCATTCAAAAACGTTGTTTTTACATCCATATGATGTATCTTCCATTATTTTTGAGTTGCAAGAGAAAATAGAGTTCTAATTGTGTCCCATTTTGTTGTAGGAGAAAATATCTCTATGTAATGAACACCTTCCTTTTGAGCGTAGCCTTTTGCTACAAGCATCACTTTGTATTTATCAAACGAACTTGTTGTAGCAGCTACAACCACCCTCCAAAAATTTTCCTATGCTTACATTTTGGAGCCTTCCTTCCTTTCCACATGAGCTTATCTTGTATTGTTATCAAGTATTCATAATTTGATTGAGACTTATCCTTTTCATTTGTGCTTGTGTTTGCTTGTTTTCACAGTTAACTAATATTTCTAAGTCACAAGCTAACCTCCTAACTTGGTCTTACCCCGGTTATGGGCTTTCCTCCAGAAGTTGCGCAATCCATGAAGGCAAGCTAACCTTGATGATTGGAATTGTGCAATCTTGACTGGAAGTTCTGCCTTGAGCTCAGAAAATGTGTAGTCATGGTAAGAATCACGGCTTTGAGCCCATAAATTGTGTAAATTCTTCCCTTGAGCTAAAAAAATATGCAATGCATTAAGCTATAAAGTTACCCAATTCCCCAAAATTGCGTAATATTTCCCTATAGTTTGCATGGCAAGTTTCCTTAAAAAGAAAAAAATATATAAGATAAAAGGTGAAAAAGCGTCCCTAGAATATACTGATCCATTATTAGTTTCCCGAAGGAGGCACATTCAATATTTTTAGAAAATTCCGCCAAGTGTCACTTTCTCCTTGATTTTAGGCATGTGCGTTTTGTTGTGGATCATATGCGTATCCTTTTATTTTTCAAATATTCGAAAATATAAAAATAAGAAATTGTTGGAAAATATGTTAAAGTATCAAAATCTTATACTTTAGCATGAAAAAAGATGTATGTTCGTCAAAATTTAAGTTTAAACATTTAAACTTTATAGCTATGGGTTCGGTATTAAATGTTAAACATTGATTGGTTTGATTGGCGGAAAGTGCTGATCATTAAAGTCCTTATCAAAAGGCCCAACCCGCGGGCCCAACTAGCACACCGGATACCATGAGGAGTGCCTCCGCAGTTGACCGGGTTGACTGTGGGGACAGTAGAGATGAATGGCGGAGATTGAGTGCGGGGGCACCAACCGAAGTTTTCCTCCGTACCTCGAGAGTCCCCGCAGTGACGTAAGACGCTGAGTTGGTCACAACTATCTTCCACGTCGAGCAGAGTTAACGGTTTGCTGGCGCGTCCTGTTAGCATTAAATTTAAAACCTGCGCCACCTATTTAAAGAAAATTTTTATCTGTTTTTCAAATTATTTGTGATTTGCTGCGCACCTTGTTTTAGCTTTCCACCACCTGCAAATTTGAGCACCCTGCAAACTGTTCTCACGTAAATTTTCAACCATGGCTAAACGGTCGTCCTTATCAGGTTCAACTAGCCATATCCCTCTCATGGATACTGAGAGGGATATTCAAGATACCCTCTGTTCAATAATTCACCTCCCTTTCTACCAACAAGTTATCTTGAATGATAATGCTTCCCCTGTGTATTCTGCCATGGTCAAGTCTGGAGTTTTGTCTGCATGCATTCCTAAAACCCACCTTTTCCCTGAATTTATCTATTAGTTGGTATCTGTCATGTATCCAAGGAAGTGTTTTGTCATGAATTCCCAAGGAGAGAACGTTCTGCAGGTGTCTACCCTATTAATCCGCCAAGCCCTTTGCTATCCTGAGTCAGAGTCATCCATCCAATTTTCTGACGATTCGCTGGTACAATATTATGATAATCTTGCAGGAGAAGAATTCAATTAGTTCATGTTTTATTTGAAGCCTGACATGAAGTAGTTTTAGCCAGATTGCAAAGTGTTTGATATGGGGGTTTTTGATGCTGAGACTCATCCAATATTGAGTAATATTCCAAAAATTCTGGGTAAAGATGATGATAATACAGTGGATAAGTCAATTCTAGGGATGTTTGCCATGATGATGAAGCCAGGAATGGTGCTGGATATTCCATCATATTTGCAGGAAGCAGTCAATTCACAGCTGATGAGCCTTTCATTAATAGGTTCCTTTAAATTTCCTTCATTAATTGTATATTTGTTCTTATATCAGAATGTGGAAGAATTCATGCATTTAGGTCTAAATATTATGGATGTAAATAAAAGAAGGAAATCAATGATATTTTGGACAGATGTAGTTAGAAGGGAGAAAAATGAGGTTGGGTTGTTTGATTTTGCTAGCTATTACATGCCAACTGCATACAAAATATTGAATGGAAGTCCTGCTCCCTGTTTCTTACCTAAAGCTCAGGAGTTTTTGCATTTAGGAAACAATTGTAAATATGGAGATTGGTTTGTTTTTGAGGAATATTCTGAAATAAGGCTATATGGAGCAAGTGTTGAGCCTTACAGACTTCCAACTTTTGTACCAATGAGGCTTTTTGCTTTAGAGTTCATTAGACAGAGTCTAAATGTTGATTAGGTTCATTTCGTGCCTATGAAGAAAGGACACATGTATAAATTACCCATGGTTGTAGGCCCTTTCATAGTAAATATGAGGCAGGCATTTGATGAAGTAACAAAAATGTTAGATGACATGCATATGCTACTAGGAGAAAGTTGGGCTTATGACCCATATAGTGTTATTTCAAATAGAAGAATTGAGAATGGGTACTCTCCTTTCCCTCATGAAAGCAAGCCAGAACAAGAGAAGATAGCATGTAAAGGTGTGATGAGTTCAGTAGATGCAAACATTCAAACTCCCATCATAGCAGAGAAAACAGCTAAAAGAACCAAGGAAGTAGTTATTGATCTAGATGATGAGGAGCAGGGAGCCATGAAGAGAACAAAACTTAATGAAGAGCCTGCATCTACTGCACCTAGTTTTTCTTTACATTTGGGAGAAGAACAAAATGCTCCTGCTTCACCCAGGAATCATGAAGCTTCTCATGAACAGGTGCCCTTGATTAAACAACTGTTTTCACAAATTGAAGAAAGAAATCAGAGGATGAAGGCCAGCATGGAGGCCCAAGCTGAACATCAAGTTATTGTTGAGCAAACAAGATTGTTAACTGTAATGGATCTTGAGAAAGATCAATTTAGAATTGCCCTCTCGCATCCTACAGATATGTCAATTGGTTCTTCCAGCAATTTTAACACTGTCAATGTGACTGTGGATGTAAAGAAAATTCCACTGATGGATAAAATGAATTTGCATATGCAAACATGTCAATTGATTGTAAATGACCTCACAAAGACTAATGCAATGGCAACAAAGACAGAGAATATGTTGGGTAAAGTAATTAAACAGTTGAAGTTAGAGAAGGATAACTCAAGAGCCTTAACAGTTCAGAATGAAGAATTGAAGAAAATTATTATAAAAATTGGAGTAGACCCCAGAGGTAAGACTACTGTGCAGAAACTCATGCAAAGTGCTGAGGTAGAGATATCCACATTAAGGAAGAAGTTGAAGTTACCTATTGGAGAACATTCAATGGCTACAGAAGTTGCAGAGGTAGAGAAGGAAAAGGAAAAGTTGTTGTAGCAACTCATGCAGAAAGATGAAGAACTATCCAAAATAAAGCAGACTGCAATTTCATTGCAAAATCATATTGATAATCATAACTGTACTTTTGTTTTTCCTATAGGTGGTGAAGACCCTCAAGCACAAATTGTTCAATTACATATTGAGTTGCAGATGGCTGAAAGAGATAGAAAGAAGGCTCAAACAGATCTGGAGACTGCAACAAAATTCATGAAAGTCATAGAAAATGAAGCTGACAAATACAAAATGGATTTCCGAAATGCTGAAGCTGAGATTCAAAATCTCAAAGAAAGAATGAAAGGAAATCTCTCATTAATACAAGCTAAAGATATCATTTGGAATGATATCATTTCAGAAATGAAATCCAATTGGTGCTTCCTGATGATAATTGCAAAAGAGAAAAGCCTTATTTTAGAATGTGAAGAACCAATCATGTCTTATAAGCAAAAAGGAATTAATAGAGCCATTTGGGCCAGAAGATTTATTGATTTATTAATTCCAAATTAGATCAGGAGTTAGAGGAGAATGATATGCAAGATAGAATGTTGTATGCAGTAGAAATTAATAAAATGATTGTCAGAAATGATCTCAGAAAAGCTGCAGAAAAGAAACTAATGGAAATCAAGGAAGTAGTAAGTCAGTTTGATAAGTCTTTTGATAAAATGACAAGAGTAGGCTTGCCATCATGTTGGGGAGCTGAAGGAAATCTTTTGCCATGGAGCTCTTATGAGAACTTATTAGTGATGACAAAAAGCAAAGTTGATAACAGGCATGAAAAGACTCAGGTGCTTAAAGGAGAGACAATGGTCAACTTCTTGCAGAGACATTTTCAACTCTTGTGGATGGTAAAGACTCTTTTCATAGAAAGGCCTTCTTATGATCGAATTACTGCATTCAGATTGGAATATCACAATCTGATACATTCATCGAGGAAGAAGGTAGAAATATGGAAAAAGTGCAGAGCTTGGACAATAGACCTGCGAAAAGGTCAACAACAAAGAAAGACAAATCAATTGAGCAAGGAAAAGAAGCCACATCATCAGCAATTCCTATAGATTAGCATATTTATTTTATGTTATTTTCTGAAGACAATGTAATTGTAACAAGACATTTTCATGGCATGTAATAGACAACCTTCGAAGTCTTAAAGTAGTTTTGGTAGTTAGGATTGGTTACAGTAGTTCCAAACTGCTTTTTACTGTATTTAATGTAATTTTTAAGAGAAGGAAAGGTTCTGAGTTTTGGACCTTCAGACAAATATTTTTGTACTCAGAGATTCAAATATTAATGAATGAGTAAGCAAGTTTCTGGAATTTTGTTTATGTTGAAATGTATTCAAGTTTACATTATGCATTTTCTATCTATGAATAAAACAAGGTTATGAGCAGCAGGTCTCTTTTTACTTCTGTATATAAGAGTTATAAACCTTAATTGGTGCTCCTTTGTTTTAACTATTTCTTTAATATATTTCTTCTGGGGTTTGGGACGATATTTTATGTATAAAACAGCATATCAGTTTGGACTTCTTCTTACGTTTTCTTCTAGTCACTTCATTCAACATCAAAAAATGGTAGCATTGTGAAGCATTCATCATATTTGATATTTAAGGGTTTGATTATAAATACTTGAGGGTTAATAAAGCAGATACATAGAAATTTGTGACATAATCATAGAAATGTCTTAAGCACTGATTCCTTATCACAGCTAAGGGATTTTATCTTAAGGTACAACATTAATTGGTGTCGTTTCCAGGGATCTAATATTCGAAGGTTTTCCCTGGGTTTTGTTCATATTTCCTCTAGTTGTTCAGAGAGGAGGAAATATCAAGTTGTGCTTTATGTTAAATAATTCTCGCTCCTAAGAGGCCTCATACGAGGTCAGATACCTCTCAGCAAAAATTCCCTATTATGTCAGATCCAGAAAAGTTAGTTTCAAAGAAGGGCCAGAAAACAAAATATTTTCTACACCTGATGCCACACTACTTGTACTAGGCAACAGTTCTCATATCTCGCCATCCAAGGAAATTTCTCAGAAACTCATTTTATCGGAAAAAGAATCCTTACCCTCACCCATTAATTTCCAAGAACCAACATTAGAAGAGCTATCTTTTGATTTTGTATCATTTCCATTCACAGAATCTCAACCTAATTCAGTTTCCAGTTCTTTTTCTATTTTTCATATTCCCCTTCCTATATCAGTTGTTCCACCCCTTTTATCCCCACCTACAACTGGTATTCATTTTACCCCCGCTCAAGGAGCAGTCAATCATGGCATAAACATGGTAGCCCCTGCTTTCTTTATGAATATATATGCACCATTAAATCTACCTCAACCAATGAATGCAATGCCTCAGGAGTACCTTAAGTTTCTCCCCAGATTTACTGGTGAAGATGAAATAACTGCAGAACAACACATGCCTTTGTTTTGTACTTTTGCTGAAATCTTTAATGTAGAACATATTGATGTTGTAATGAGACTTTTTTTGCAGTCTCTAAGTGGAGAGGCAAGAAAATGGTTCAAAGGATTACCAAATGGTTCAATCAATGATTGGGATGAATTAGAAGTAAAATTCATCCAGAGATGGGGTGAAAAAAGAGACCATGGTTATTCTTTAACAGAATTTAATGCTATAAAGAAAAAATCAAATGAAAGTATGAGTGTTTTTGTCAAAAGATTTAATAAGTTGTACAATATTTTTCCTGTGGAAATGAAACCTCCTCCTATTGGAGTAAGGGTTGTTTTTGTTGGTGCATTTGCATCAGATTTCAGTTTTACCTTGAGAGAAATAAGAGCCTCCACTCTTGAATAGATTCAAACTGATGCCTTAGAAATTGAGGCAAACATGACTACTGCTGGAAAGGTTCAAGACAAAGGAAAAGCTAAAGAAGAAGATTCATCACAAGATCAAAGGATAGATGATATGACTAAGGTCATTAAAAATTTGTCAAACAAATTAGTAAAGATGGAGCTAGATAACAAGAAACCTGCACAACAAAACAGAGGGGTTTTCAACCCCCAATTCAGAAAACAACCCCTACAAATTCTACAGAGAGAAATAAAAGATCAAGATCAAGTCCAAGCACCTTTATATATAGAGGCATCCCCATCACATTCTGTTGATAATGATAAAAAATAAGATGAAGATCAAATTTCTGTTGTGTATATGGAAGATGGTGAGACAGAAGAAGAGAGTGAGAAAGAATATGCAGAAGAATGTAAAGAAGCTAATATATCATTTGATCAAGAAGAAATGGATGATTATTGCAAACAATTTACTAATTTTACGCAAGCAGATTTGCATAAAAAATACGATTTGAGGTCAAAAAAGAGGTTGAGAACTCAGGATGATGAAGGAGAGGAATCAGAATCGGTACCTACCTCAATGGCAACTCCACTACAAAAGAATCCTATTAAAAAATCAGATAAGGGGAAACAACCCATGAATCAATAAATAGAGAAAGAGAAGCAGCAAGCTGAGGCTCCTAAAATAAAATCTAATGACCCTAATATTTTGGAGAAAATTTTTACTGTTCCTGATCAAAATGGAAATTCTAATAAAAACCAAGAAGAACCTGAAAAGTTAACAAAACAAAATCAATCTTTTAGTTTGTCTAAAGAATTAGAAAAAATAAAGATTCAAGTACCACTTCTTGAGTTGGTCAAAACACCTAGTTATAAGAAAGAAATTGCAGAGTTTATTAATTTATCTCAATCTGATGAGGTGGGTGATATAGTGAATCTGCAAGAAGAGAAACCAGTGGTTACTTTTGGACCTCATGTTGAACAGGTAGATTCTTCTGTTCCACCTTTTTATATATCAATTCTGTTACATGATTTCATTTTACATAATTGTATGCTAGATTCTGAAGCATCACATAATCTAATGCCACTGTCTGTGATGAAAGAGTTAAATTTAAAAATCACCAAACCATATAGAGACCTTTATTCCTTTGATTCAAAAAGGGTGAAGTGTAGGTCTTATAAAAAATATGGTTGTTTCCTTAGCTCAAATTCCAGCTAAGATTATTATGATGGATGTGGTAGTAGCTGATATTCCAGCCAGATTTGGTATGCTATTGTCTAGATCTTGGGGAGCAAAGCTTGGAGGAGTTTTGAAATTGGATTTCACATATGCTATTATTCCTGTTTTTAATGGGGAGGAAAGGAGGTTATATAGAGAAACCAGATTTTGAAAACTACTACCAAGAAAGATGCAGGTATTTCCCCTATTTATGGTCAAGAGAAGGAGGATCTCTCTTGTTTTATGTTGCATGAAGATGCAGAATTTGTTGAAGATTCACAAAATAGATCTCTTAAGCCAATGTACATAAAGAGCTGTGTTCAAATAAAATTTGGAAGTGTTATTTTGATGGTGCATTATCTAAGGAGGGTACTGGAGCTGGATTCATATTTATATCTCCTGAAGGTAACTTTTTACCTTTTTCCTTGAAATTGGAATTTGAATCTACTAATAATGTAGTTGAATATGAAGCATTGATTCTAAGCCTGAAAACAACTAAACATATGGGAATTCAGTGTATATCTATTTTGGTGACTTTGAATTAATCATAAGAGAAATTAAGAATTGGTGCCAGACTAAACATCCCAGATTGAGGTCTTATAGAAATGAGGTGTGGGATATAGTTGAAAATTATTTTGAAGCTTTTAGTTTACAGTTAATTCCACGAGAAGAGAGTAGAATGGCAGATTCATTGGCAGTTGCACCCAACAAATTTAGGCCACCAATTAATCCAAGATTGAGATATGAAATTGAATTGAGATACAGGCCTTCAATCCCTGATAATGTAAAACATTGGCAGGTTTTTGAGGATGATGAAAAAATTAATCAATTTAAAACAATGATTGGAAATTTTGAGGACATTCAAATTGATTTAGAAGTTGATGAAAGTGGTCAAAGTGACATGTCTAAAAATCTGAAACATTCAATTGGTGATCAGAAGATAATTCAGCTGAAGGATAATATTTTTCCCAGAGGTTTGGTACCTCTTGAGAGATTGTTTGATGCTAATGATGTGTCAATAAGCCAGAAAAAGGTATCCCAAGATGGGAAAATGGAGGACTATAATTTAGGAACTCAACATGAGCCTAAAATAGTCAAATTGTTTAGGGGAGTTCCTAAGGAGTGCAAAGAAAGGTATGTAGATCTTTTTAAACAATTCATGGATGTATTTGCATGGTCATATGAAGATTTGAAAACTTATGATTTGGATATTATTCAACATAAAATACCACTGAAAGATGGGGTTAAACCACACAAGCAGAAGCTCAGACAAATTAGCCCACTATTGCTGGCTCCAATTGAAAAAGAGGTGAAAAAACTTTTACAAGCAAAAATCATAGTTCCACTAAGATATTTAGATTGGGTTTCGAATCTGGTACCAGTCAGGAAGAAAAATGGAGAGATAATATTATGTGTGGATTTCAGAAATTTGAACAAAGCTTCCCTAAAAGATAGCTATCCTTTACCAAAGATGGATTTTTTTCTGCAGAAAGTAACTGGAGCATTCAGGTTATCCATGGTTGATGGTTTTTCTGGGTATAATCAGGTGGCTGTGGAGAAGGAAGATCAAAAGAAAACTACTTTCACCACACCTTAGGGAACATTCATGTATGCCAGGATGTCATTTGGCCTCATGAATGCAGGAGCAATTTTCCAAAGGGAAATGGATATTGCTTTTGTGGGTGATAAATTTGTAGTTATTTATCTCGATGATGTTACTATTTTTTCAGGTTTTGATGATGAACACTTAGAACACTTGAAGAAAGCTTTCTTGAAATGCAGAAAATTTGGATTATCATTAAATCCAAAGAAATATTTGTTTTCTTTAGAAGAAGGTAAGTTGTTGGGTCAAATAGTTTCAAAACAAGGAGTGAAGATTGACCCGGCAAGGGTTGAAGCTATACAGACAATTCCACTGCCTAGAATTAAAAAAGATATCCAAAGGTTTATGGGAAAAATCAATTTTCTGAGAAGATTTGTTCCAAATTATGCTGAGATTGTCGGGAGAATAATAGATATGTTAAAAAAGAATGCTGAAGTAAAATGGGACAAATATGCAAGAGAAACATTTGACATAATTAAAGAAGCTCTCCAAGAAGCTCCTGTCCTAATCAGTCCAGATTACTTAAAGCCTTTTCAAATCTTCTCATTTGCATCATATTCTACTATTGTTGTTGTGTTATTACAAAAAAATAAAGAAGGAAGTGAAAAACTTGTAGCCTTTTTCAGCAAAGTCCTTAGAGATGCAGAGCTGAAGTATAATATTCTGGAGAAACAGGTATATGCTTTAGTTAAATCATTAAAGGCTTTCAAAAATTATGTACTTCATTCTCAAATAGTAGCATATGTGCCTAATTCTGCTGTAAAGGATGTGCTAGTACAGAGTGATGTGGAAGGAAAAAGAGGAAATGGATTGCCAAAATCCAGGAATATGACTTGGATATCAAACCAACAAAGTTAGTCAAAGGACAGGGACTGGCCAAATTGCTGAAAGAATCTAATTTTCAAGCTTTGGGAATTAGTTTACTTGTGCCTGTAGATGAAGTAACTGAAGAAATAGATCATATTAAGACAAAGTCAGCAATTAAGTACAAATTTCTCTGTTCAGGCTGGTATAAGGTTATCATTCATTATCTCTGTTTCTTTTCTTGTCCTCCTTCAATAAACAGAGCTCAGTATAGAGCTGTAAAACTTAAAGCTCAAACTTATGTTATAATTGAAGCTAAGTTGTATTGGAAAGATTCCGTTGGTGTATTGCTGTTATGTTTGATAAAAGAGGAAACCATGGAGGTGATTAAAGAATATCATGAATGCTTGTGTGGAGGTCATTACAGCTAGAAAGTAACTGCTCATAAGATTCTTAAATTAGGTTTTTATTGGCCCTCCTTATTTGCTGATGTATACAAAATTGTTAGAAGTTTCCAGAAATTCCAATTGTTTGCAGAAAAGAAAAGGCTAGCTCCTTTATCGCTTCTTCCTGTATTTATTGAAGAACCTTTCAGACAATAGGGATTGGATTTCATTGGAGAGATTATTCCACCATCAAGTGGGCAGTTTAAGTGGATTCTAACTACTACTGATTATTTTACAAAATGGGTAGAGGAAATTCCTACTAGAAAGGCAAATGATTTAGTTGTGATGAAGTTTTTGGAGGAGAATATTTTCAACAGATTTGGATGTCTAGTAAAGATTGTAACAGACAATGCTCAAGTTTTCACTTCAGCCAGATTCATAAATTTTTGTCAGAATTATAATGTAATATTATCCCACTCTACAGCATATCATCCTCAAGGAAATGGATTAGCAGAATCATCTAATAAAACATTGGTGAAAATGTTGAAGAAAACAATCAATGAGAACCAAAAGGATTGGGATTCAAAGTTGATTTTTTCTTTATGGGTAGTAAGGATGACTACTAAAAGATCCACTGGTAAATCTCCGTATGAATTGGTATATGGTGCTTAGGCTCTGTTTCCCACTCAGCTAGCAAGACCATTAATTCTTTTTTTCAAGACTCTCAAGAGGAACCTAATGCCTTGATTAGAAGACTAAACCAGGTGATAGAATTGAATGAAAGTAGAAATAATTTTATAGACAATTTGGTCATTTATCACGAGAAAATGAAGTCTATTTTTGACAGAAAGGCAAGACAAATCATGTTTCAGACTGGAGATATGGTATTAAGATGGGATACCAGGAGTGAAGAGAAAGGGAAACATGGTAAATTTGATCCTTTATGGTATGGTCCTTACAAAATCTCTGAAGTCAGATCAAATAATACTTTCATGCTGGAAGATCTTGATGGAGAAGCAGTAGAACTGCCTGTAAATGGGCAGTATTTGAAACATTATTTCCAGCACTAAAGGCAGTTAGTTTATTATTGTACATATTCAGTTTCCTCTCATTGTATATTTCTCATCAAGCAATTTTTGACTCCATGCCCGAAGTGAAGGCACTGATCTGCAGGTTCTGAGTGTTTCATGGCAAAAAACACTATCCCCAGGTGGAGCCAGATGTTGTGGATCATATGCATATCCTTTTATTTTTCAAATATTTGAAAATATAAAAATAAGAAATTGTTGGAAAATATGTTAAAGTATCGAAATTTTATACTTTAGCATGAAAAAAGATGTATGTTCATCAAAGTTTAAGTTAAAGTTTAAACATTTAAACTTTATAGTTGTGGGTTCGGTATTGAATGTTAAAAATTGATTGGTTTGATTAGCGGAAAGTGCTGACCATTAAAACCCTTATCAAAAGGCCCAACCTGCGGGCACAACTAGCACACCAAATACCATGAGGAGTGCCTCCGTAGTTGACCGGGTTGACTGTGGGAACAACAGAGATGAACATCAGAGATTGAATGCAGGGGCACCAACCAAATTTTTCTTCCGTACCCCAAGAGCCCCCGCAGTGACGTAGGACGCTGAGTTGCTCACAATTATCTTCCACGTCGAGCAGAGTTAACGACTTGCTGGCACGTCTTGTCAGCATTAAATTTAAAACCCACGCCACCTATTTAAATAATTTTTTTATCTATTTTTCAAATTACTTGTGATTTTTTGCGCTGCACGCTGTTTTAGCTTTCCGCCACCTGCAAATTTGACCACCCTGTAAACTGTTCTCACGTAAATTTTCAACCATGGCTAAACGGTCATCCTTATCAGGTTCAACTAGCCATATCCCTCTCATGGATACTGAGAGGGATATTCAAGATGCCCTCTATTAAATAATTCACCTCCCTTTCTACCAGCAAGTTATCTTGAATGATAATGCTTCCCCTGTGTATTCTGCCATGGTCAAGTCTGGAGTTTTGTCTGCATGCATTCCTAAAACCCACATTTTCCCTGAATTAATCTATTGGTTGGTATCTGTCATGTATCCAGGGAAGTGTTTTGTCATGAATTCCCAAGGAGAGAATTTTTTACAAGTGTCTACCATATTAATCTGCCAAGCCCTTTGCTATCCTGAGTCAGAGTCATCCATCCACTTTTCTGACGATTCGTTGGTACAATATTATTTTAATAGTGCAGGAGAAGAATTCAATTAGTTCATGTTTTATTTGAAGCCTGACATGAAGCAGTTTCAACCAGATTGCAAAGAGTTTGATATGGGGGTTTTTGATGCTGAGACTTGTCCAGTATTGAGTAATATTGCAAAAATTCTGGGTAAAGATGATGATAATACAGTGGATAAATAAGTTCTAGGGATGTTTGCCATGATGATGAAGCCAGGAATGGTGCTGAATATTCCATCATATTGGCAGGAAGCAGTCAATTCATAGCTAATGAGCCTTTCATTAATAGGTTCCTTTAAATTTCCTTCATTAATTGTATATTTGTTCTTATATCAGAATGTGAAAGAATTCATGCATTTAGGTCTAAATATTATGGATGTAAATAAAAGAAGGCAATCAATGATATTATGGAGAGATGTAGTTATAAGGGAGCAAAATGAGGTTGGGTTGTTTTATTTTGCTAGCTATTACATGCCAACTGCATATAAAATATTGAATGGAAGTCCTGCTCCTTGTTTCTTACCTAAAGCTCAGGAGTTTTTGCATTTAGGAAACGATTGTAAATATGGAGACTGGTTTGTTTTTTAGGAATATTCTGAAATAAGGCTATATGGAGAAAGAGTTGAGCCTTACCGACTTCCAACTTTTGTACCAATGAGGCTTTTTGCTTTAGATTTCATTAGACAGAGTCTAAATGTTGATCAGGTTCATTTTGTGCCTATGAAGAAAGGACACATGTATAAATTACCCATGGTTGTAGGCCCTTTCATAGTAAATATGAGGCAGGCATTTGATGAAGTGACAAAAATGTTAGATGACATGCATATGCTATTAGGAGAAAGTTGGGCTTATGACCCATATAAGGTTATTTCAAATAGAAGAATTGAGAATGGGTACTCTACTTTCCTTCATGAAAGCAGGCCAGAACAAGAGAAGATAGCATGTAAAGGTGTGATTAGTTTAGTAGATGCAAACATTCAAACTCCCATCATATCAGAGAAAACAGCTAAAAGAACCAAGGAAGTAGTTATTGATTTAGATGATGAGGAGCAGAGAGCCATGAAGAGAAAAAAACTTACTAAAGAGCCTGCATCTACTGCACCTGATTTTTCTTTACATTTGGGAGAAGAAAAAAATGATCCTGCTTCACCCAGGAATCATGAAGCTTCTCATGAACAGGTGCCCTTGATTAAACAACTGTTTTCACAAATTGAAGAAATAAATCAAAGGATGAAGGCCAGCATGGAGGCCCAAGCTGAACATCAAGTCACTAATGAACAAAAAATATTGTTAATTGTAATGGATCTTGAGAAAGATCATTTTAGAATTTCCCTCTCACATCCTACAGATATTTCAATTGGTTCTTCCAACAATTTCAACACTGTCAATGTGACTGTGGATGTAAAGAAAATTCCACTGATGGATAAAATTAATTTTCATATGCAAACAAGTCAATTGATTGTAAATGACCTCACAAAGACTAATGCAATGGCAAAAAAGGAAGAGAATATGTTGGGTAAAGTAATTAAACAATTGAAGTTAGAGAAGGCTAACTCAAGGGCCTTAATAGTTTAAAATGAAGAATTGAAGAAGATTATTATAAAAATTGGAGTAGACCCCAGTGATAAGATGGTTGTGCAGAAATTCATGCAAAGTGTTGAGGTAGAGATATCTACATTAAGGAAGAAGTTGAATTTACCTACTGGAGAACATTCAATGGCTACAAAAGTTGCAAAGGTAGAGAAGGAAAAGGAAAAGTTGTTGCAACAACTCATGTAGAAAGATGAAGAACTATCCAAAATAAAGCAGACTGCAATCTCATTGCAAAATCATATTGATAATCATAACTATACTTTTGTTTTCCTACAGGTGATGAAGACCCTCAAGCACAAATTGTTCAATTAAATACTAAGTTGCAGATGGCAGAAAGAGATAGAAAGAAGGCTCAAACAGATCTGGAGACTGCAACAAAATTGATGAAAGTCATAGAAAATGAAGCTGACAAATACAAAATGGATTTCCAAAATGCTGACGCTGAGATTAAAAATCTCAAAGAAAGAATGAAAGGAAATATTTCACTAATACAAGCTAAAGATATCATTTGGACTAATATCATTTCAGAAATGAAATCCAATTGGTGCTTTCTGATGATAATTGCAAAATAGAAAAGCCTTATTTTAGAATGTGAAGAACCAATCATGTCTGATAAACAAAAAGGAATTAATAGAGCCATTTGGGCCAGAAGATTTATTGATTTTATTAATTCCAAATCAGATCAGGAGTTAGAGGAGAATGATATGAAGGACAAAATTTTGTATGCTGTAGAAATTAATAAAATGATTGTCAGAAATGATCTCAGAAAGGCTGCAAAAAAGAAACTAATGGAAATCAAGGAAGCAGTAAGTCAATTTGATAAATCTTTTGATAAAATGACAAGAGTAGGCTTGCCATCATGTTGGGGAGTTGAAGGAAATCTTTTTCCATGGAGCTCTTATGAGAACTTACTAGTGATGACAAAAAGAAAAGTTGATAACAGGCATGAAAAGACTCAAGTGCTTAAAGGAGAGACAATGGTCAACTTCTTGCAGAGACATTTTCAACTCTTGTGGATGGTAAAAACTCTTTTCTCAGAAAGGCCTTCTTATGATCGAATTACTGCATTCAGATTGGAATATCACAATCTGACACGTTCATCTAGGACGAAGGTAGAAATATGGAAAAAGTGCAGAGCTTGGACAATAGACCTACGAAAAGGATCAGCAGCAAAGAAAGACAAATCAATTGACCAAGGAAAAGAAGCCACATCATAAGCAATTCCTATAGATTAGGATATTTATTTTATGTTATTTTCTGAAGACAATGTAATTGTAACAAGACATTTTCAAGGCATGTAATAGACAGCCTTCAAATTCTTAAAGTAGTTTTGGTAGTTAGGATTGGTTACAACAGTTCCAAACTGATTTTTACTGTATTTAATGTAATTTTCAAGAGAAGGAAAGGTTCCGAGTTTTGGAGCTTCAGACAAATTTTTTTGTACTCAGAGATTCAAATATTTATGAATGAGTAAGTAAGTTTATGGAATTTTTTTATGTTGAAATGTATTCAAGTTTTCATTATGTATTTCCTATCTATGAATAAAACAAGGTTATGAGCAGTAGGTCTCTTTTTACTTCTGTGTATAAGAGTTAAAAATCTTAATTGGTGCTCCTTTGTTTTAACTATTTCTTTCATATATTTCTTCTGGGGTTTGGAATGATATTTTATGTATAAAATAGCATATCAATTTGGAATTCTTCTTACACTTTCTTCCAATCATTTCATTCAACATCAACAAATGGTAGCATTGTGAATCATTCATCATATTTGACATTTAAGGGTTTGATCATAAATACTTGAGGGTTAATAAAACAAAAACATAAAAATTTGTGACATAATCATTAAAATGTCCTAAGCACTGATTCCTTATCATCACCTAAGGGATCGTCTCTTAAGGCACAACAAAGACCCATTTCGAAATAAAGTATACTGAGTGGAGGTGAGGTATTTATAACTCGAATGTGGCTTTATAAAATGGGAGTGCTAACGAGCTAAAATTATATATATATATATCACGAGATTAATTATGTTTTTTTGTATTCGATCTTGAAATATTATGTTTAGTGTATGAGAATGAAGATTATCAAACACTTCCTTACGTATGAAATAGCAATATAGCTAATTAATTTCGATTAAATAGTTAATTAAATTGATTGACTACGACATATCACATCCAATATCTCGCGATGCCTTGTACATATATCAAAAGATGGCAATCTTTGCATGTTCAATAATGAATTAATGCTTAATTGTATTTAAGAGATACATATATGTAAAAGAAGTATGTCTATTAATCACATAAAAACAAAACAACAATATAAAGATAGTAAATAACAAGTACATATCTTTACTTCCGCTCATGGAGTAAAATAGCGCTATCATTATCTCGTTAAGATGATTTCAAAAAGTACAGTGCAACTTGTCAAAGTTTTCCTTATAAAATTTCGGTGGACCCTTTCTTTGCAGACATGAGATGGTTTATATAGTACATACCCTGAAATACAAAACACAACATCACAAAAAGTGTTGAGGAGGGCTTAAGCAAATCCCTTAAAATAAGAGAAAATAGGACAAGAAATAAAAATTTGTTTCGAATGACGAGCCTCGTGGAGTGCGATGTTGTTCCCTTTTTCCCATTCGTTGCTTGAGCTCATGAATATCCAACACTGCCAGCACTTTATGGGCCCGAGGCTTAGCCTTATGGCACAACTATCCGCTGCACAATGCATATGAAAGTGTAGGAAGCATGTGGAAGGATGTGTCACAAGACATCACAACATCAACCAATGACCGTGTGGCTTCACAAGATATTGCCGCATTTTCCCTGCCCAAGTTTTTCCAAACCTTTCTTAATGCTTTTCTTCTTTTTTTCATTTAACCTTTCCCGCCACTATTTCATTAATAAATTGATATTAGGAAGGGAACCATGTGGGAATTCATGAATCATATTGGCACCAAGTAGATTATTGTTGACAGCCTTCAACGATGTTGTTAGCAACATCCCTTGCTCGAATATTTCTTCTCGCTTGTTTTAGTTGTATGTCCCAATCAGAAAGAATATTTATTTATGGAATCCCTCAATTTTGGGAAGATTTTATTTACCGCCTCTCGCGATGTCTCGCTAAGTGATAAATTTCGAGATCTTTTCATCAATGTCATTAAAATTCATCCTCGAATCCTGATGGTTGATTCCTACTGAATCACTTTTGTCACACATACATCATCGATGATTGTCAATTTCTAACATAATACTACTTGTTGTTGAGCCAACAGTGAATTCAATCTCCAAAGCTTGTTTCTTTAAGGCTTTGGTCAACCCATTCCCCTACCGTTCGATATGAAATCTCTAGCCAAGGGTTTATCTGCACATATAGTGGGAGAACATGGGGATTGGATAGACTTTCCATAAAATCTAACATATGTCAATAAATCCTTTCCAAAACATTTTCCCATGGCCATAAAATGATCTTTGCTCTTTTGACAGTTTTGGGGCCTTTTCTCCAAAAATAACTTGGTAAAGGGGTAAAATGACTACATGAAAAATTATGTAAAAATGAGACTCATAATTGGACTCCCAAAGGATATTGTGGTAGACATGGATAGGGGTATGGTCTTGTATAGTCCATTTCCATCCCATGGTTGGTAAATTAGAAGTAAAAATACCGCATCGATGATATAAGCACTCATGAAAAAGGGGCGAACTATCGTGAAGTGAATTTCTCGGGTTCTTTCTATACTCTAGGATTTGGGAGGAAATATTATTGAAATAATAGTACCCCAATCCATAATGTATGAATCTGATGTAGCCTCAATAAGAGGAACCCATTCAACTGAAAATTTACTTGTATAAGGGTACCTACGCCCACACATCATAGTAACATAGAAATACGTACCAACAAGAGAGGATATAGAGTACATACCCTTATCGTCATGTTTGTGCTTGTTGGGATTGTGCCTCCATTGTCTTATCGGTGTCTGATTGTAGATTATTCTCCTTTGCAAATTTTTCATGGAAATTATTTTCATATACCTTATGTGGGTTGGGTATATGATACATTTTTTTAAAATCTTCCACCTTGAAATATCCAATTACCGTCTCCCTTTGAAGTAAGGAATGTCCTTGCCTCCAATATTCAAATTGTAGATTATCCATTTCACTATGTTAGTATAGGGGAGAATCTTAGGGCGAGCGAAAATTTCGTGGAGAAAGGAATTGGTGACTTCACCACAAGAGGTTTTAGAAGATGTTGAAGCATCAGCTATGACCACCCTTAAAATTATTCTAGTATTTTTCATCCTCAAATAATATGTACATTGATTACCATGAGGAAGACCCACCTGCCGTAGTCATGTTGTATCATAGAATAACAAGAGGTATCTCTATTACTTCGAAGCAAGAGGTGCAGCGTGTGGAGTAGCCATGGGTTTCCAGCTCTTCTTTGCGTACTCTTTGACATTTCGTAAGAGCTTTTTCTTCTCTCGGGAATAGCCTCGGGCAGAGGGATAAAAAGAGAATGAAGAACAATACTTTCGCAATGTGGGAGCGATTGACACGTAAATTTTGAAGTGATGGAAAATATGGTTTAAAATGCAAAAAAATCCGAAACATTAGTGTAACAGTGCTATCGTATCACTTAGGGACTCGAGACCATCAATACCGTTATTCCCGAGTAATAATTAGAAATGTGAGTTCAAGTGATTGATACGAAAAATCAACATTTAATTTAGATGTCGCATCGCAAATTCTCTTGAACATGACTTTTTGAAAACATGCAATACGTTAATTTACCGTTATGCAACCAAGACCCTATGTTAATCGATTATAAGCTCTTTATCGGCGCTTTAAGATGTCATGGCATTGGAGGGGCAAGCATGCTATGATATTTACAATTCGATAACAATATCGCAATCGCAAGAGTGGTGGAGTGAGGTTTGGAAATTATAGTGTGATGTGTCTTGATGCGATATATCACATTGGGGGTTTGAGAGCAGCATCATCGATGGTAACAATTTTTTTGTGATCGCGCGATACCAAAATGTGACATGCAATACAGCGGGTGCTACCAATGGTCTTTAAAATAATGCACACTCGGGGAGCTTTTTCCTTTTGTTATCACCCTTTATGATTTTCAAAAGCCTTTATTCACTTTTTTATGCATTCAAGTTATATCACATTGCAACATTTCTATGGATTTATTTGTGTGCCTCTCATTGCAATTGAAATATATTATAATATTCCTAAATTAGCATACAAAATCGATGGGAATATTAAATTTTGATTTTTCTCTTAGCTAGAGGAATAAGTGGGTATGGAGAGCCATAAATCTCTTAGTAGGAATAAAAGACACTCCTAGTGTGAATGGAGGTCATCTAAAAGTTGGATTGAAGACCATTAAGTAGGAAAAGGGGTCGGGAGCATGTCGAATAGGTCAACTTTGACCAAAATCAAACAACGATGTTATGGAGGAGTGGCATTAATGGTGGGACAACGCAATTTTGGAGGGATATTGATCGCATAATGGTGGAAACCTAATGAGTGGGACCCCAAGGTGAGAAGGCTAACATTGTTTATAAGGAAGAGGATGGCAGCCATATGGGGTTATGCTATGATTATTATTTTGATATGTTTGTTTAGACCTTTTCTCCCTTCACCGTTTAGCTAAGATTGCCTGGTGCTATTTAGCACAAGGTTCACTGGGGCCGTGAATCCCACCTCTTTCCTCGAGAGGCCTCTTGGGAGAGTATTGATCTATCATTTCTACATATCCGGCATTCTCGCCAAGTTTCGAAAGGTTTAGCTACAACACAATTTCTGTTCGCATTTGTGTTGTGTGCAGTGTTGGCAAGGAGGGTTGAGAAACCCACTTTCGAGCTAGTTTTTCATAAGAGGAAGGATTCTCTTCTCTGGGAGATCAACAAGGAGGGATTTTGAGCATATTTCAGATATTTGACATCGTGCCAACCTATTCCCATCATTTACGTGGTGTAGTTTTAGCCGTGAATTGCGTTATTTTGGAGGACAACTTTAGAGGAGGATCTATTGGCTCTTTTAGAGGGTTTTCCGCTAGGTGAGGGGTTCAACCTTTCATTGGAGGATACCTTGCAGGAGATCTACATCATATCCATATTATTTTCAGCCTCTCTTTGTAGGAGTTTTCATTTATAGTGATGCTTCAAACCCCTCAGAGCCGTAGATCACCATTTAGTTCGGTAGAAACCCCTTCCCGGGTTCTTCTTGCGAAAGGTGTCTAGGAGGCTAGATCTTCACTCCTAGCATTATTTGAGCTATATAACAAATGCATCTACATTAATCTATCTTTATGCGTATTTTATGCCCTAAAATTGTGTTGTCTTAGCTTAGGGAATTTGTATGGCAGCCTATTTATCATGTGATGGCATATTTTGCTTTCGTAGAGGCTTGTTTTGTATTTCTTGAGTGACTTGATCCTCAAGATCTTTTGCCTATTATTTGCCGATATGTTTAATAATATGGTTGTACATTTGTCTCATATCATGGTGTGTTTATTTATTCACCCGTTCTTTCCATTATTGTGTTCATGTATTGTTGCTTTCCCATTTGGGAATATTACATATATGGTATGCAATGGATTTCTTTTTGGATTATTCGATTAAGTGCTTCTGCCAATATGATCAAAGTAAAACTTTTCGATATGAAATTACTATATATAAATAAAAGTGTTCTATTATCCTAACTTAAAAAATTAAAAAAGGGTCCCCATTATTTTCTAAGGTAATTATACATTAATAATGGGGGTTGAATAGCACAACAGTTCTTGGCCACATGTGATGAGATGTTATGGTAGTTGTTGCTATGTATTCATGGGGGAGATTGTGTGTGTGGTTTTCTCATATGATGTTCCCCGTGTGAGGTGATGGATGATGCTCATATGCATACTTGATGCTACTCATAGTTGCTATTATGATGATTTTGCATATGATGCTTATGGTTGCCTTATGATGGCATATTTATACTTGCTTGCTAATGGTGTTGGTTGGTTTCTTCTAATCGGTGATTCAATATTATGTTTTTGTTGTTGTGATGATTAGTGGCAAGGATGATCACTGATGCTTTATATTTCAGCCATGAGATGTATGTTTCAGCATGTACTTCAATTCTTTCTACCTATTCATATGGAGTTGACCTTTTTCCATTGATGTCAAAGGGGGAGAGAATTTGGAGATATCTTGGATGTAAAGAGTTCAACCTCACATATTGATGAGGTTGACATCAATGCCAAAGGGGGAGTTTGTTGGCATTGATGTCAACAAGGTCATGGCCATGATCATGTGTTATGGAGGTCGTATATATTGGCATTGATGTATTGACAAAGTGAGATGGATGTGTTGGAATTCATGTCAAATCTTGAGGTCATGCGCTTATGTAAACCTTATGTTGTAGATTTATGGACCATGGTGTGTGTTCGTTATGCATGTGTATAGGTGGTTGCAAGTGGCTTGCATAAATGATGTATTACATTGGCTTTGACATATATAATAGCATGGAGATGTGTAGATGGATCCGTGATTTGTTGGTGCTACATACGCAGTGTGATAAGAGGATGTCATGGTCCTCATGGTCATGTTGTTGCATAGTGTTGGATGCAGCGAGGTGTTTGATTATATCTTTGTTATGCTAATGATTGTTTGGTTATACATTGTTACCAAGGATGGTTCCCATGGTACTTTGGTATGACAATTAAATGATTTAACTTGGTATTTGATTGAGGATGAGTAGACAATTACCATGGTACAATTATTCTTGGTATTGGTATTTATGTGGAGTAAGTTGGCATGTGATATTACCTTGCTACAAATAGTCTTGGTATTGACATAACCAAGGTATTTTCTCATGGTATTCATTTAGAGATTAGCATTGTATATGTATTCTTTATATTGACATCACCAAGGTATTTACCCATGGTATTGAGTTGGATATTACCATGGTACATGTGTACATTTTATTGGCATAACCATGGTATTTACCCATGGTATTGAGTTGGAGATTACCATGGTACATGTGTCCATGGTATTGGGATAAACATGGTATTTTCCCTAGGTATTGATTGTTTGGAATAATTTGACTTAACCATTTCAGTAAAAATTAAATAATCGAGGAAGAGAAGAAAAATTTATGTTGGTTCTCTTGTGTGAGGAAATTGTCAAACATGCCATCTCATAAATTTGCCGGATAAAGAAGTGACAATCTTTTGCAGACGCAGCTTTTGAAATCGAGGATGGATCTCAAAATTATGAGATATGGGTTTTGTTAAGAACAAGCTTTCAAGTTAGTGTTCTTATGAGCAATTTTTCAAAATTCAGTCTATATGGATAGAAAACTCGAAGGTTCTTAGAAGGAAATTTTTGCAGATTTTTGTGTTGTGGTCATTTTCCAAATTGCCGCAATTGCAATTCCGCATTCGATTTTCTCCAAAAAGTGATTAACATTGAAAATATAAAATGAAAGTGGAGATAGTGGATTAATTGATTCAATAATATGAATTCGCATCCAATCAAGCATATGAAAAAAGTTGTTGTTTCCCAGAGTTTTGTGTAATTATTGAGTTGAACACTCGAGTTCATCTTTATATTGGAGATAGCTAATTGTGAGATGGTCGATTGTGAGTTGAGTGAATTGGAGTATGCGTATGTGAGTGAGAATATTGTAGAGAAGAAGTGTATGCTTCGTATCTAGTGGCGAGCCTAAATTCTTTATTCTATGACCCGAATAATGAGCATATCTCAAGCATGATTCGTATTGTTTAGATTTAGAGTTGTTGGTGTACTAGTGTTTGAGTTGGGAGAATTTGGTATGTTGCTAGAGTATATGTTGGTGATCCTCTCACACTTTTTTTGCAGAAAGATGCCGATGCATTTAACACATAACCATCCGTCTAATGATGTTATTTGTATTATGCCGCATTTTATTGTTGTGAGGGTCTCGATATTCAGCCTTTTGTGTCGACACTAGTCTTATTGGAGAGCACATACATTAGGAGAATTTTGAGGTCTAAAATGTGCTTCCTAAGGAAAATGTACAATTAACTTTATGAGAACCAATCACATTTTAGGGGATGACATCATCCCCAATGGTTGAGGTGGCATCGTCTTGTTAAAGGTACTTACTTGTCACATTCTCAATGGTGAATAAAACTCATGGTTAACCATGGTAGTGCTCGAAGTACTTTTAAAATCGTAAAGTACAATACTATAATAAAAGTCATTTCATACTTTTTGAATAAAATATTATTATTGTCTTTTTCATTTTTTCTGAAAGAAACAATGCACATCCCTATAGAATCTTCATGTCTTTTCACACACTTTTCAATAAATATTATAATTTTATATTTTCATATATTTATTTTAAAATTATATATTCATCCCATTTTATTTAATATTACAATTTTTAAATTAATTATATGTAAATATCTATACATATATATTATACATATGAAATAAAATAAATAAAAAATGTAACTTTGTAATTTTATGATAAATCAAATCTATGAATAATGTTACTATAATATTAATAGTAATACAAACATATTAAAATTAAAGAAAAAATATATAGTTTTTGCATGATTTATTGTTTTTTTCAATAAATTGATCAAACAAATTCTTCTTAATTTCAAGTTATTGAATAATATGTAAAATTATGTTATTATAATTTTTTTAAACAAATCAACATGATAAGGATTATATTATATCTTTCTAACGTAGAAAATAATAAAAATTGTATTATGTTAATTACAATAATAATTTTATCAAAATATTTAATGATTAAAAATTGAATATAATTATTATTCTACAAATTCGCTTATATTAAACTTGAAATTATAAAAAATATGTAAATTGTGTTGTGATGTTTATCTTAAAAAATCAATAATATTGATTTTACACACACACACACACACATATTAATTTAAACCGTACGAATAAAATTTTAAATAGTTATTTATGTTATAAAATAACTTTAAATGTGTCATGTATTTGGATACTTCATCTATGACCTCATGCTAAAGTCTCATCATCAATATAGAAATCATGCATCCCTTATATATGTTATTGAAATTTGTTTTCAATTTGTTTAATGTTCCACTCGATTAATAGTGAGATATTCCTTTTGTATGGAATATCACTTTCCATACACCACAACAAAAAAGGTCATCGTGAGGCTTATGCCTATGACATGCATCCTTTTAAAGTTGCCACAGCTTGTTGCATCTAGCGATGGTCCTTAAATAAAAATTGGTGTAAGTGTATATAGTGACGGTCCTTAAGGTTTGTCAAAACCATTTTTTAGTGACACTTTTGATGAGGGTTGTTAAAGGCCCATCATTAATTCTCTCTTTGGTGACAATTCTAGTGACGATATTTTATTGGCCCAATGAGTTTTCGATGATGCTATGTGAGTATTAGTATACTTTTTTGTCAAAAGATAATGATTTAAGATCATTTTTATGTTGTATTTTTCATTATGTGTCCAAGGCCATAGTGGTTAGAGTGAACCAATTTGTTAAGAAGTAATTAATGTTTATCATTTCCTCAAGTAATGAGAATATAGTTTTCTTATGAGTAAACACATGATTAATGTTTTTTATGTTTATTATCTAACAAATTTCCCTTTACGACGAAGTTCCGCTAGTGTACGTAGGAACCATAATCAAGGTCGATCAATTCTATTAATGATAGAGACCTAGCACTCCTCAACACTCCCGGAACACCCCGACATGCTTTGGAAAACACTAACATTCATTGGCACCTCACATGTATAGAACTTATTTCCATGAATAGGACACCTCACACACATATTGACATGCCCTAGCGTAACATAGCACTACCCCTAGCATGTGTTGGCATGCCTTGGAACACGTTGACATGCATTGATATAAATTAGTACTTGGCATGCATTGGAACTTGACGTGTATTGGAACCCTATTGTTAGTGTGCCTAGCATGCCCCTTTTGAAAAAGGTGAAGTACCACCTAATTAACCCTCGTATGTGTTCATTTCCTTGCATTTTAGCTTGGTTCTCCCTTTTGTTTCCTTGTCACTCTTTGACACATGTTGGCACACCGGCACCCCTCGCACATCTTGGCATGCCTTAGCACCTTGCATGTCTTGGCATGCCTTAGAACTATTTGGCACATGTTAGCACACCCCGGAACTCTCTAACACATCGACACTTCTTGACATGCCCTAGTATTCCCTAGCATGCCTTACCACTACCTAGCATACCTTGTCACTCTCCTTGGCACCCCTAAGATTTGTCGACACTCCCCATCACACCCTCATATTCATTCATTTCCATGCATTTTGACCTAGTGTTCCCTTGTGTTTCCCTAATACTCCTTAAAACTCCTTGGTATGTGTTTGGGCCAATCTACTAGTTTAGATTAGGCTTTAATTTCTTATCAATCCGAGTAGGTACACTTAGAGGTACTTATCTAAAATATATAGATCTAGAAAGATTTGGTCTCCCGAATGAGGGTTTAGTGTATTACGATTCAATACTCACTTACAAAAGATTGTTTTTTGTCTCCTTCCACACTTGAACACCTTCTAAAACAAAAAAAATCTAATCTCCTAAAAATGATGATTTCTTATGGTTTGTCCGAGATTCTAGTTATTTTACAAGGACTAACTTCATGGAACCTCTTCCAAATTCTTAGATTAACACACTAAAATCAATTATCTCTTCCAAGTCTTAAACCAACACACTCATCAATCGTACTCATTCAAAATGCAAAGCAAGGCAATAATCTTGAAGTCAATCAATAGCTAAATCCTCTTACAAGGTTCAATCATTAGACTATTAATTGAATTCTCGCAATTATAACCATGACCATCAAACGTAGATGATGAATGAAATAGTAAACACAACTTTTAATTCTCGATTTATGAACTTGCGATAAGAATAGAAATGTATTATCGTATCCGAATATGCAAATTTAAATAATAAAAACAACACAAAGAAAAGTGTACCAGCTGAGCATGAGCCCTCCACACTTTGCAAGCACACTTGAGATAACTTAGATGATGAAAATGATGGACTATAACACTATGAAGAACTCGAATCTTTTTATGTATTAAAGTCCCAAAGCCAAATAAATCAAAGTTTGAAGCTTCTCACGTAATGTCTCATGTCTTGTGTCTAGCCTTCAATATTTTTCTTTTAACTATTTATCATTGAATTACATAACAAAAGAGGCTATTCATATTCCTCAAAAATCCCGACCGACTTCCCAAAGGATTCGAATTAGTTCGTATTCATTTATACAAGCAAAATATCAAGTCCGTTCATTAATTGCTCGTGATTTCCGCCGAAATGGTCGTAGGTTGACCGCCCATGACCAAAGAACTCGTGGAATTCAACCGGAGGTGGATAGATATTTCATCATCCTTGTATATTCAGCATAAGCCCCCGCCTTCAATTTGGCCAACCTATCATGCAACGTGTCGAATGTAAAGCCATTACAAAAAGTTACGAAAACATGTAATTTTTTGAAAAACTCTAGTTTTAACACAAAAATTCCTAAAATTAATTCCCACATAAAAATAATAATAATAGCATTACATTAATCTAGCTTTAAAGGGGTATGAGAGATTTATGAAAGTTAAATGAGGAAAATTATGGATAAAATGAAGTTTTTTAGGTAAAAAGATGAGTCATGAAATGGTACCAACAACACTGTACTGGCACCTCCGGCACACCTTAGCACTCTTAGACATGCCCTCGCCACTCCATTACATGTGTAACACTCCCCGAAACACATTGGAACTTAGCACGCTTTTGGCACTTGGCAAGTCTTAGCATGCTTGGCAAGTGTCGACAATGTCTTAGTATGCTTTGACATGCATTAGCATGGTTTGGCATGGTTTAAGATTAAAGTTATTTGAGATCAATTATTGGAAAGGAACACTACAAGAAAAAAAGGACATTGGTGAGGGTCATGCCTCTGGATGAACCTTTTTAAGGTTCGTCACCAATGTCACATATGGTGATGGTCCTTAAAAAAATCGTTGTTGTAAGTGCATATAGTGACGGTCCTTTAAGGTTTGTCACCAAAGCCATTTTCAGTGACACTTTTGGTGAGGTTTGTTAAAGACCCGTCACTAATTCTCACTTTGGTGACACTTCTAAAGTGACAATATTTTATTGACCCTCGTACCAATGCTCTTTTCGGTTACTTTTGGTGACTTCCGTAAAAAATGTCTCATAACATACAATTATAAATCCAACATACAATAACATACATTTGTTTCAAATAGATTTTGATAAAGAGGATATTCATCCTCTCACCTACTATAAAATATAAATTAGCAAATTTAAACTTCAAAGAAAATGTTGCCAAAGCATTTGGTCACCTAGTTTCACAAAGAGGTGCATTCTACAACTCAAAATGAGGGTGTTTTAATTAAAAACATTGTTAAACATCAATAATCTCACTCTCATTGTGTTCAATAGGTTGTTGATGTTACAACTCTGTGAAAGAGATGTGAAAATAGTTCACTCTCACTCTTATAACCATAAATAAAATATTTAGATGCCTATGTAAAACAACAACGTAATTTTATATAATTTTAAATAGAGATAAATAATTAAAATAAAAATAAAATCTTACATTTTCACCATTTAAATAAATTATTTGAATATATATATATATATATATATTATCAATTTGACTTAAAAAGAAATAAAATAATTGGGAGAAAAAGCGTCCGCTTAAAAACATGTCTAACCATTCTCTATTTTGGCGCTTTTTAGGTTTATTTGGATGACATTCTCATCTTCAACAAGAGTTGGTAAGAATACTTGCAACACATTCGACAAGTCCTTCAAACCCTTCAAAGAACAAAAATTAGTGTGCCATCCCTTGATAAATGTACCTTTGGCATGAGCCAAGTCTAATATCCCGGGTTACATCATAGATGAGCATGGCATGCATGTGGATCCGACTAAGATCCAAGTCATTCTAGATTGGCCAACCCCGACCACTCTAACAGTAGTTTTCTGCATCTTTTTGGGCCTTGTAAATTTTTATCGGAGGTTTGTGTTGGGATTCTCCCATATCACATGGCCTTTGAGTCGATTACCAAGTGTGGGGCGAAAGAAAATTTTTCTTGGTCTCGAGTCCCAACATAAGGTGTTCATTGAGTTGAAGCATCGCTCTCGCTATGCACTAGTACTCACATTGCCATACCTACAACATCCATTTGAAATTAACATAGTATGCCTCCGACTATGCTATCGTGGAGTCCTCACCCAAAGACGGCATTCAATGGCCTATCATAGTGAGACACTTTCTCATATAATTCGGAAGTACCCCACCTATGATAAAGAGATGTATTCCATCGTGCGAGCTTGCTAGCAATGGAAGCATTACATTCTCGTGGAATGAAACGTTCATCCACACCGATCACCGACCTCTTCATTTTATACGTACACAAGGGAAGCTACGAACGATCACCCTCGAAGTGGTCTCACATATCCGCAACAATTCCACTTCGAACGTTAAATACAAAAAGGGCAGCACCAATTATGTTACAAATTTCTCGCCGACAGCTGTAAACACCGACTACTATTCTCAACTCTTGTGGCCACTGAGACCTCTACATCGCCGCAAATATACAAAAATGATCCAAAGTTCACCTCCACATACCGTAATCTAGTAGATGGAAAAAAAGTTCCCGATTTCACCTCCATGACTCATTATTATCCTACCCGGGCCACCTTTGTGTTCCTTTGAGCGAGCGTGCCAAGATGATTTGGGAGGTGTACTACAAACTGGGTTGCTGAGACACTTTGGTGTGGAGAAAATTGTGTTTGTACTACAAAATTGCTTTTATTAGCCAAAACACTCGACCGGATAGTGGGAAATATATCGTATTCGCATCGCTTGCGCCATCGCCAAACCAACCATCAAGAAGCAAGGCTCCGTAAAATCTTTTGCCTACTCCCAACCAGCCGTGGGAATCCATCTACATGGACTATATGTTTGGCCTCCCTTCTACCAAGCATGGTAATGACTTTGTATTTGTGGTCGTGGACATATTTTCTAAGATGGATATATCGCAAAGTGGCACAAGAAGAGTATCACAAGTAGAGGACACTACCAAACTCTTCTTTGAACGCAGTGTGGATACATTTTGGGATCTTGCAAACGATTATCTCATATCGAGATATCAGAGTTCCCGAGCACATTCCGTCAATCCTATGGACACTATTGGACACCAAGCTCACCAAGTCGTCCGCCTTCCATCCCTAGACCGATGGCCGACATAGGTCCTCAATAGGATGATAGTACACACTCTGCGTGTACAAATCCAAGCATCCACGAACCTCGGGATGAGAGTCTTCCCTATGTGCAAATACGCTTATAGAAAAGCTCTCCATATCTCGATTGGTCGGTAGTCCCCTTTCAAGTGGGTCTAGCATTTCAACCATTATGTCCGATTGATGTGCCCATGCCTCGTGCGACTACATGTACAAAATCCACACATGTATTGTCTCGAGGTTGATAAAATGACCATATTTATTGAATGCATCCAACAACTGCCAACAGAGTTCATGGCATCTTGGAGAAGTCAAATTCCATGTACAACCAGACGACATGATAAACATAGAGTGCCACACAAGTTTCATGTGGGAGATAAAGTTTGGTTTCATTTGCGGAAAGAACGCCTTACTAGAGCCCATCGAAGCTCGGACCACTCCGATATGGTCCTTACACCATTACCAAGGTTGTGGGATACAATTCTTTTGAGCTAATCATTCCCCCATTCCTTGGCCTCCACCAAGTGTCCAATGTGGATCGTTACCATACTTCCCACCATTACTAGATACATCGGACATTGAAGAAAAACTCACACCAACAGAAAGTTAAACTCGGAATGCATGGAACAAGCCACAAGTGATCGGATTATAGACACACAAATAAAGAAAAAATCGCCAACAAAAGATCCAAATATATCAAAGTTGTCAAAGCTGGCCAACTTCTCGCACCAAGGCAAGTGACTCACTAGGGACCAAAGTCAGCACAAGTTTACCCATCTCATGGAGGCACTCAACACAATAGGGACCATTGCTTCGAGGGGGGAGGATCGATCCGAGTGGGATGTTGGTGGCCACCCGCCTATTCCACTTGGACCCCCCACCACTATATTTTTCAGCATTTCAAATTTTTTATTTGTAGCACATTTTACTATTTTTTGGCAATTTTTTTGGGTCCTAAACTTCTAGAGCCGTTTTGAGGTCCTAAATGACGTTTTTTGGGAAAAATAAGGCAAATAAAACTTATTTTCCACTCGAAATTTGTATTCCTCGTATAGATATTTCTAACAAGGAATTGTGCACGTCAAACGGATATCGTATGCCAAAGTTACGACCCCTCGGGAAGTTGATGTACGAATTTACCCAAACGAGACCCATAGTTTTGGCACTTCATCTCCTAAAGTTAGGTTTTTGGATGTTTAGGGTTTTCCATTTTTTTTCAATAATAACAGGCCTTCGAGCCTCATTGTAACATAGTTTAGAGGCATGTAGTTGTCACATCTCTTCTCGCAGATAAATTACCATCACCCGAGCTAGTTTATTTCTATTCTGTTTGTAAGCTTATTTCGGTATGTGATATTAATGAAATGAAGTGTTATTTATGTTACATCCTTGTAGTTATGGTTATATCTCGTAATTTGTTGTGTCCATGTTTAAGTTCGCATCATTGTAGGATTATTTTCCTGGACAATCCCATGACATATGTCCCGATTTCCCACATTTGTAACATTGAACTTGTTAGACTCGCTCGACCACATCCTCTTGAGAAAGGTATTCTTCCTCTTGATTCACCTCCTCTTGATGGTTGACTCGCATGAACTACCTTTGAGTTCCTTTGGAGACCGATTTTTTCTCCCAAAGAGTCGGTTTTTCCTCTTCTCCTTACAAGACTCCTCCCTTTATTCCTTTGGCTTTGCTTTCTAGCAAATTTTTTCCTCTCGCTTTCAAGGCAAATTCTGTACATATTCTAGAATTTCAGGGTGAAAAATAGGCTAAACTCATCTTGAATCTCGAACTCAAGACATTGATATATCTAGAAACCTTTTCGATTGTTTCTTCGATGTATCCCTCGCTTCTAATATTCACCTTGTAAAATTCTTTCTAGTATACTCTTTAATAATCAATGACCTTTGTTTCAAATTTTGCATTTTCCGATATAAAGACAACCGGTAATCTTTGGGAAAAAAAATTACCTTTCAACTTCACCACCATTCTCGCTCTAGGTTTTGATCTTGGATTTGTTCTTTCTTCTCCTTTCTTCTTAAACTCCATCCTACCAAATAGTTGTGTGTCCTTCCAATCTAGTAACAACAAACTTCACCCGTTTGTCTTCAATTACCTCCTCATACTCAAAATGCTTATCTAAAGCATTGATCCAATCTATTAATTTTCCGAGTCTAAGCTACCAATGTAGCTAGGTATCTTTGCTTTAGGCCCTCGAAATGGCCCTAAGCATTGACCTCACCAATTTAATTTCTCCTGTGCTCTCCGACATGTTCTTCATCTTCTACCGGGAGACAGCTTCCTTAGATTCGCCGATGTCTCCACTCTCCTAGATCTCTTTTCTTGTTCATCTTTAAGGCTTCTAGCCTTTCTTGGACATGTCTCATGCCCGGTCTTCCCCTTCGCGTGCGAAATGCCATCACACTTTTTTTCTCGTGTGTTGTAGCTCGATACCAAAAATTGATGCCGTATCCTACACCTCGCAACAAGACTAATGGTTGGAGTGTGCAAGCAACATTAAATCATTCTCACTTTCAAATTACATTTTCAATTCAAAGAACCTCCAAAAAAATTTATCACATATATTTTTGTTTCTTCTTAATTGCAAAAAACCCGAGTACATGCATTCATAGATAATCATATATCTAATTCCTCTTCTATCATTACTAAAATTACTAAAATTTGGATGAGTTGGAATTTTTCCAAAAAGGAATCCAAGCTCCATGTTTTTCCCTCAAAAAGGTCTTGAACTTTCATCAAGTTTTTCCTTCGCAAATCTAGTCTATTTTCTAAAGTTAATAAAAAAAACTACTTCCATCTACATCCACAAAAGTCGATAACATTTCTTATTTTTCCTAACATCATTTCTATCCAAACTTTCTCGATCCAAAGTTTACCCGTCTCATGGAGGCACTCAACGCAATAGGGACCATTGCTTCTTGAGGGGGGAGGACTCGATCCAAGTGGATGTTGGTGGCCACCCGCCTATTCCACTTGGACCCCCCACCACTATATTTTTTCAGCATTTCAATTTCCTTATTTGTAGCACATTTTACTATTTTTGCAGCTTTTTTTGAGTCCCGAACTTCCGCAGCCATTTTGAGGTCCGAAATGACGTTGGGAAAACTAAGGCAAATCAAACTTATTTTCCACTCGAAATTTGTATTCCTTGATAGATATTTCTAACAAGGTATTTTGCACGTCAAAACGTATATCGTATGTCAAAGTTACGACTCTCGGGAAGTTGATGTACGAATTTACCCAAACGAGACCCATAGTTTTGGCGCTTCATCTCCTAGAGTTAGGTTTTTGGATGTTTAGGGTTTTCCATTTTTTTTCAATAATAAATAGGCCTTCGAGCCTCATTGTAACATAGTTTAGAGGCATGTAGCTATCACATCTCTTCTCGCAGATAAATTACCATCACCCGAGCTAGTTTATTTCTATTCTCCGTTTGTAAGCTTATTTCGTATGTGATATTAATGAAATGAAGTGTTATTTATGTTACATCCTTGTAGTTATGGTTATATATGTAATTTTTTGCGTCCCCGTTTAAGTTCGCATCATTGTAGGATTATTTTCTCGGAAAAATCCCATGACATATGTCTTGATTTCCCACATTTGTAACATTGAACTTGTTAGACTACGCTCGACCACATCCTCTTGAGAAAGGTATTCTTCCTCTTGATTCACCTCCTCTTGATGGTTGACTCGCATGAACTACCTTTGAGTTCCTTTGGAGACCGATTTTTCTCCCGTAGGGTCGGTTTTTCCTCTTCTCCTTACAAGACTCCTCCCTTTATTCCTTTGGCTTTGCTTTCTAGCAAATTTTTCCTCTCGCTTTCAAGGCAAATTGGTAAACATATTCTACAATCTGGGTGAAAATAGGCTAAACTCATCTTGAATCTCGAACTGCAGCACATTGATATATCTGGAAACCTTTTCAGTTATTTCTTCGATGTATCCTGCTCTAATATTCACCTTGTAAAATTCTTTCTAGTATACTCTTTAACAATCAATGACCTTTGTTTCAAATTTTGCATTTTCTAATATCAAGATAACTGGTAATCTTTGGGAAAAAAATTACCTTTCAACTTCACCACCATTCTCGCTCTAGGTTTTGATCTTGGATTTGTTCTTTCTTCTCCTTTCTTCTTGAACTCCATCCTACCAAAGAGTTGTGTGTCCTTCCAATCTAGTTACTAACAACAAACTTCACATGTTTTCCTCAATTACCTCCTCGTACTCAAAATGCTTATCTAAAGCATTGATCCAATCTATTAATTTTCCGCTTCTAAGCTACCAATGTAGCTAGGTATCTTTGCTTTAGGCCTCGAAATGGCCCTAAGCATTGACCTCATCAATTTAATTTCCGTAGGCTCTCCGACATGTTCTTCATCTTCACTCGGGAGACAGTCTCCTTAGATTCTCCGATGTCTCCACTCTCCGCATCTCTTTTCTTGTTCATCTTTAAGGCTTCTAGCCTTTCTTGGACATGTCTCATGCCCGGTCTTCCCCTTTGCGTGCCATCACACTTTTTTTTCTATGTGTTGTAGCTCGATACCAAAATTGATGCCGGATCCTACACCCGCAACAAGACTAATGGTTGGAGTGTGCAAGCAACATTAAATCATTCTCACTTTCAAATTACATTTTCAATTCAAAGAACCTCCAACAAATTTATCACATATATTTTTTATTTCTTCTTAATTGCAAAAACCGAGTACATGCATTCATAGATAATCATATATCTAATTCCTCTTCTATCATTACTAAAATTACTAAAATTTGGATGAGTTGGAATTTTCCAAAAAGGAATCCAAGCTCCATGTTTTTCCCCAAAAGGTCTTGAAATTTCATCAAGTTTTTCCTTTCGCTAAATCTAGCCTATTTTCTAAAGTTAATAAAAAAACTACTTCCATCTACATCCACAAAAGCTGATAACATTTCTTATTTTTTCCTAACATCATTTCTATCCAAACTTTCTGATCTTTAAACTAAAATAAAACTAATTTACTAATAAAATAAAGGAATCTAATTCTTCCTCTTCTATCATTACTAAAATTACTAGAATTTGGATGAGTTGGAATTTTCCAAAAAGAAATCCAAGTTCCTTGTTTTTCTCTAAAAAGTCTTAGCTTTCTTCAAGTTTTTCCTTTTACAAATCTAGTCTATTTTCTAAACTTAATAAAAAAATACTTCCATCTACATCCACAAAAGCCCATAACATTTCTTATTTTTTTCTAACATCATTCCTATTCAAACTTTCTCGATCTTTCAACTAAAAACAAAACTAATTTACTAATAAAATAAATGCATCTAATTCTTTCCATTTCATTTGTTTTTTTTTCCAATTTCAAGAATAAGATGCTTTTGTATAAAAATTGCTGCTGAAATACTTCAGAAAAAAAATAGAAAAAATAACCCTCTGACTTGAACTTAGGGTTTGTAGGGGCTTCAACATTGAAGAATTTTTTTTGATAGAGCCCTTCTTAGCTAATTACAGCAGAGGGAACATCAATCTTACATCAATCATGCTTTTAGTCGGATAATTGCATATATTGTAAAAGGAGTTGTGTCGTAAAAATAGCCACAATTTTTTTTAAATCTGGTTAAAAAAAATTCAAAAAAATCAGATTATTTGAATTGTTTTTTTTATAGTGAAAATGGATTCAGCATTATCAAAAACCAAGATATCCAAAATCCTGAAATTTAAAAAACTATAATCCAGTTTTTCAAAAATTCCTGCTAAAATTTTTCATATCTTAACTAAAATTTCTAGATTATTTTATAAATTGTTTTAGACTACCGCCATTGTAAAATTCCATTCCAGTTTTCTGCTAATATGCATGTATCTTCATAGCCTATGAATATATTGGCAGCTCAGCATTTCACAATCAAAATTTCACTGTATTCTATCATGAATGGGGCGATGTGACATAAAGGTTTAAAAGAATAATTTGAGGCTGTGAAAATCTCTTTTACTGATATCCGATTCGAATCCAAGATTTTGAAAATTCAATTTTAAATTCGCGTTTTAAAAAAAATTTGCACTTCAAAAAAATTTTTTATTCCTCTCTACACTTACAAGAACCACATCTGTGGTTAAGATAAAAAACTATACTGTTTTATAATAGAATCTAGCAAATTTAATCTTTGCTAAATCATATGATTGATAACATTGTATATAATAGAAAATCTGCGGTAAAGATAAAAACTATCCTGTTTTATAATAGAATTTAGTAAATTTAATCTTTGCTAAATCGTATGATTGATAACACTGTATATAATAGAAAATGAGCAAAATTCCAATCTCACACACCATAGCCTGAATTACTGGCAATCATGATATATAGAATAGCATAGCATTTTTTATATTTTTTTCTGCCTGGTGTATGTACACTACAGTCTGGATTATTGGCCATCATATATAGACAGTATTACTAATAAAGATTTTATGGTTTTCCATAATTTGCAAAATCTATCTAGTTGCAAGACATATCCTGAAAACAAAGGATAGCTAGGAGGCGCTTTTCCAGACCTGCTACTTCATTGGGCACCGAGGCTGCCAATGCCCTAGCTGTAGAAGTCTGCAGTATTTAGAAAAACACCTCCAGATACACCTCCACTGCCCTTAGGCAACAACATTGCATTATCAACTGAAGTCTTTAAAACAGGTTCTTGGGAGTGCCCTTCATTTGGAAGTAAAACAGGGAGAAGACATCAGATCATTTCTTTTTTATTCCTATCCCACGAGGTAGGTTTTCCATACCATCCCTATTAATTGCAGGAATGTTTGCAGGAATGTTTGAAACCAGAGGCACTCTGGACATTCCCGGCATCAAGCATCCAGGCAATCCAATACCAGACCTGTTTCCAGCACGACCATTAAACATGTAATCTGTTGCTCTGCACCTTAAACGTAGCTTTTGTTTAGCACGAAAGTCGGGAACCAAAAAACATTGCAATACCAAAATTGTTTCCAGCGCCCATACTCATAACACCAGGTGGACCACGACCATTACACATGTTTGTTGTTCTGGGATTTACACCTTGCTTTTGTTCAGCTTCTGAATGGATCTCTTTTAGAGTTTTAGCTTTCATCTCTTCGCCTTTAGGGACCCATTTATTAGCACGAAAATCAAGAACATTGCGAACCATGAACCTCCTTTGAGAATCTGCAAAATATTGATTGTTACATACCTGTTCCATTCGGACGAAGTAAGAATCAATGATACTACGGGACGCGGGGGTTTTCTTGAAGCTCTTTTCCAACAGTATTGAAAAGCACACAAAGCGCCTCAACATTTTCTTCAGTTGGAGGAATGTTTGCATTCTGACCCAACAAGTGCTGAATAATATGATGAACAATTTTTTCAGGGACCATTTTGCGCTTGAAAAGCTCCCCAATAAACCTGATGTTTCCCAGAGTGCGAAGTCTAACCATCCTCTCCCTTTCTTGGCGTTCGATTTCTAGATCTTGGACTGTCATTTCTTTAATTTCAGTTCGCAGATTATCTGCTCCTTCAAACGCTTCCTGGCAAGTGTTAAGAAGAGTCCGCCTGAATGTTACAGGTTTACCATCCGGTTCTTCAGATGGAAATTGAGGAAGTTCCCACCATAGATAAAGGCACAATTCAGCAATAATGGGGGCAAACTGCTGGTTCAGACACCGCCTTGTCAAAAATTAGAGATACTACTCCCCACCAGAATGTCTGATGAGTTGATACCAGAGGTTATAAGCTGATCTTTGAGAACATCAAAGTTTTCCAGGGTCAAATTGTCAAGCATCCCCAAAACCGTTTTAAGAACTGGATCCTTTTTTGTCAAGGCTGTCCTCCTAGCAGACCAAGGAACAGCAACCTTCACAGGAGCAGGAGTTGTGCGCGTTCCTGTGGCTGATGAGCACTGTGAGTTCAATTGTTCCTGGCCAGCAGACTCATCAGCAAACTTGTGTCGTTTGGATCCTGGGGCATATGACTCCACCTCTGATCTTCGTGCCCCATAGCCATATCCTCTGCTTTCAACAAGTGTTTCCCAGGACTTTTCAAGTGCAAAATTGGAGAGGGGTGACAAAATTTGAAACAGAGGTTCGAGAATAGAAGACAACAACCTGACTTGAATAATAAGAACTGACAAAACCCCAGCGAAATATGCCACCACTAACAAAAGCACTCTGACAGATAGAATCAATCTCACAAAATATACAAGCCAAGCAAAATATGTTACTATAAAGGAAAGCATTTTGCCAAGAAACACAGAGGACTCTATTGAACAATATCAAAGGTTGTCAAAACGCTGAACAAGAAAATACAAAAGTACAGTAGGCACCAATTGGAATGGAATCAAGATAGAAGCAACAATTTCGAATTAGATGAGAACTTTCATGGAAAATTTAATACTGGCAACCACATGTTGAACGTTATATATTATTACTACATAAAGACCAGTGATAAGGTAAGATAAAGCAGATCTGAGGGTTTAGACCTTAAATTCCCTCAAAATTCTTTTTCATTTTCCACAAATCGATGGAATAATTCATCATTCATAGGCGGAACAATCAAAAGGCAAAAAAATGTCAATAACTGTACAAATGAACAACGAATTCAAAGATGACGGCAAAAGCTTTTTCAATCTTGGCACGGGAAAAGAAAAAAAAGGGGAAAAAAAACCCGTGTGACCTGAACTTAGGGTTTGAAGCGGCTTCGACATTCCAGGATCATTTTTTTTGTGAGGTTAAAAAAAAGAAAATATTTATTCGCAGGTAGACATCAATCTGTTGGAATATTTAACATTCCAGAACAACAATGGAGAATAAAATTCTCCCTCTTCAACACAGAGAAAAAATAAAAAAATTTCTTCACTCGTAGACAAGAGTTTTTCACCGTAAAACTATTTCATTAATCTTCAAAAACTTGGTTACAAATTCACCTTCGACCGAGGGAATACAAAAGGCTTTTGACTCGCTTCAAAACACAGCTCAAAACACAACTCACAATCTTTAAAAAATTCACTCTGAAAAATACTCCTGTCTCTTCAAGAAAATGAATGCACTACTCGTGCCATTCAAAAATCGTTACTACAACGACGTGTGTAAAAAAAATTTCACAACAGTTGAACAATGCACTCATGTGCTATATATGTCTTTTTACTTCTGGCTGTAAAAAAGAATTCAAAACTTACAACATGAACTCACGGGCCCTTTTTTTAACTCTATATATGCCTCAAGATATTTTTTTACAATATAGAAAAGAAACTAAATTAAAATAAACTTATTTTAAAAACTACTAAAATCAAAAACGTTTCATTATGGCCCACTGCCTTTTTCTTTTGAGAACGTTCAATTCATATGATATATGTGCGTATAATATATATGTAAAACATATATATACGTTGTTTGCACGACCCTTTTTTTTAAAACCAAACATTAAAGACTTTGACTGAATCATGAACCTGGACTTCAAAAACGAGAAAAATTAAACCCTTTGCATAAAAATTCCGCGTGCCAAAAGGTGATTGTCGTACGTCATCAATTTGTGACGCGGGATTTTTATTAAATCCGTTTTATAAGTTTCCCCTGGGGTCCGATTTCCGGCAATGGTACGGCAAGAAATTGTGACGCGGGATTTTCATTAAATCCGCCTAATACAATTCGCAGTCCGAGTCGCTCAATTTCTCCGTATCCAAAAAAACACTATACTGAAGTTGACCTGCACAAGCAAAAATGGCAAGCGACTACTCGTGTCTGCAAAACAGAAATTGGAAGGTGGTCGGTCGCTCAGTAGCGTTGCTGTACGAGAGTAATTTCAACACTCCCCCTTACTCTCGATCGTCGGGTTATCAGCCATACCGGACATTTCCTCAAAAACTCAAAAACTTTTTCTCGTCCCCAATGGCTTAGTCGAATGTCCGCAAACTCGCTCCCCGAGTTCTCGCAGTTGTTCCAAAACAATTTCACCATTGTTTACTAATTTCTTCGATGTAATGAAACTTTGTGTCAATGTGTTTCGTTCTCTTTGTGAAACACAGAATTCTTGGATAATGCAATAGCCGAGCTATTGTCACAATAAATCACCCTGTTCCTTTACCTCGCTCTTGGCACAAACTTCTTAACATCCTCCTCATCCAAATTGCTTCGACAAGCTGTCGCTCGTGGTCGCCACATATCTCGCCTCCGTCGTAGACAATGCTACAATGGGTTGTTTTTTTAGAAGCCCATGAAATTGCTCCCGAACCCATGTGAAAAACATAACCGGAAGTGCTTTTCCGATCATCTCACACTTCCAGCCCAATCAGCATCAAGCTGTATCCAACTAAATCTGAATTTTCTGAAGTAGTATATAAAATACCAAATCTTTTTGTACCTTTAACATACCCTCAAAATTCTCTTTCTGTCGCTCGCCAATGTGCATCCTTTGGCTTCTCCATAAATCTGGAAATTAAGCTAACAAGATGCATTATGTCGGGCCTAGTTGCGCTCAAATACATGAGGCCGCTCAACTATGCTCTTATACAAGCTAGGATCAAAATCCTTCTGTCGTCGTCCTCTCTCTGTCCGAGTTTTAATCCCATCACCGTGGAGTGATCGCTTTGATTTGCTCTCCTGCATATTAAATCTTTCCGAAAGACTTCATTAACATATTTTTGCCCGTGAGATAAAAATCCCATTTTCATCTTGTTCTACTTCTATTCCTAAGAAGTATTTCAACAAACCCATGTCAGCTCATTTCAAATTCTTCTTTCATGATCGTTTTAAAATTTTCAATAAGGTAATCATCATTTACTCGTGAAAAATAACATCATCAACATATAAAACTACAATCAATATTTTACCATCTTTTTCTTTGATGTAGAGGTGGGTTCTCCCTCACACTTTTCAAATCCATTTTCCAGCAGATAGGAATCTATCCCTATCGTACCATGCTCTTGGCGCTTGCTTCAAATCCCCATAAAGAGCTTTCTTCAACTTGCACACTTTGTGCTCTTGGCCTTTCTTCTCATAGCCTAGAGGTTGTTCAATGTAAACCTCTTCCATTAACACTCCATTTAAGAATGCCGACTTCACGTCCATTTGTAAACTCTTCCACTTGTTTTGTGTCGCTATGGACAAGACTCGCTCTCACAGGTTTCCATTCTAGCAACCGGTGCAAAAAGTTTCCTCATAATCTATCCCATGCTTCTCGCTTTATACCCTTTGACAACAAGCCTTGCCTTGTGTCTCTCTATTTTGCCTTCAAGATTACTCTTGGTCTTGTAGACCCATTTAACTCCAATGACATCTTTACCTTTTGGGAGTTCAACCAAATCCCATGTCTTGTTTCTTTCTATGGCATTAATCTCTTCATCCATAGCTTCTATCCATTTCTTTTCCTTAATAGCTTCTTCGAAATGAACAGTGGTCATCAACATGACAATATAAAGCAAACAAAGAATTGATACCTTCATTTCGTCGCCTCTTGTGCATAAATGTCATTTAAATTTCCCGAACTTCTTACCTCTTTCACTTGATGCACAAATGCTTGAAGAAGCACTTGAATTTCCTCCTTGTGGTGTGCTTGGAGAAGAACTCTCATTTCTCCTCAAGGGTGTCTCTTGTTGCTCTTGTGTTGGTGTCTTGTTTGGGGATGTATTTCAGCCAATTCATCATCATCTTCATCATGAGATAAACAAGTGTTTAACATTCACTCGTTTTCTCTATGCTTCCATCCCAAGCTTCCTCCTCAATAAATTGAACATCTCTCGCTCACAATAAACTTCTTGGTGGATGGGTTGTATAACCTCGTAGGCCTTGGATTCCTCACCGTATCCAATGAAAATACATTTCTCCCCTTGTCGTCCAACTTCTTCCTTAGCCGATCCGGAATGTGTGCATAAGCCACACATCCAAAAACCTTCATATGTGTGACACCTTGCTTTGTGCCACTCCATGCCTCTTCCCAGGCACTTTGTTCATCATCGCTTTTGTAGGGCACCTATTCAAAATGTATGCTCGCACAATGTACAGATCTCTTCAGCCCAATAATCATTAGGCAAATGCTTTGCCTTTAACATACTCCTCACCATGTCCATTATGGTTCTATTCTTCCTTTCGAGCTACTCCATTTTGCCGCGGAGTATATCTAGTTGTAAACTCGCTTTTGAATACCATTTTCTCTACAAAAAACGTAGAAAAATCTTTAGAGATATACTCACCTCCTCTATCGGTCCTTAGAACTTTGATGTGCGAGCCCACTGCGGTTTTCCACAAGTGCTTTGAAATTGCAGAATTTTTCAAACACTTCACTTTTGTTTTTCAAAAAGTAAACCCAAGTTTTTTCTTGTAAAATCATCTATGAATGTTAACATGTAGTGGCTGCTAGCAAGCGATGGAGTTTGCATCGGTCCACACAAATCCGAGTGGACAATCTCTAAGGGTGCCTTTGCCCTTATGCTTTTCCGGAAGGAAAACTTTCTCGTGTTGTTTCCCAAGAATACAACCTTCACAAAGGTCGTCTCGCTTTCTCTATCAATGGTAAACCTTTTACCATTCCTTTTCTATTTAACAAATTTAGACCTCCAAAGTTGAGATGTCCAAATCTCAAGTGCCACAACCAATTTTCATCTTTTGGTTCGCTTTGAATAGCCTATTTTGCCACCGCTTTGCTATCTTTTCTTCATTTTTCGAGATCCTGCTCTCATTCTAAGAGGGAACATTACTGTTCCTTGTCATCTTCACTTCAGCAATACATTGTTTGCTGGGTGGTTTGTCCATGATGGTACAAACATCATCCTCAAAAAATACATTGTACCCCTTTTGAACAAGTTGTCCAATACTTAAGAGGTTACACTTCATTCCCCGGAACATAATAGACATCCGATATGGATTTCTTTGCACCTTTTCTTGTTAGAACATTTACATTCCCTTTTCCCATAACATACACTTTACTATCGGTCCCTAGTGTGACTTGTGACTTCACACTCTCATCTAGCATAGAAAACATTGCTAAGTTTCTGTCATATGGTTACCGCAACCTGAGTCTAGAAACCATAAGTCTTCATTCTTTTCTTCGACCATATTACAAGCCAAAAACAAATTATCTTGGCTCGATATTTTCTCTAGTGAAATTTGCACTAGTTCTACTTCCCATATCATGTCAGCTTCTTTTCTACATTCATTAGCATAATGACCATATTTTTTACAATAGTGACATTGGACATTGGACTTATCATACCTCTCGTCCTTGAGCATTCTGGCCGACCACTCGTTGGCCGCCGCCTTGGCCTTGATGCCGATTTGGATTGCTTTCGCCCTTCCTTGAGCATTTGTCGGACTCGTTTCTTCCACCTCTCGTTTTGGCTTCTACCTCTTCCTCTTTTGTTTCCTCTCGCCTTGCCCTCTTCCTCTTCCGAAAGACATCCGGGTCTTAAAGGCATGTTCCGAGAGATGAGTTTTCACTCCTACCCAATCTCTGCTCATGAGTCATCGATGATGCATGTAGCTCATCCACTCGTGAACTTTGTGAGATCCTTAGTCTCCTCTATGGTGGTGACAATCACATCGAATCTTGAGGGTAGACTCCTCAAGAGTTTTTCCACAATCCTCTTCTCTTCAAGAGTCTCTCCATGAGATCTTATTTGTGTGACCATTCCAATCACATGAGTGAAGAATGAGTCAATAGTATCCGACTCTTTCATACAGAGAGTCTCAAAATCTCTCCTCGAAAGAATCGAAGTTTCTGTCAGTTTTCACTTTTTTCCATGCCTTGATAGGCTATCTTGAGAGTTTCCCATGCTTCTCTGGATCTCTTCAGCCGCTGCTATCCTTGGAAACACACTCTCATGCACTCGCTTTGATACAATAAGAAGAGAGCCTTGGAGTCTTTCTTCCCTATTGCTCTTCGGCAACTCTCTTCTCGCCCTCGAGTTAAATCTTCAAACTCTTCTTCATCTGCTCGGCTCTTCAAAGCCATCTTCAACAAATTCCCATAAGTCTTGGGAGACAAACAATGCTCTCATAGTTATTGACCAGTAGTCATAATTTTTCCCATTAAACATTGGGAGATGGACATTTCCCATACCCATACTCGGTCGGCTCCGCCCATTCCGCACTCTTAACTATGATTAAAAAAACTTGACTCGTGTATGTGAAAACAAAGACACTCGCTTTCCGCAATGCTGACTCAAAAAACTCGTATAGAGAAATACCTTTGGATTCTTTGGCCGAGTCTTCACATCGCTCGGAGAAGCTGCTGCAACAAAGAACTCCTTTCCTTCAGCTTCTTTGATCTCCAAAGAGCCTGGACTAGCTATGATACCATGTTGGAATATTTAAAATTCCAAAACAACAATGGAGAATAAACTTCCCCCTCTTCAACACAGAGAAAATTAAAAAAATTTCTTCACTGGAGACAGAGCTTTCACTGTAAACACTATTTCATTAAACTTCAAAAAACTTGGTTACAAAACCACCTCGAACAGAGAATACAAAAGGCTTTGACTCCGTTTCAAAACACAAACTAAAACACAACTCACAATTTTAAAAATTCACTCGAAAAATACTGTCTCTTCAAGAAAATGAATGCACTACTCGTGCCATTCAAAATACTCACACCGCCGTGTGTAAAAAATTTCACAACAAGCTTGAACAATGCACGCGTGTTATATATGTTTTTTACTTCTGCTGTGTAAAAAGAATTAAAACTTACAACATGAACTCACGGGCCCTTTTTTTTAACTCTATATATGCCTCAGCATATTTTTTACAATATAGAAAAGAAACTAAATTAAAATAAACTTATTTTAAAAACTAAAAAAAAAACTAAAATCAAAACGTTTCATTATGGCCCACGGCCTTTTCTTTTGAGAACGTTCAATTCATATGATATATGTGCGTATAATATATATGTAAAACATATATATACGTTGTTTGCACGACCCCTTTTTTTTTAAAACCAAACATTAAAGACTTTGACTGAATCATGAACCGGACTTCAAAAACAGAAAATTAAACCCTTTTGCATAAAAATTCCGCGTGCCAAAAGGTGATTGCTGACGTCATCAATTTGTGACGCGGGATTTTTATTAAATCCGTTTTATAAGTTTCCCCGGGTCCGATTTCTGGCAATGGTACGGCAAGAAATTGTGACGCGGGATTTTCATTAAATCCGGCTTAATACAATTCTGGTCCGAGCTGCTCAATTTCTCCGTATCCAAAAAAAACTGCGCTGAAGTTGACTGCACAAGCAAAAATGGCAAGCGGCTACTGTGTCCTGCAAAACAGAAATTGGAAGGTGGCTGGCTGCCTGTACGGTGCAGCGCTGAGAGTAATTTCAACACAATCATGCTTCTCGTTGGACAATTGCATACATTGTTAAGTAAAATTCCAGTTTTCTGGCAATATGCATGTATCTCCATAGCCTATGAATATATTGGCAGCTCAGTATTTCACAATCAAATTTTCACCGTATTCTATCAACAGTGCGACGATGTGACATAAAGGATTAAAAGCTTAATTTGAGGCGGTGAAAATCTCTTTTACTGATATCATCGGTGACTCTCTGGTGTCAAATATTTGTGTGTCGAGCGACGGTTCGAACAAAAGACCTCTGAAATTCAAATTCAACTTCAACTGTTCATTTTTTGAAAGCCACTCATGGTGTGACTTATGGCCCATGGCGGGGTCTCAGGTTGGTCATGGCCTCGTGTCACTTGTCTTTCTCCCCACTTGTCTATTTCCAATGTGGTGCAGGTTCGATTGTACAACAATCACTACTGCGTGAAACACCCACAGCTTCCTCGAAGCTTAAGCAATATGATGCATTTAAAAAATAAAAAAAAAACACGATTGTTTTTTTTTTTTAATATGAATAGGCGTTGTTCAGCGAGGAATCAATTTCGCTGTCCAAAATCTTCAGAATTTGGTTTTCTCTTTTCAAATAAATCTGAGATTAGGTGTTTGAATTAATAGTGGAAATGAATTAAGGATGAAAATTGATGGGCAAATTACTTGTTATAGGATGATTTGCGGTTAAATACTGTTTAAAAATAATAGGTAAGTTTATTTTGAAATTCCAATCCTGATACCGAAAATCTTGAAGTTTAACAGTTATAACTTAAATTTCTAAAAAATTCATTCAAATTTAAAAACACTAATAAAATTTCCTTTTTTTCCTTAATAAAGTTAACACCTCATTAAACTATGCATTATTAATATCCTGAACATAAAAATGCATTTTTTCCTACAAAATTGACATCTCAATAAACTATGCATTATTAATATAAATAACACACAAATCTCTTTATTACTAATCCCATTAGTCACATATCATACATATAAATCCATTACAACTCTAAATGTTTTCACTAAACTTATAATCATCACACAAAATTCACAAACTTATATTCACGGCACAAAATTAACAAAAAAATTTCAGTAATCACATGAAATTTGCAATAATTTTTTCACTTTCCTAGTTCAATATAAGTTCAACACACCCCAACTGAGTTCTTGGTGGGACAAAAGTGGTTTTGCCCAAAAGTATTGTTGTAACTAATTTTGTCTCTTTTTTCTATATATTTCACTTAGCCACAAATTTAGTTACCTAGTCTAGTCTTTAGAATGATATTTTGAGTTTGTTTAAGATTTTTTTTAGTGGAGAAATTTATCATAATTGAGTTGTCAATTGGTTGTTATGCAAATGCAATTTGACTTTTCATTGGTATTCAAGGAAACTATACCACCAAGATTTATTCCAAGAAAACCACACTACTAGGAATTATTTAAAGAAAATCACACCACCAAGAATTATCCAGTAAAACAAATTCATCATCATTATTCAAGAAAAATCTGGTCACCTGAAATTACACCCTAGTCCTTAAAAGTTACTCCAATTACATATTCTATCTCACATTTTCTACTATTAAATAAAAGTCTTTTTTTACTTCTTTTTCATCTTTTCTTATTTTCTTATTTTTCTTAGTTTCCCTTTTACAAATAATATTTTTTTTATAAAAGCCACTTCTTTCCTTTATACATAATTTTAGAGAATTCTAGGCTTATTTATTTTCTTCTTTCTCTAATTTTTTTAACCTCTATTTTATGAAAATTATCCTTTAATAAATTTATTCCTACTTTCTTTATGAAAATTATCCTTTAATTTCCTTCCTACTTTCTTTTTAAAGTACTTTTTACTTTAGTATTTTAATTAACCTTTCAAACTTTAATATTCTCTTTCAATTTCCCACATAAGTCACATGATCCTTTTGACATTCCTTTTGACATGGGAGGTCGCCAAAAGTAAATTCAAAGAAAGAGAAGGTGTCAAGAAGCTGTGTTGTATTCCTACTTTCTTTATGAAAATTATCCTTTAATTTTTCTACTTTCTTTTTAAAGTACTTTTTACTTTAGTATTTTAATTAACCTTTCAAACTTTAATATTCTCTTTCAATTTCCCACATAAGTCACATGATCCTTTTGACATGAGAGGTCGCCAAAAGTAAATTCAAAGAAAGAGAAGGTGTCAAGAAGATGTGTTGTCTAATGAGCAAGTTGAGATTCGACTATTTATGAAGTTATATATGGAAAAGAAGTTGAGATTATTTCCAAAATTTTCAATGATTTTACAGTGATATATTTTAGAACGCTTTAAGTGGATTTATATGGTTATATATATAGTGTTCGTTATGAAGCACTCAAATCAAATCATTTTGTATAGTTGGAATTTTACAAAGTTAGAATTCTTGAATTGTTAATATGCATTGATTAATTGTAATGATGAATAGAGGAAAACCTCTGGTGGTCCTGAAGAGGTTTGCAGAGACCAACATGGAGTAGATGTACAGTGTGACAGACGTCCCAGCTTGTCAGAGTCGTGTGGACACCTGGACAATCTACAGACGACCACGCTGCAGATGCGACTTGACAGTTTTGGCCTTGGTTAAGCCAGGTTTAGGATGGTCGTTTTTTCATTTCCAAACCCTAACCTCCTTGCTAGTCGGTGGTGTGAGCACGGGAGGTTTGAGCTGGTAGGGTTTCTGTGCTGTCGAACGGGTGGTTTTAGCACTAAAGCTGAGGGTATAAATGGGGTTCGAATAGGATTCCGTGGACATTGAAATGTCGCCAGAAGATTTTCTTGCAGTTTGGGGTCAGGAGGTGTCGGCCAAAAACTTGGACCGTTTTTTCCTGATTTTGGCGAGACTGGCCAGAAGAACAAGGTTCCTAAAAGTCCCTGGGGTCTGTCGAACGAAGTTGTGCTACTGGAGGAGAGCCTGCAGAGCACATTCAACTGTGTGTGGAGGGAAGGAATTTCTCATGGGACATCTCACCCCTCGTTAATCCCTGTGAAGATCGGAGGCAAACCACACCATACATCCTAGCAAATTACATCTCTTCCAGGTATTTCATCAATCCATTTTCGCTCAGGGGGGGTTGGAAGACATAGTAGCTAGCTATGGTCTCTTGGGTTCTGCTGGGCTAAGAGCCTTTTTAGGAGAAAATATCAGAGAGCCGGAGTGGGGAAGGGGGGTTCCTCGTCAAAGTGCCTCTATGCGTAGGCACCCTCTTCAGTGGCAGGGTATTGCTTCTCTCGAAAATTACCTTCTCTCGGAGGGGAGTGAAGCGGCAAGCTCGGGGTTGGAAATAGTCAAGGGTCTAGTCAGAAATCCTAGTGGGCAAAGACACTCGGTGTTGGGGTAGACAAGAGTTTCCCACATTGTGCATATAGAGGAGATTCAAGGAAGGGTCTCAAGGTCTGAAAAAGGAGACAATCGCAAGGAGGATTTAGGGTCTTTCAGGCCTTTAGAAGGCCTTTGAGGGTCTAAAGGATCTAACTGGGAGGGTTTGAATATCCCTAAGGAAGGGCAACCTGAGTCGCCCTCTCTTGAAGCTCCATATGTGATTGAAAGGGCGTTGGAAGGTGAGGAAGGTGGAAGAAGTAGGAATATAGGAAAAAAAAGAAGAAAAAAACCAAGTTGATAAGGAGATTGGAAGAGTACCCATGTTGTGTTTTCGGTGTTGACATACACACTAACGAATTCATGGAAGTGACGGAAACTATTCTTGTCGGCAGAGTCAGAGGCAGGAAATTCTCCACAAACTACATCTCTGAGTGGTAAGCCTCAGAATGCACTAAAGCCTCGGGTTGCCCTATTGAGATCCAAACACTAGCCCAGGGGTGGTTTATGCTTAAATTTGAGAAGAGGGAGCACTTAAAATGGGTGCTAGAAAGGAATTGAATTTTGGGAAGAGACCTGTCCTGTTTAGAAAATGGACACCACTCTTCAATGGATAGAGGGAGAAAATTTAAGACATTCCAATCTGGGTCAAGCTTCCAGGCCTCCCAATTCCTTTCTGGATGGACTCTGCCTTCAGTTTTATTGGAAACACACTGGGCCACTTCCTTGAAGTAGACATGTCATTCCAACAAACCAAGGATCTAAGCGTGGCAAGAATCTTAGTTAATATTAATCCTAAGGAAGGGTTAGTAGAGGAAATGTGCCTTAAATATAAGGATTATGAATACTTTAAATTTTTGGATTACAAACACATGTCATTCAGATGCCACCACTGCCATAAGTATGGCCATATTGCTAAGGATTTCCTGTTGGGGCATCAAAGAAGAAGAAAACAAAAAAGGATAAATCGAGGGCCTTTGAGAGCCTCGGGGTCTGAAGAGACCCGGCATTCTGAAGGGGAATTGATGGAAGGAGTCGAAGGTCCCAGTACCAAGGTGAATGCATCCCATTTTGCGGCTCATCTAACAGCTCAACCAACTCCAGAATAAATGGACCATGTTCAGAAGCCTCCCCAAGTAGCAGATCCTCCACCTGACGTTGGAACCATAGCAGCTCCTCTAGAGGGTATGCTTTTGGTCTCTGCTCCTTCCATTTTATCCTCTTTAAGAGCTTCTATTTTTTCTTATTCAAATCCTGGTCCTTCCAGACCTCCTCAAATGAAATATTTGCAAATGCATGATGTTATAGAGTCCCTTGATAGCATCATTACTTCGGTTCCGCCCCCTCCTTTATATCCCCTCCCCGAGTCTGATATAGGTTTTTCCCCTCTCCCGGTCTCTATCCCTGAGAAGCCTCCCTATAACCTTAGATCCTTGAAGAAAAAACCTTGGAAAGGGGAGGTCATTGGTGGCCTGGAGTCGAACCCTATCTCGGTCAGACCTAGAAAGATGAGAGGAAGGAAATCTAACCTCTCCAAAGATAAGTCAAGGAAAAAATTGACATTGCTTATGGGAATCATCTTTCCCTTTTCAGGGTGCTTAGAGCAGCGCAGACCCCCTCCCTGGGTTCTTGATGATTATTCTCTCCTTCAACTATAGGGGTTTAGCTAGTCAACCCAAAAAACTAGCATTGCGGGAGCTGGTGAAATGTTATGACCCTTATGTTATCATGCTTCAAGAGACCTTGGGGCCAGGGATTGAGGTTGTAGGCTCCCTTTCAAGGATGTTCCTAGGTTGGGGTTTCCAGGCTATGGATGCCCATGGAAGATCAAGGGGATTGGCTCTGGGAATGAAGTCTGGGAGGTTGAAGGAACTTTCCTCTTGGGGTTTTGAAAATGCCCTAGCAATAGAAGTCTACTCTAATGAGACCTGACATTATATTTTCCTTCTAAATGTTTATGGACCTTGTCAAGAGAGGATGTAGTATTGGAACATCTTGTTTGAAAAATATTGTGTGAGAAATCCAAACCTCATTCTTGGAGGAGATCTTAAATTTTCCTTGGGTTTGTCGGAGTCATGGGGTCCATCTGCTCATGCTGATCCCCTTACAGATTTTCTTACCAACTAGTTGATCTCCACTCACCTGGTGGATGCAACCTTGATCAAACCCCGACCTACGTGGCACAACAGAAGAGTGGGGGAGGAAAAGGTGGGCAAGAAGTTGGATCGTTTCCTCCTTAATGAAGATCTGGTGGCTAGGTCCTCTATTTTCAGGCACTGGGTTGGGGAAGGTGGGTTGTCAGATCATTTGCCCATCCTTTTGGAAATCAAAGGTCCCCATAAGAAGCCTGGGGCCCCTTTCAAGTTTAACTCCACTTGGCTAAAAGATGAATCCTACACCTCCCTGTTCCATGCTACGTGGAGGAAGGATCAGCCAAGGGATCCAAACAGTATGAACATGAATTTTATGGAGAGCCTTAAGGAAATGAAAAAGGCCACTATGGATTGGGCTAAGGCCAAAAAAATAAAGGAGGAGGAAGATCTTCAGAAGATAAACGAAGATCTAGACTTTCTGGAATGCCTGGAGGGGGCAGGATATGTCTCCACTGAAGCAAGGGACCGAATTAAGAGCCTTGAAGAATCAAGGAAGAAAATTTTATTGGAAAGAGAGGAGAGTTGGTGCCTTATGAGTAGGGCCATTTGGCTACTAGCCGGAGATGAGTACACAAAATTTTTTCAGAACTATGCAAAAGGAAGGAAGAACATCAACACAATTTGGGGTATAGAGACGATGGAAGGAGAGTTGGTCCATTATTTTGAGGATCTCTCTTCCCTCGGAGTGAAACACTTCAAATATTTGTTTAGAGCTCCCACGGAGGCCTCCATTGCAAAATTTATCAAGGTTTCTCAGTTCTTTCCCAGCTATATTGATGACAAAGGAAATGACAGTATAATGGAGCTTGTCTCTAAGGAGGAAGTGGAGGATATCCTTAAGGCAATGCAGAAAGACAAGAGCCTTGGGTCAGATGGATGGATGGTGGAATTCTTCCAATTTTTTTTCGAGCACCTAGGGGATGACCTGTTGGAGGTGGTGGAAGAGTCAAGAAGAACATGCACTATCTTTCCTCCTTTCAAATCCACTCTTTTTTCTCTCATTCCCAAAAATGAACGCCCAGAGTCATTTGATGATTTTAGGCCAATATAACTTTGTTCTTGCATCTATAAGATCATAGCCAAAGTGATAGAAAATCGTCTCAAGCCTTTCCTCTCTCGGAATATTTCTTTGGAGCAGTTCGACTTTCTGGATGGAAGGAAAATTCATGAGGCAATGGAGGTGGCCCAAGAAACCCTCCACAGTTTGAAAAGGAACAAAAAAAAAAGGGGAGCTATTGTTAAAATAGACCTTTCTAAGGCTTATGACAGAATTAGTTGGATGTATATCCAGCTCCTTCTAACCCACCTGGGGTTCAGGATCGACTTTATCAATTGGGTAATGGGGTGCATCTCCTCTACAAGCATTGCTGTCCTGATCAACGGGGCTGCATCAAAATTTTTCAGCATTCAAAGAGGACTATGTCAGGGATGCCCTATTTCCCCCCTTATTTTTCTTCTGGCTGCAGAAGGACTCAATTTGATGATTCATGATGCAAAAAGAAGGGGGGACTTAAAAGGCGTTGAAGTGGCTGTCAATATTTTTATCACTCATTTACTCTTCGTCGATGACATCCTACTATTCAGCAATGGCAACTTGGAGGATAGTCGCCACTTGAAGGAAGTATTGGACCTCTTTCTCAAGGCTACAGGGTTATGCATAAATAGACAAAAATCCACAATCATAGTAGCTGGCATGTCAAGAGAAGAAGTGGAAAGAATTTCTGAAGTGCTTTAGTTTGAAGTAAAGACTTTGCAAGACTCCTTCAAATACTTGGGCTTCTATCTAAAGCCAGACTCTTATCGCGGTTAATACCGGCACTGGCTAATAGCAAAGATTGAGGAAAGGATGAAACACTGGAGCTTCAAATGGATCTCTAGAGCAGGGAGGCTGGTGCTGATCAAATCTATAGCCTTGGCTATTCCAGTATACTAGGCTACTCTCTTGTGGGTTCCTAGAAGTACTCTCTCCACTATTAACAAATTTTGTAGTCGGTTTCTATGGGCAGGATCAAAGGAGGAACATGTTTTTCCTTGGGTGGCTTGGGAGAAGATAGCACGCCCAAAAGCATGGGGAGGGCGGGGAATTAAGGAGCTCCCTTCCTTCACTGCTTCACTAGCTGCAAAGTTGGGCTGGCGCCTCATCACCTTAGAAAATCTCTAGACGACTGTCATGAAACATAAATATATTGATCCTATGCAAATTTTGGAATGGATGTGGATACCCAATAAGAAAACAAAAAAAGCATCCATTGTCTGGAAGGCCACTGTATCGTCGGTCAAGATCATTGAACAAGGTCTAGCATGGAGCGTTGAGGACGATACTCAGGTAATATTGGGTCGTGACCCATGGGTGGGATGCTCTGGGAGGTTCACCCTCTCCAGAGACCTCATAGATCATCTGGATCAAAGGGGTTTCAGAACTCTAAGTCACATAGCCAGTCAAGGGCAGTCAACGATCTGGAGGCAAGCATGGTTGACACGGGAATTCCTCCAACTCAAAGAAAGGTGGCTAGAAGAATGGAAAGAGTTTATAAATGATATGCAACACTCCAACATTTGGATCCAGGAGAGACTGGATGAACTCAGATGGGTCCATGCCCCATTGGGTTGTTTCTCCCCAAAGTTTGGATATAAATGGTTAATGGCCCAGAAAAGCTAGTGGGAGCTAGAGTGGTGGTTTAAATCCCTCTGGAATTTAAAAGGACCGACAAAAACCAAGTTATTTTTTTGGTGTATTCTTCATAACAAGATCCCCTCCTAGGATTTCCTTCAGTGCATGGGGAATATCGGCCCTGGTTGGTGCTCTCTATGCAAGGCTAGTTCAGAATCAGTTTCCCACCTTTTCCTTACCTACCCTTTTAACATACAGCTCTGGAATGAAACTCTCAAGCTTCTCAAAATCACTCTAAAATGGGAAGGAGTAGAAGTGAGGGAGGCTTGGCTAAGATGGTGGCAGGCCTCTCCAGATGATAGGGTTGGGAATTTACCTTTGATTGTCGCATGGGGAACTTGGATTGCTAGAAATTGAATCATCTTCCAAGATAAGCCTTTCCCTGTAAACGTGTTAGGTACTGAAGGAGCCTCCATATTTGAATACATTCCTATTATGGCACATCCCCGCCAACCCAGAGTCATCCAACAGGAGAGTATTAGGGGGGATATTATGTGGGCATACTTCGACTGGGCCTCTGACCCACAAAATAGATGCAGGGCAGACCTCTTTATTCATAAACCATTTGGGGTTATCCTGAAAGCATCAGTCGACCTTGGTCAAGGGTCTAATAACTTTGCATAATTAAAAGATATTTATCTATTTCTATGTTGGCTGTCATATCTTGAGATGAGAGAAGTTTAAATATTTGGGGAATCTATGAACATAATAAAATGGTTTAATGGAACTCATAGATGCCAAAATTTCATTCTATCTACTTGGCTTGATGAGGTGAATCTTATAAAATCTTATTTTAACCAGATAACTTCTTGTCACATTTACAGGGAATGAAATAGTGAAGCAAACCTCCTATCTAAGGAGGGCGCTCGTCAAGATATGGGGCAGTGGGTAGCTGTAGTGGTCGAAGGAGGTCAAATCTGGGGGATAGAACAACCTCCTTTTGCTCGCTAATATCCAGTTGTTCACTTTTATTTTCCATGATGGTTACATATGAACTTTTAATTTTTGTCTGTACATTTTTTGCACAAAAGAATGAACATGTATAAACTATTTGTCTCTGTTTCGGATTGTTTTCCTCTCTGAGGAGATCTGGGAGACAATATTTTCTCTGCTTAAACTCTATGCTTCAAAAACTTTAGAAAATTGGGCTGGTGTCTACTACCCAGTTTTCGTTTTGATGATATCAATCAGATATACTCTGTTTTCATCCCTGTTTCGGGTTCCTCCTCTTTTATGGGAAGCCCGGGGGCTGAATGGAGACGTTATTGTATGACTTTTGACAAAGCTGAGAGGATCAATCCATATATCTCCTCAGCAGCTGCAACTCCATCTTTCCTTAACTTTAAAAAGATAGGAAAAATGCAGTTCTCTAAATGCTTATGCATATACTATGTAACCTTCTACATATCTAATAGACGGTTTGATTTGTTCTTTGGAATTTTTTTTTTTAATAATGAATATTCATATAAATTTAATTTTCTAAAATAATTCAAAATTATAATTTACAATTTAAATTCATAAGTAATATAACTAGGAACGAAATTAAAAGAACTTAAACTTTTTAATCAACTTTAGACAAATCATAAATGCTTAGAAAATCAAATAATTAGATTTTAATGTGATAATGGAACGACTCCTCACAGATTTACTTGCTTTTACAAGTTTTCCTAGGAAAACATGAGTTGAATGCTACTATGACATGACCCGATCTCCAAGTTTTAGTTATGGACATGGGGCCTAAAATCTGAAGACTTATTGATACCTCTAAGGAACACTAGATCACCCAGAAGTTTGTCCACAATCTCTGATGTTCAAATATTGAGTTGGAGTTGTTTTTCCACAAGCCTAATACCCCAACCACACCTGTGGTTATGAGGCTCCAACCACACTTATAAGCTTGTTTCCATGTGTTTATGACCTAAATCTTCCATTTATGTGCATGTGGTTCCAGGATCTATGCCACATTTCTAGGCTAACCTCTAGACCACTGGCCATAATTGCATGTAACTTTCCAGAATCATGATTAAGATGATAACAATGCCAAACATTCAAACTCGAACAAGATCATGACCTAAACATGCCTAGTACACAACATACATTCTGCGAAACATATGATAAACATGAAAGCTACAGGTTATGAATTCATATCTGATCATAAACATCTAAACTTCATCTGAGAATCACCAAGAAGGTCTAATTCCCTCTCAAATAGTTCCAACAACACCTGTTAGCCCATGCATTCGTCAACATCAACTAGATCGATCTCTACCCAATTTTTCAAGGGCTTCAGGAACTAGTAACTCAACCCACAACTAAATCATGGCTCCAAAGAATTTTCTCCAACCCGTGGCTCCAGAGGATAGTAGCGTAACCCACAAGGCTCCATATCATTTGTGCCAAATTGCAGGCTATAGGAACTAGTAACTCAAACCAAACTGTTCCAGGGCTCCAGAGCATAATTCTAAACCACAACCACAAGGAACCTAAGCACCAATTAGAAAAACAAGTGACAAACCCACAACACCATGGTTATCCAGGAAATGACAAGTCAAGGATGAAATTGTGATCAATCGTGACAAATCTCCATGCCAATGAACCACATGCATATACCATGCATCCAAAAACCAACATGCTAACTTTCACATGCACATTGTTACATGTAGCCTACAACTAATTTCATTCTTTACTTGTCGTTGTCCAAGCTTCCTTTTGCACACCCTTTCTTTCCTCGTTGGATTTTCCAAGTGCTTGTTCTCTCCCCTTTTCTAATCCTGATCAAAATATGAGAAAAAGTTGTATATTGTTTCTTTGATGTCTTTTTATCGTTAATGTCTAGTCTCTTCCTTTCCCTTTTCCTTTTTCTTTCATTTTCCTTCATTTTTCCTCTAATTTCTCTTACATGCATATTTGTTTCCCTTCACCTACCTTTTCTCCTATTTTCCTTTATTTTCATAACTAAATGTCAATTATTGCCTCTTTGTATTTGCTAATGAATTTTCTAGTTTCCATAGCCATTAATAAACCGGAAGTGATGCCCACTATGATGTTTGTCTGCCATTCAACATGGAATAAGTGTCCCATGACCTTGATCTTATTTTATTTACATATAACACCATCATCGGGGGAACACCATCATTGGTGTTCAATGCTGCTTATGGAGATTATAAAATACTGCTTATGGAGATTTATAACACATCTCGATGTAACATATGCAATGAACAACTGTTGAAAAGAAAACAAACATATCACTTAGTGGAGCTTTATAAACACAACTCGATGCGGTATTTATGGTGATATACATGTACATAACATGGCACATTTTCTTCAACCAACAAATAAACATATTTTCCATGGATCTTTATAATCACAGCTTGACACAATATTTACAATAATATACACATATATACATTGTTTGTGGAAAATTTTGATTTTAGTTTGACCCAGGGTTTGACCGAGGGTGCCAGCAAAAAGGCCTGCATAGTCTAGCACTTCGCTAAAATTTTTACTCCTTCAGAACAAAGGAGCGTCTCACCCAAGGCGAGCTAGAACCATAAAAGGATATAGGGGATATATATTTGATTAATTAGGTAACTTGCGCAAGTATTACCACATTCATTCTCAACAGTTCTATTCATACACTTAATAGAATCTAAACACATGCATCAAATTTTTAAAAGGGCCCATAAAATACACAACTAAATATCATAATTCCCATCCTCCTCATATTATTAAGTAGCAGAGTTAAATTACATTACATCATCACCATTACAACTCGTGGCAATTACAAGTTTGCATGTGGAATCAAAGCCCATTGATAATACATAAGCAAAACATTAGAACATCAGATCTCAGAAATTGCATAACATTAGACACTACAACATAGTGCCAACACATATAAGCACTATATGTGTTCTTGGCACAATCTAAACTTTGTGGCACTGTCTAAAATGTGTTTCTCATTGCCTTCTATATTCTTTTATTGCAGCACTCGCTTGATCTTATATTCAATACCTTGCTCGCTTGATCCATGGGTTTCCAATACCTAGGGCCATTACCTTGGTTCTCTATTGACTACGTCAAAATTGTCTCCTATTTTTTCAACACACACCCTTATATTCCACTGCGTAAGTTCCAAAACATTTCATTGCCTCTTTAATTTTTCGGTGCTCTATTTCCAACAGTTTTTTCCAAAATGTCCTTCACAACTGTTATTCCTTCAAAAACAAAGGACCCAACATGCCCTGAACACATCCTATTGACTCACCCTAGATTCAATGTGTTTTTGTTTTTGCTTATGGATCCTGTGCACATTAGCTTCCATTTTCTTCAATTTTGGTACCTTTAAACGAAGGACCCAACTCTGGAAGGGTTTGAAGAGCTGATTCCTTAAGGCTTGTGAATGCGGAAACATAGGAGTTCCATGATTCCAAAAGTGTGGAAACCTCAGCTGAAAATTCGGTAATTTTCTGCTCACTGATATTTTTGGGTTGTGACTCAACATGTTCCTGAAGCTATTGATATGTAACCATAGACAATGTACTCAATGTAGTAAAATGCTTCTGAGCCTCCCGGTGGAGGTCGCAAAGAAATAGCTTCGTTACTTGGGTTGCATCTTCCAAATGGTTGATTTATCCATCTAGTACATTTGCCTGAATGAGAATTTACTTCTTGGCTTCTAGATCAAAATTCATCAGTTCTTTTTAAAACAAATTATGGACATTCTCATGCAAGGGATCAATTGTTGCATTCTTCTTTGCGACAACGCCACTGTATCTGAGATATGGCAGAACATGTGCTAAGATACTTGCATGACTTAGGCAAGAGTAGTGCACAAAGGAGTGGAAATATGGAGTTTCTTAGTGATCTGAGTGTGATAAGTAGCTGAAGGATCAGACGAATACTGTTCCATAGTAGTGATAGTTTCATGAAGCTCTACATGTTTGGATACAAGTTTTTGGCATGCCACTTCAACCATAACACAATGTTCGATAGGGGAATAGGTATAAAAATCATCAAGCTACTCGGCAGCATATGGAGAGAGAGTATTCCATAAGGACTGCAATTTGGAATGAACCACACTAACCTAGGTCTCTAATCCTTCCTTCTCAAGGCACAATTGTGTTTGTACTGCGGTGGCAGTATGCAACTGATGTTACTGCTCTTCACAGATGATCTGAAGGTCAATGCAGGTAGTCTTGGTCTAAACCAGGCGATGTTCCAACTGAGAGATTGAAGCATGAATGAACTGAAATAATTGTGGTGAGGACCAGGTATTAAGGGCGTCGACTAAAACTGTATCAACTAGTGGAAGCTATGATTGTACTGGTTAGCCACTAACAATTGATCTTGTGGCGAAGACTCTCTCTTTTTGGAAAACTTTTGATTCTGTGCAATTCTATGGAGAACAGGGGCCGAGATTAACGTAATACTATCATGCTGTTGAACAACAAGAGATATGAACTGAATACATTTCTAAAGGCCTTTCATGAAGTACGCCACTTGTTTAGCAGAAATGGGTGAAGTGGATGAATATGGATGAGGTGGTGGGTCGGTAGTAGGTGGAATGGTTGATGGTGGGGGAATGACAGTGGGAGGTAGGATAATAGAAGGAATAAACACATGATCAGTCTCCATGTCATCTAGTTCATCAATGATAGTGGGCGAACCATGATGGTCAGATGGGGTTGTTGGTGAAGATTGAGATGTTCCTTCAGAAGTTGTATTTGGGGATAAGTGTTGTTATTCATCGATTGGAACAACAAGGTTAATGGATAGGGTTTCAATGTTGAGATAAATGAAGGTAGACGAAGATATAGGGCTATGAAATTGGTGAGGTGAAAGAGGATTAGGAGTGGTGGCGGGTGGAATAGTAGACACAATAACATTCGGTGTAATGGGCATAGGAGTGAGTTGATGTACCTAAAGAGTTTGTTGAAAATAAGAACCTACCTCGAACCAAGTAGTGTAGGTTGAGCTCACGCACTCCTTAGCTTTCTTCGAGAAAGGTTGGAGACCCTATGGTACATCTTTAAAATGTTTAAATGAAGTAGAAGGGCCCTCCTCAACAGGTTTCATTGCATCGAAATTGTATAAAATTTGTCTATGTTCTTTCCATGCGACAACCCCATACCAAGTTCCAACTTTAGAGTGGAAATCATTCTCGCTGATGTAGAATGACATTGGACGCATAGAGAAAGTGTCCAAAGAAACACACATCAGCTGGAGATAACAAGAAATATGATATATCCCAAATTAGACCGGAGGAGAGTACTGTTCCAACATAGGGAGTGACACCCACAAAATAGCATTGAAACAATGACCATCTTTTTGAACAAGTGTCCAAAGGCAAGGTCATTAAACTCCATGTTTATAGTATCTTTAGTGTTACGCCAAGTTGCATACATATAAGCAAGAGGTTCATCTTTGACAATCATAGAAAGGTCACGACCATCTAAAGGACACCATTTAGACATAGCAAGGGGAATAAGAAAGAATCCAAAAATAAAAAAAGTAGACCATGCATAGACATCATTAGCGGCTTCAAATAATTCATGGAGGAGGTATCTAGACCAATTCATCCGATCACCACAGAGACAAGCTTCTGCAACAGAAATAAAATCCAATGTGCATTCTCCTCTAGTATAGTGGCACATGAGGTTAGTGGTGATAATTGTAGCAACAACCTAAATTGGCATATTGTTGATCATATCTAAAACAACTCCCCAACCTTTTCGGGCAGTACCATACATCTTGTACAAGTTTTTTTCATCTACCTTTTTTCTGCACTTAGTTGTTTTTTGAAAGGTCGAATGAACATCAACACCATATGCAGATAGGCTAGTGACTTTGTATGTATATATTGCATGAATGGAGTATTCAGGATCCAACCAAAGGGAACCCCCATGAAGCCGACCCATGAGAAACTTTGTGTAGCACATAATCTCACTGGTAATGTGAAATACAGGTAAATCACGTTGAAGAAGAAGGTTCGACTGCTTTAATGGACGAAAAAAGGTTCTTACTTCCATGGTGGAGCGGGACTTGGGGCGAATATTGGGCTCCATAAAAACATCAATTCAGAGCACGGGAAACAAGGTGGGATGAGAGAGGTTGTTATTCGGACCATGTGGGATTTTTCATATTTCCCCAAGAGATCATCCTCACAATGAATACGGGAATCAATGGGGTAAATATTGACATAAGGCTTAATCTGATGAACCATGTTGGTTGGCCAAAAATTATACACAAATCGAATAGGAGGATGAGAAGGAAAAGAAGGTTCAGGGAAGGGTGGTAGCAGAGCCAAAGTGGAAACTTAAAATGTGTGAAGGAAAAATATGGAAGTGAAGAAAACATGCATGAATAAATAGAAAAATCGATTAGAGGAGGGGAAACCTAGTCATTAGACATGATAAGTGTGACTTAAATTCGAATTAATGATAGGTGGTTTAGACATATACCAAGGAAATGCAGTGACGTCACATGAAATATAATGACAAAATAAAACCTTATAGAAAATTGTGATACATATTTGGTAAATAACTGTAGCATGATTTGGAATACGGATAGACAAGACAACCATTAAAGGCTCTAAAGAGACAAGATACGACAAAATATCCCTGACCACAATTGGTTGCAGCAGGGCATAACTAAGAAGAGACTACACTTGTGGAAAAGACAAAAAATACAACCTATTGAACTAAGAAAAAATATTGTTTTGACACAACTATCCTAACTCCTACCTACTACTCTTAGAAGGAGAGGACACTTTACTTTGAATTCAAAGCAAATAAGTAGGGCTTCAGGCTAGTACCATTCACCCATCCAGAAAAAAGAGTGCCATCCAACTAAGCAAGGCGAACAACACCATAATATTTAATATCCGCAACATAAAAAGGACCAAACCAATGCATTTGGAGCTTATGAGGATGTTTGTGATACTTTCTATCATAAATTAATACTTGATCACCCAAAGAAAGGGACTTCTTATTGATATGAAAATCATGCCAATCCTTCTGGCCCTCCTTTTCAACTGTCTAATGAAAATATGCAGTGGGATTCATCTAGTTTCAATAACTTGTTTACTCTGTCAGGAATAGAATCATCCTCCAACATTCGAGTTGCATGAACAATGAAAATATTAGGAACATTAAACTTAAGGGTAACAAAAACTTCTCTGCCATAAACTAATTCAAATGGGGTATACATATGAAATCGTTTGACAGTACTTCTGTAGGCCCACAAAGTAGCAGTAACCTATTCATCCCAATCATCTTGATTTGTATAACATATCTTAGTAATTCCTCTCTCCAAAATTTTATTAAACGCTTTTACAACCCCATTGGCTTGTGGATGATAAGGAGTGCTTTTACGATGTTGTATCATGAAATTTTGCAAAAAATTATGAAATATTTCATTAATAAAATGGGAACCTTGATCACATGTCAGGCTGCAAGAACAACCAAAACTGGTAATAATATTTTGAAAGGCAAATCTATCAATTGTATTAGTAGTGCATTTTTTGAGCGGAACAGCTTCCGTGTAACGAGTCAAGTAATTTGTGGTGACAATGATATATCAAGCATGTGTATGACAAGCAGGAGGGTGGATTGGTCCAATAAAATCAACAAACAATATTTCAAACGCAAGAAGTGCCTGGACCATATGCAGGGGAATTTCATATTGATGTGACGTTCAACCAACCCGTTGTCAGACATTGCAAGTCTTTGCATAATCATTCACATCGTTGAAAAGATTCGACCACTAAATACCAGTTTGTGAGACCTTTCAAGCAGTATATTTACCTCCGACATGCCCCCCTGCAACTCCAACATGACATTCCCACAATATCCCTTCCCGTTCACAATCAAGAACACAACCATGTAAGACTTGACCAAGCCCCATATTATATAACTGTCCTACAATAAGTTGATAATGTGTTGCTCTGACAACTAAATTATTTTTCTACACCGTGCTGTAATTGGGAAGACACTGGCCTATAGAAAGAAAGGTAGCAATCTCCTCTAAATAGTTAGGGAAAAATTCAATGCAAAAAAAATTAGCATATGGAAAATCATCATCAATCAATACCCTTGACTCCCCTGATTCCAACCTAGACAAATGATCCGGCCCCACATTTAAATTTCCTAACTTGAAAATTACCTCGAATGTGAATTCTTGGAAAAACATCAACCACCTACAAATTATTCCTTCAAGCACATGCCTATTATATAAATAATTTAGTGTTGAGTGGTCTATGAAATAACTTGAATGATCCTCCCAACAGGTAATGTCAGAACTTCTGGAGAGAATACACATCGCCAAAGCTTCCCATTTTGTGGTAGTATAGTTCTTCTCTACATTGGAAAGTTTTCTACTTGCAAAATAGATAGGATGTTCCAAGTTTACTTCACCTCATTGCATCAAGATAATTCCCAAAGCAATTTTGGATGCATCAACATAGACATGGAATTGCTTATTCCAATCAGGATAGACTAAAATCGGTGCACTTGCAAGCTTCTCCTTCAATGTATCAAATGCAACATCACAATTAGTGGACCATTTAAAGTGTTCACATTTCTTAAGGAGCTTCTCAAGTAGAGTTGTAATGGAAGCATATTTTTGTATGAATCTATGATAATAACCAGTATGTCCCAGAGAGGAATGCAACTTTCGAACCGAGGTGGGTGGTGACATATTCAGTATCACTACAACTTTAGCAGTATCCACAAAGACTCCCTCCTTTCAAAAAATTTGCCCCAATAATGTTTCAAAAGGAAAAACAAAAATTCATTTCTTAAGGTTCAGAGATATTTGGAGTTGCATGCACCTGTGAAGCATAAACATCAGTTAGGGTGATTCTTGAGTAAACTATAAACAATCCAATCATCCATATAAAATTCTAGTAACTTGTGTATATATTTACGAAAATAAGCAATAACAATACATGAGAAGACTACTGGAGCATTATTCAACCCAAAAGGCATAACATTATGTGGCCCATGATCACCATTCAATGGTGAATGTGGTATTCTTATTATCATCTTTTGCAATGCGTACTTGATGATATCCCAAGAAGCTATCAGTAAAGGAATACACTTCATTTCCCCCAACATTTTCCAAGACTTCATCGCTGAAAGGGGTTGGAAATGGATCCTGCACACATGCATTATTGAGACTATGATAATCAACACACACCCATATTTCATCTAAATCCTTCTTATCCTGTATGGAAATGGTGCTTATCCATTTAGCTTCATCAACAGGGAATATGAGACCAACAACTAACATTTTTTCAATTTCCTTCTTGACTTTCTCCTTGGCTCACAGATTCAACCTGTAAGGTCGATGCTTAATGGGTTTTGCATGTGGCTTCAGTGCAATTTTCATTTCTCCCATATCACCTTTAATTCCTTTTAATTCCGAGACAGAAAAAGGGAACAAATCCTCACATTATTTGAGGACGTTGAAAATTTCTCGCGTGGTCTGATCATCCCAGTAATATCCAATGGAGGCAAGTTTATCTTTCTCTTTGGTCCCAATATCCATCTTCTTCAACTTAAGAGGCTATAGATGTGGATCATTGCATACAAGATCCTCTTTAATTTTCCGCTTCCCTTCAAACTCTTTGAAGGATAAATGCCTTAACTCATCTAAATCATCATCTGGGTCTTTTTTAAATTTACCACAGACAACAACTTCATGAAACCCTAAGTCATATTGGTGCACAAAGTCTCCATACATGCTACATTCTGCTAGCACATCCTCAACCGTAAACAAGACTGCTCTAATAGCTTTAAGAACATGCAAAATCTTTTCATCAACATCAGAAAAAGAAAAATCTCTACAAAAATGAGTTGTCAATACATCCCAATCTGTTTTCTAGCGTTTTAACTACTCCTACAAATACCAAGCTTGTGAATTATTTCCCAAAGAATGAATAAATATATGTGGCCACATTTCAACTACCAAGCTATATGCCTTCCATAAAGAAGAACAATGTGCAACATGGTCTTGTGAAGAAGTATTATCATCATAAATAGGAATGTTGCTAAAAATCTCATTTAGTGGAGAAAATCGATATAACAAAATAACCTTAATAATGCTCCATTCTTGCAGTTGATCTCGGTAAACTGCCCACCACCTTGCGGGATTCGCTTACAAAGCAAAACTTATTACAGGTACCTTTTGACATTCTTTTATGTGAGAATAAATTTCTCTAATAAAGTTTACAACACAATTAGTAACATTAAATATGGGATACTTGCATACCTAATTACCAATCCAGCAGATACATCGAACAATAGCACAATGTCGTGAGTGGATTTCATGAGCACCTTGTTTCAAATATTCCATCACAACTTTAGAGCCAACTTCAGTACTTTGGATACTTATCCAATTGATAGATCCAATTGTTGTGGGGTTAATGTAATATTCTCGCTTTCCAATAGTCAATTGATATAATTGGCCCACTAAATTATGGGATTCAACATCATCCATAGGTTCTATAAATCTTGGAACCTGGTAAGGATCAAGAGGTTGCATAACATGCATGCCATCAACTTCAAAATTCATAGTCTCCCACTTTAAATCAATGACTGCATAATTCTCAAAAGACCAGTCAATTCCCAACAAAGACGGGTATGGATATTTATCCCCAATAATGTCAATAACTTCAAAATATGCATAAATTTTAACTCCAACTATATAAACCTCAACATATTCTAGTATTCCAAAAAGAAGAATGAAGTATTGGTTTTCCATCCATGACTGAATAGGGGAATATACCAACTTGGGTTTTCTGAGAGCTTCCCAGGTTTTCATTGAAAAAATATTAACATTCGACCCCAAATCCAACATGGATTTCTTGATTTGAAACCTTGAAATCTAAGCATATACCAGAAACTCCCTTCCAGTATGCTTATTATTCTTCCGCACACATCTAGAATGCCTATAAGATATGTTTTCATAAATTAGTTCCTTATAGAACACATCATCCCTAACCCTAGTCTTCAACCTTTTCCACAACTGGCCAGTTAGTTTCTCATCATTCATAATGTGTAAGAATAACTTAAATCAATCCATTATAGGTTGGGAAGGTTCTGTGAAATGTTTCTCCTCACAAGCCTTTACTTTCTCCTACATTTCACTTCAAGATCCTTGTTAAGACATTAGGTGGAGGAAGAGTTTGGATGCATCCCTATAATAATCCTTTTGTTGGTTTGGATCATACGATTTCCTTGGAGATGAAAGTCTTATAACAACTAGTTGATCAAGAGTTCTAATATTAGCTCCTGTCCTCTTTCCTTCTCTCATGAAAAAATTGATATTGGGTTGCGTTGAAGGAGTAGGATCATGGGGATCTACACAGACTAAATTATCTCCCTTAGCTTGGTTTTGCTTGTCCCTTCAAGAAATAAGTTTAGGGAAGTCTTTGGTTGCATGCATATTTACTTGACAATATGAACACCATGGTCTCCACGGAAAAGGACATTCCTTCACCACATGACCTTCCTTATCACAGTTATAACATCTAATTAGGCATCTTTCGCCTATCCCCCCTCCCCTCAGAGTTCTTCCTCCTCGACCTTGAGGAGCCTCATAAACACAGAAATAAAAATGGTCAAGGAGGTATGCTAGAGCATCTAAGGGCAAAAATTGGTCTGTATGGTGATTGGGTGATCCAGAAAAATCACAAAAGAAGTTATTTGGAACATTTGAATACTTTTGTAAAATATGACACAAACTAGGTAGTTGGCCAAAACTTTGACATATCTCATAATAATCATTTGCATACATACCTAGCGGATTGGGAAATGACTAGAACTACATATGACCCTGATAGGGAAGTGCAAATGAGATTTGTGAAACTCCAAAAGGTTGTGGTGACAATGGTCCCACAGGAGAACTACACGATCCTATTCCTCTCAGTCACCGGCACTTTGTAACATGATGTCCTTCAACCTGACAATGGGTACACCAAACATGAGGTCTCACGGGATGTGAAGGTGAAAAATATTTAATCCTTTCTGTCAATGTAGTAATATGATATTGTATGTCCATAATAGCAGGATCCATCGAAGGCCCACCGACTCTACAATATTTTGGATAACCATCCATATCCTTTATTTTCATTTCTTGCTCCAAAGAATCTTAAAGTGTATTAACCTTCTGCTGAGATAGCGAAATACGAGTCATTGGCAACAAGACCTTAATAAAAAAATCTCTCTAGTGATGGGTATCAATAGGGTAAGATAATTTACTAATAACATCTTTGAATTGCTGCATGCATTTCCACGAATATTCTCCCTGAAAATGTCTAGCAGTTCCACCAATCCCTGCTGATTTGATTGTGGTAACTTAAAACCCTAAATAAATTCTTTCTTAACCAGGTCTACACCATCGTTGGAGTTAGCATCGATCCATTTTATGAACCACCTCAATTCTCTATCCTGCAACATGGTTTGAAACTCAACAAGATTAGAACTGTTAGGTGTCTAACGATCTCTCCAAACAACTTCACACAAATACCAATGTTGCTCAACATCCTCACCCCCCTTTTCTGTGAAATCAAAGTATATAGTAAGTGAACCAATTGTGACCTCAACAATGGTTGGTTGCATTGTAGAAACAAGTATGAACCCTTGGGAAACCAGTTGAGAACAACTAGCTGAACTTTGTTGACTACCATCACTAGAACTGCTTTTACTTTTAAGTGGTAACTGGACTTTAATACACTTGTGTACCTTTTAAAAGAGAAAATTCAAAATTTGATATGGCACCAAGGGAAGGTCACGGGGAGGAGGAAGAGTTGTGTTGCAATGCTATGAGGTTATGTGTTCTAGTGTTGAATCATCTTTGAAGAAGAGTCGCCTCGTCACAAAATGTAAATCATCATCTATCGACGTATCATCATCTGATATCCTAGGACATCTGACTTAGGCATTTGAAACCCTGCTAAATCCTCGTGCATTAGAGTAACCAATTATAATCACTCTAGTCCACTTTTGCTTCTACTTCCACTAGTCATTCCCATTTTTCTAGAAAAAAAATCTTCTCCCTCACTTCCATTCCACAATTACGGAGTCTCCATTTCCCTCTTGCACGCCGTGGAACTCCTTACAACATCTCCTATGGGCTGCAGTTCCCTTCTTCTAGCCCTAAGTTCTTGCAACTTCCTCTCACACCACTCTTAAGCTATTCTTTCCCTCTACAATGCTCTGAAGTCTCTTGCCTTCTGGAATGCTTATTGATTCATTAAAGGAACTCCTTCATACTCCCGTAGTGACACAACTACGACACGACTAAGCTACCATTTGACTTGGTTGAAACTCCAACAAGATGTGTTCGACGAATAGTACCTTAATCCAAAGTGGAATTTTTTTCAGCAATTGTCCTCATATTCCAAATTTTAATATGGATTTTGCGTGAGAGAATGACTCATGTTTTTCAGTCAAAAATTCAATGATATAGCCTTCAAGAGCTGTGTTAACCCAAAAGTTGACAACTCTCATAAGTTATGTATCCAACCGATGAAGGTCGACCAAATCAGCTATGGTCCCATTCCTGCACAACCTCAGCTATACCACAACCCTCTATTTATGGTGAAATTGAGTCAACCAATTTTCTAATTTCTCTGGGAATTTGCACTAAAATATCTCGTACTGATCACAAGAAATATCGACATACAATGTTTCTTCTTTGACCCAATTCATATCCTTTTGTCTCAATTATTCCTAATAAAAAATAAAGTAGTTGAACCTCTCATGCCATCATTTTTTGATATTCTGATGAATACACTATGGTTGCATGATCTAAACCACCTTAATAAACTCAAGGTCATGACAATGGAACCATTTTTTGGTGGAAAATTTTGATTTGAGTTTGACCCAGGGTTGATCGAGGGTGCCAACAAAAAGGCTCGCATAGGTTAGAACTTTGCTGACATTTTCACTCCTTTAAAACAAAGGAGCATCTCACCCGAGGCAAGCCAGAGCCATAAAAGGATGTAGAGGATCTAGATCTGATTAATTAGGAAACTTGTGAAAATATTACCAAATTCATTCTCAAGCATTTGATTCATACACTTAACAGAAATGAAACATATGCAGAAACATTTTAAAAGGGCCCATAAAATACAAAACTGAATATCATAATTCCCATCCTCCTCATATTATTAAGTATCAAATTTAAATTACATTACATCTTGGCCATTATAGCTCGTGATAATTACATGCTTGTGCATGGAATCAAAATCCACAAATAATACATAAGAAAAACATTGCAAGATCAGATCTCATAAATTGCATAACACTAGACACTACAACACAATCCTAACACATATAGGCAATGTTTGTATTCTTGGCACAATATGAACTTTGTGGCGCCCTCTAAAACTTGTTTCTCACTACCTTCTATATTATTTTATAGTCGTTCTCATCTGATATATTCTTCAATACCTCTCTCCCTTAATCCATGGTTTTCTAATACCTAGGGCCATTACCTTGGTTTTTTGTTGACTACATCAAAATCCACTCCTAGTTCTTTGACACACGCCCTTATATTTTCTGCATAAATTCCAAAACATTTCACTTCTTATTTAATTTTCCGGTGCTCTGTTTCTGGATTTTTTGTCAAAACATTCCTTCGCAACTACTATTCCTTCACAAACGAAGGACCCAACATAAATATGAACATTTTTTTTAACCATGAAATAAAAGGATATAGTGCTCGCATCAATAATAAGGAAATCCAAAGGATCACCCCTCCACCCTAAAAAGTGGTACCTAGATTCACCTCCTTCCAAAGAAGTACAGAATCCACTGTCAACATGAAATTCTGCATCCAATGTACAGTGCTACAATCCCTGCACTACTTGTTCTCTTAGTGAACAGTTACCAACTCATTGTTCTAGGGCACACTCACAATGTGCTTGTGATTCCGGTTGACAACGCTAATTAACAAAAAAAATCATTCATGTAACTTCCCTTCTCTGCTACACAGTCCCTCAGGCGATCTAGTCACCCCCTTCCATGCAATCGCTCACCTTCCAAGTTCCATGGCATCCCTTTCTCTACTACACATTCCCTTGGGTGATCCATCGCTTGGCAAGGTTTCCTCACATCAAAAGGTCCAAAAACCAAGGCATATATCTACCTCAAAACCATCATACTGGTCATAACATGCTTATGGAAATAAATGGAAATTATTGGGTCCCAATGTCCCATAATGGCCCTACTACCGAAGTCCTTTACCAATATATTGTTACATGTTCAAATTTTTATTATTATTGTTGCTAACATTCTGGTAGCTAGTTTCAAGCACCCAAACTGGACATTTTCCATGATTTTCTGTACCAAACACATAATTTCAATTAGAATTAAAAGGAATTGAAATAAATTAAAATCATACCTCATTGGTGGCCCATCAATAACGTACACTTGCAATTCTATTTACTTCCTGTTAGAAGTCAAACTAATTCTTTGATTAAATCATCATGTATAAGCATATCACATCTGGTTAACTTAAAACTCAACCATCATAAATCAGAATTATAGATTATGTGTATAATTAAAACTGAAATAAAATGTTGATACTTATCTTTCAAATGGGTTTTTTCTCCTCCCTTTGTTCTTTTTCTTTTCCATACACGTTGAGTCACAGAAAAAGGTATGTTTTTATCCTCATATTAGCTTGGTTAATCATTTAATTTTATGTATTTATCTTTGTTTTTGGGAAGAATCTAGAAGAAAAGATTGTGAAAGTTGAATAAAATCATTTGCCAACAAATTGTATGATTTTAGCATAAAAACTAACTTTTGCTTGCCTTTATTTGCAGAAATCAGAATTGGAAAGATGTTGTTCAATCGATGGAACAACAACGGTGAAATAAATAAATAAGACCACGTCTTGATCGCGCGGGCTAGCGAAATAAAAGGAGAATCAAGCTAATTTTATAATGGAAATTCGATTATTAGTTGCGAAATCCTCAAGAACTCCTGATCTGGATGATTTTCTCTCATCTATTAGTTTACCATTAGGCTATACAAGGCTGATAGGTGAAAAGGAAGAAGACTGTTAATTTCCGGGCTTTAACTCTCATTTTGACATTATTATATTTTTATTGAAGACAAAGTATTTTCACTATGGTGATGTTGTATATTTATTACTGTAATTAATGATAAAATAGTGATTTATTCGTAATCGTGTTCTGAGTATTTTCAATAGTAAATTCTAGAGGCTTTGAGCCCGGTTGCTAGGAGATTTGCTGCTTCTTTTGTGCCATAATTATTTCATTTGTTTATGCAATGATTAATTAATGTATCTTGTATAATTGAGTTTTTGATTGTTGTGTGATGTTAGAATCCATTTTCATAATTTACCTTTACCTTTTGGGATACATCTTAGACATTGTTACTTTTACAATTGTATATTGTTCTTTAATGAATTGTTCATATTAGTTCAAACATTACACTTAATTGTTGTTCTTTCCAAGTGATGCCATTATAGATATCGAGTGATTAATTATTGCCATTCTCAATGAAAGGCTTGAATAGTTGATTACTGTTCGTTTACTTTAGTTCATCTTTTCATTAGATAAATTGTTTTTAATATCAAATAGTAGTTCTTTAAGTGTGACTCCCTCAATTCATGCGTTTGGATTTAGTTTATTTATAAATCAGTTGAGATTATATCAATATTTATGGTTTGGAAATGCTTTAAGATTTGCTTCTAAATTATTCTAGATTGAACTTTGAGAATTAGAGATTGGTTATTGCAACGATTTATAATGATTTTATTCTAAAATAGCCTTTGATATCACTTGCATAGATAGTGCTAACACTTGAAATAAATAAACATATCCTTCGTTGATAACTAATGTAGGTATTAAGATTGATTTTTATAGTCATCTTAGTGCACCAACATTTTAGCAACGTTGCTGGGGAGAGTGTTAAAAGTGATTTATTTTTTGAATTTTATTGCTGCAAAAGACTTGGGTGTTAGAAATGAGAGGTAATAACTTGCGTAGCAGCAAGTAAAATGATTTCTCAATAGCCTGCTTTTCAACAGATGCATAAAGTTAAAATAGGAATAGATGTTTTTTATGAATGACTAGAAATAAAAAATTAGAAATAGATCTAAATCCACCAACTAAATCCACCAAACCCAAGGGGTCGATGACCCTTGGAAGATCGACCTTTATACACGAAATTATAAGAAAAGCAGAATATTAGGCGTTAGTAGGACCCCAGACCATATATGGAAAAATCCCTACTGTAATACCTCAAGCAACAGGCTCACCATCTGTAGCTCATGACGAGATCCATAGAAAAACCAAAAGGTTTGAACAGAGATTTAAAGTTATAGAAAATTTTCATTCTGACCCTTCACAAGAGGGAAATTCGTGCAATCTACAAGAAGGAGAGGGAGAAACTAGTGGTGTTGTAGGAACAAATCTATAGTCACCAAAACCTAGATCTCCTGAGATCTCAGTTGAAGAAAAGATACCTAATATCCCAAATCGAGGTAGTGTTGTAAGACCCCTTCCAAATTTGTCTACCAATCCTGTCCTATTCAAATTTCCAAACCAAGAGATTCCTAAAGGATATTGGCACATCTTTGTCCAGATGGTGCAGAATCAGCCTCAGGGATAAACATTGACGTTGGAGTATCCTATCGTCGACCCGGTTGCTAATGTCCCCATGAAATCCATTTATTTGTAGAACATCCCTACTTTCCATGGTTTAACCTCGGAAGACCTAGATGCTCTCTTGTTTGAATTTGACTTTTTATGTAGGGGATATGATTATACCACCAATCCGCAGAAACTAAAATTGTTTCCCTCTACATTAAAGGGAGAAGCTTTGCGATGGTTTATGGCACTTGGTGGAGGAACTATTATTTCTTGGGATCAAATGAAACTTCCTTTATCACTAAATATCAAGATTAATGTAGGACTAGATATTTGAAAGATGTTGTGAAACTAGCTCCAAAAAGAGAAGAAAATAGATATCAACGCCTTAGAAATAAGCCACTTCGAGGGGGAAACTTCCAATACATTACATGAATGAAAAATTCTTGGATGATTCAAATTAAAAAACCTCCTTTCTATATATAAGAGTCCATGGGGCCACAATGTAATCCTAGTGGGCCACAATGTAATCCTAGCCGACCTAACAATAATAATTTAAGGTCACAATAATAACAATATGGGGGTTACAAGGGTACAATAATAACAATAAGGGGGTTACACTAACAACAATAAGGGACTATAGTAGTTATATAGGGACCTAACATGCCCCTCTCCTTCAAAAAAGTGTTGTCCTCAACGCTTGAGTAGCTTTGGGTGCTTCTTTATAAAATTCTCATCCTCCCATGTAGAATCTTCAGTGGGTAAGTTATTCCACTTGATGAGATACTCTGGAATTGATCGATTTCGTAGCTGTCGAGTCCTTGTTTCCTTGACCGCTTCAGGTTCCAATATGATTTTTCCTTCCTCATCAAGTTCTGGAAATATTGTTTGAACTAGAAGATTTTCACCTATAACCTTCTTTAAGCATGCAACATGGAAAATTGGATGCACTCATGAAGAAGCAGGAAGCTCCAATTTGTATGCCATAGTACCAATATTTCGCAACACCTTGTAAGGACCATAGTACTTCGGTGATAATTTATTATCCTTCTTAGCTTGCTTGAGGGAAATTTGTTTGTATGGTTGTAGCCGTAAAAATAACCAGTCTCCTACATCAAAACTTCTCTCGCTGTGATGTTGATCTTCCTATTGTTTCATTCGATTTTGTGCCAAATTCAGGTTGTCCTTTAAGAGTTGGAGAACTTCTTGTTGATTCTTGATGTGATCTTCCATTGCTTGAACCTTCTAATTTTATCTTAAAGATGATGTGACGGATGGTGGATGATATCGATAAAATGCCATAAATGGGGTCATTTTTGCTGTAGTATGGAAGGAAGTGTTATACCACCATTCAGCTAGAGGTAACCACTTGACCCATTGTGTTTGTTTATCAGATACAAAACAACGAAGATATCCTTCCAAACATTTATTTACTATCTCAGTTTGACCATTGGATTGAGGATGATAAGATGAGTTATGAGCTAATTGAGTACCCAAACAGGAAAATAACTCCGTCCAAAAATTTCTAGTAAAAATGGGATCTCTGTCACTCACAATAACCCTTGGGTTTCCATGTAGCTTTTTAATTGTGTCTGTTAGCGCTCGAATCTGCCACAGGCTGAAGAAGGCAAAACTTGAGGCAACATCAAACCAAGCTCAGCCTCGTAGCTAGCCCTACGAGGACAAGAGAGGGCTCTCTCCGTCAATCTCGATAAAATGAGCAATAGGGTGCGAGATGAATCTGGAATGGGAACTGATTTTAGGCTAGTAAATGGATAGGGGAATTTGTTTTAAATTTTTGGGTTTTCGTTGGAGAAATGGGAAAAAACAATTTTGGGTCCGGGGATAAGGTCAGACCTTTGCAGAGTTCAAGTTGGGGCGAGGTAGGTGATGATCTTGATGCTTTTGATTGGATATACGGACAGATTAGACCGATGAGGAGCTGAAAAGGGCAAAGAAGAACTTGGATCCTCTCCAAACAGTCGAAAACATATAGAACTAAATGAATTCAAAGGCAGAGCACGGTAAACGATGGATTCAACCTCATCTACTCATTCAATTTAGTTCAGAAGCATATGAAAGGAATGGAATACATTAAACATGAAAAACTTACAGTAAACAGAAAGAAAACACCATCAAGAAAAAAAAACCACAAGGATCCCAACAAGTGCCGCAAAACCTCTGATCTTTCCTTAGCCAAAATATGAAGAAATATGTACAATGGTGCCAAAAGTCTCCCAAGAGTCCAACCTCTCCAACCTCTGAAAATGATTGAGAAATTACATCATATAGAGCATCCTAACCCCTTCCCACACCTCTAGGGGTCGAATTCCTTCTTCAGGGATCAGTTTCAACAAATTCTAATCAAGGAACTAGAATCTAGGCAGCTAACAACTTGCCTCTAAAAGAGTGGAAACTGATTCATTTACATGATTTTCACTTTTTTAAGAGTGAATCTTCTAGAATAGGTAAAAATGAACCAAAGTTACATGCCAAACATAAATTTACATCATGACAACCCAAAAATTTCATCCACAAGCAAAACTGGTCCAAACTGGCCGAAAATCTGAGCTGGAAGTTGAAAATTCAACCAAAAATTTAAGTGGGTCGCATTTGAGCCAAGTGGGTCGCATAACTTTCAGCCTGATTTTGAAGTACTTCTCGGCATCCAAATTGAGCTCATGATAGCTCGTTGGAAAGCCCTGGATGTTGACTATCCAACCCAAGTGGAATTTCCCAATTTGGAGCTCATTTGACCCTCCAAAACTTCTTTCTCCCAGAAGTACTTCCTGCTGGTGCAAAAGGTGGCAGCAAGGTGGTTTTCATGGTGTTTTTGAGCTTTTTGACCATCCATATTTTGATGAAATGCTTAGGTAATGTCTGAGGATGCATAATTAACCACGAAAAATCCAAAAATGCAAAAATTTCCTCCAGCAAGTGTCCCAAAAAAAAGTGAGCATATGAGGGTGAGAGTCACTTAACTAAAAAACCTGTTTTTTGACCCAAAAATTTGAAAATGACAAAATTTTCTCCGAATTTGCCCAAATTCGGAGTGAAGGTCCTCCATCATGTATCCTGCCCAGTCAATGAAGCCTCGGCCAAAATCCGAAGTGGATTAGGCCTTTTAAACGTCTTAGTGCTTCGCTCAACTCCTCTTCGAGAATCCTTCCATTCTTGCTTTGCGGACATGCATGCGAGCCCAATAATGTCCTTTCATGTGACGATGCATGTCTTTGTCTCTATCATGATCCTGTGAATGTACCTACGCTGATGAAGAAGGCGAGACCCCTTCCACGCCATGTGGAGATAGTACTTGCACTGCTGATGAAGTCAACGAGACCCCTTCAACCCCGGGTGGAGATAGTACTCGTCGTGATGCTGCAAACAAAGCTCTGTGGCCTCTCAGATATGTTACCACTACTGGTGCACTGCTATGCTCCATCTCAAAACACATCAACCTCAACGGTTGAGTCACTGTCCTGCTCATATCCTTGCTCATAAGCTGAATCCGTCTCTGACATGGCTTTGAACAAGATATCGGCAATATGTGTGTTGGTAGAGGTGTAGTGAAGGCAAAGTTTTAATGTATTTTCAAAACCCAACAGATATCACCCATATACCCAAGTAGCAAGGAAAACCAAAATCATCATAGGGATGGCTTTGTTTTAATGGCATAAACACTATCTCTGTTTTCAGATTGCAAGTAGGTTTGACAAATGACTACCAAATGCCAATGTGTAGTCAAGTTTTAATAATGGCCAAAATCTGTCAAAGGATTGTGTTTTATGTAATGTAGAACAGGACCATCATTGCAAAGATCATATGAAAGACAAAATGAACATGAAAATGGCAGTCGAACAATGATGACAGCAGTGATATAGTGATGGAGGTTAAATACAAGTCAACATGAAAACTGTGCAAAACATGAAAGGGTATAATGGCAATGATAAAATGATGGCTGAGGGCGTGAGAGTCATATAGACAATACGCTAGGGTGTGAACCATTCAAAAGCTTCCAAATTCTTCATAAACTGTCCATACAATTTAAAACCCTTGAGGAATCATTTGCATGGTGAATGTAGGGTTTACACAATTTTCTCCAAGCATGATTACTTTCTTCAACATCAATGACATCCCAACTACTTTAAAAATCCATTGGGCAATGATAAAAACCTGTTTGTATGCCGCCGGAGCTAAGTTGAATCAGATACGGGTACAAAACGCAATTTTGAACTACGTTCGCAAGTGGGTCACGTCTCTCCCTCAAGTGGGTCGCATCCCTTGATGGGGTCTGTCTTCCTCTTGCCACATAGTGCATTTTTCGGGAAGCTTTTCGAGGCCTTCCCGGTGTCCAAATCGGGCGTGTGATAGGTCGTTGGAAAGCTCTTGGAGTCTACTTTCCAACACAAGTGGAATTATGCAATTTGGATTTCATTCACCCTGTCAAAAATCAAATCTCCCAAGACTGGCCAAAATGAGAAGAATGAGGCTGCCTCAAGGTAGAGTGCTGTTGCAGCCAATTTTTGAAGGTCTTCCTCAACTCCAAATTGAGCTCATGATAGCTCATTGGAAATATCTTTGTGTCTAGTTATCCTTTGACTCATCAAGCAAGTCATTTAGCCAACCATGCTAGGAGAAATCTTGATTTTCCCAAGGTCACTTCAGAGGTGCATTCAATTCTCCTGAGGCAACGATATTTTTGACATTTCTCTAAAACCATGATACCTGTGTAAAAAGTGAATGAGGTTTTTCTTCCTTGGCATGTTATGGACAAAAACCTCTCTCAGTTTTCCCAAATTCATCTTTTATTGCTCTGAAAAATCTTTTGAGTGAAACTTATCCCGATGTGTGGAACAAGGGATTTTGTCGAAATGAAGCGAAATGAAGGGGATAGGGGGCTTCTAAATTCTTGGGGAAATTTTTGGAAGTAGGGAGGGATGTTAGGAAGCAGGGGAAAGTGAAATATCAGAGATTGAGTGAGGGGAAGGGGTCCAAAAGGGCAAAACACAGGCCTAGCCTAGAAAATTGCCAAGTTGTGGCAAGAAACTAGGGTTTGTGGAAAAATGAGGAATTTGGGGGATCTCAGTGATGGGAAGTGTTTAATAAGGTAAATTAATGATAGGGGAAGGTGTGTGAACATCAGGATACAAGTTTTTCCGATGATTTGACCATCCAAGAGAAATTACCTCCAAAACCCTAGGAGAGGGAAATGGACCTTACCTAGGCACAACTGAAGCATGAACAAGGTGTAAAATGACTCTTTGGAACCTGACATGATGATGAAAACCCTATGAATGATGGTACACTCAGCTGAATGGTGACATGGACCAACATTTGGACAACTTTGAAAAGCATGAAAACAAACCCTAGACCTAATGCCTAGTGACCAAATTTTGCTTGAAGACTCATTGAAATGACAAAATTTGAGCTTGACACCTTAAAATCACTTTGTAAGAGCATGTTTGATCACTGGAGGAAGGCTGCAAAGGCTGACACTAACATTGGCTCCAATGGGGATGGTAGCTCCTTGAAGGTGCCAAGAACGACAGATCTTTGGGAGAGCAGACCAGTGCCTTATCCATTGGGCCATGGAATCAAAAACTCAAACTGAAATGCATGACTGAAAACTGATGACTTGACGACACAAATTGAATCTCACTCAACTAAAAACTAACTCGATACTTAAACACAACTGACAAACTGGAAATATGCTCCAAGTAGAGCTTATTCAATAGAACCTACTCTAATTGTGCTTTACACCACCCGATCAACTGTAATGGAACAACCAATGCAACCATGTAAGCATGCTCGCTGCTGTTTGACTTCTTCCCAAATGCTTGCTTATGAACAACGAGAAATAACTACTGAAAGACAACTCCCATGGAAACTTTGAACCAAGTGGACTGCTGATAAACTTGCAAAGCATAAATTGACTGGATGACTGCAAGAATACTGCGAATGGATCTTCATAAACATAGCTCTGGTCTAGATAATCTCCATACCTTGATCTTAAACTTTTCCTCACATCTGCGGTGCTTTTCTTTGGTGATTGCAGCAAGCTATCAAAAGGATCTTGAAATTCATGAATAACCAAACTCTGTTGCTGATTCCAAACTAAACAAAAGCCTCCTTCATCAATCTCCTCATATGAATGGAAATCTTGACATGTGCTATGCAATGAACAATCTGTTAAACAAGACAATGAAGGTGACCTTTGAATAAGATTATCATCAACATTCTTTTCGGGCACATGGTTAGGTAATGGAGCAAAATGTTTATAGCAAACATCATCCAACACACGAGCAATAGGATCATCAAAAACTTGAGAAGACTGCTGCACTGTATCCCTTGAAACTGTATGACATCCTACTGGCTGTTCCTCTTTTCCTTGAGACATATTACGAATATTCTGCCTTATAAACTGAAATGCTTCGAAACAAAAGGGTATAGAATTTTCCTGCATCATCAAATCCCGTACTTCAGCTCCCATACCTTCATCTGTAATCTGATCTTCAATTTCATTTGTTGGCTGCAAATCTGATGCTACAAGCTGCTCATTTGAAGTTTTACCATGCAATTTTTCTCTCAAAAACTGAAATGATTCAAAACAGAATGGTACGGAGTCACCTTGTATCATTTGATCATGTGTGCCCACTTCCAAGTCTTCAGCTGCAACTTGACAATCAATGACTTTTGGGGGCTGCAAATCTGAATATGAGAAGTTTTCGTTGCCCTCAAGACGATCCAGATCAAGACTTGTTGACGTTTGATTTCTGATTGCATGAAAGTTATCTCTAATGAACTGAAACGAATCAAAACAAAAAGGCAAAGATCCTTCACTTACATCAAAATTTTCTGCACTTTCCTCATCATTGCCATAGCTGATATGCATCGGTTGATCACTGTACTCGAGCTGCTGAAAGTGAGCTTCCTCCTCGCACAAACTAGCTACTGATTTATCTGCAAGATTAGCTTCTTTTTGGAGAACATAATCATCATCATACTGATCAAACTGAGGCAATTCATCATCAAACATACACATCATATCAACAGCTCTCTCTTCTTCACAATGATCTATAAAACAATCACTATGACAACTGGGATTAGAAACAAAATGTTTTGGGTCAGCCGCTTGTTCTTGAATGTCATTTTCATTTTTTGCAGTCATTTTCCGCACCATCTCTTCTACTGCATTTACGAAAAGATCAAGCTTTTCCTCTGAAAGTGTCAGCTGCTCTGAAACTTTCTTCTTTTCTTCTTCCTTCAACCTTGCCCTCAAGATCAGCAAATGAGCCTCTACATTTACTGTCTTGTTCTGCATTTCGTGAAGCGTTGCAATATTCTTTTCTCTCAGCTGAAACTCCATTTCCGGATCAAAGGCACCCGGGTAGTGCAAGAGAGCAAATCTAGGAGAAGGTCTTATATCAACTGGCATCGAATAATAAACTTGGTTAAATCTAGCAGAAAATTGTTGTACTGTCTCACCTGGCATTCTTTTCAGCTGGTTATACTCTTCTATAATCAATAAAAAATTCTGTCCGATCATCCACCTGTCGAGGAAAATTGTGACGAACTGCTGGAAATCTGAGATGCTCGCATCAGGCAGGGCTTTAAACCAACTCTTCACTTGGCCTTGCAAAGAAAGAGAAAAAAGCCTAATACTAACATCTTCATCATCAACTTCAAAAAGATCTAGAAAAGTCTCAACATTCTGCACATGTTGCTCAGCGTTCACATTTTTACATTCACCGTCAAATCTTGGTAGATATAGATCATAATTTGCAGGAAAAGCATGGAGAACAGAAGGTAAAACAAGAGGTTTGTACCGATCTGGAATTTTACAAGGTGTAGGGGCATGTACAAGAGCTGTGGGATCAGCTTGATTTTCTGGCTCATCACTCTGAAGAGAGTCATCATAATATGTGGGAAAAGTAAGGAGACCAGGATCAAAGGGAAACTCAGCATTTACACTTTTTGAATGGGTCGAGTGAAGATTTTGATCACCTTTCTCATACAACAAATTCTGAAAAACCTTGAGGATAGCTTCAAGGACAGCAAAGAAATAGTTTACAAGAAAGCAAACTAGATCTTGAATACCATTCCACTTTAGATAACTGAACTTTGTGTAAGATCCTTCCATTTTCTCAGAGAAAGAGTCAGTCCTCCAGTGGAGTCTCTACTTTGAATTGGAGTCACCAGGTGAATGATTTCAGCTTTGCGGTGTCTGACTGCTGTCCACCATCAACAATCAGATCTGAACTTGATACACGTACTGGGGCAAGACAATCTACAAGTCGAGTGTCACATTCACAAGCTAGACCGGAGATGGACTGAAGCAACGTTTATCTACTATGCACTCGCAGAGCAATGTGCAGTTCGAAGGCTACCTGGCGTGACTTCAGACTCCGTCTATAGCAAATGAAAGTAATGACATCAACAAGCAAACCAATTCTTCCCCAGTATGGTCGCCACTATGTTAGCGCTCGAATCTGCCACAGGCTGAAGAAGGCAAAACTCGAGGCAACATCAAACCAAGCTCAGCCTCGTAGCTAGCCCTACGAGGACAGGAGAGGGCTCTCTCCGTCAATCTCGATAAAATGAGCAATAGGGTGCGAGATGACTCTGGAATGGGAACTGATTTTAGGCTAGTAAATGGATAGGGGAATTTGTTTTAAATTTTTGGGTTTTCGTTGGAGAAATGGGAAAAAACAATTTTGGGTCCGGGGATAAGGTCAGACCTTTGCAGAGTTCAAGTTGGGGCGAGGTAGGTGATGATCTTGATGCTTTTGATTGGATATACGGATAGATTAGACCGACGAGGAGCTGAAAAGGGCAAAGAAGAACTTGGATCCTCTCCAAACAGTCGAAAACATATAGAACTAAATGAATTCAAAGGCAGAGCACGGTAAACGATGGATTCAACCTCATCTACTCATTCAATTTAGTTCAGAAGCATATGAAAGGAATGGAATACATTAAACATGAAAAACTTACAGTAAACAGAGAGAAAACACCATCAAGAACAAAACACCACAAGGATCCCAACAAGTGCCGCAAAACCTCTGATCTTTCCTTAGCCAAAATATGAAAAAAATATGTACAATGGTGCCAAAAGTCTCCCAAGAGTCCAACCTCTCCAACCTCTGAAAATGATTGAGAAATTACATCATATAGAGCATCCTAACCCCTTCCCACACCTCTAGGGGTTGAATTCCTCCTTCAGGGGTCAGTTTCAACCAAATTTTAATCAAGGAACTAAAATCTAGGCAGCTAACAACTTGCCTCTAAAAGAGTGGAAACTGATTCATTTACATGATTTTCACTTTTTCAAGAGTGAATCTTCTAGAATAGGTAAAAATTAACCAAAGTTACATGAAAAACATAAATTTACATCATGACAACCCAAAAATTTCATCCACAAGCAAAACTGGTCCAAACTGGCCGAAAATCTGAGCTGGAAGTTGAAAATTCAACCAAAAATTTAAGTGGGTCGCATTTGAGCCAAGTGGGTCGCATAACTTTCAGCCTGATTTTGAAGTACTTCCCGGCATCCAAATTGAGCTCATGATAGCTCGTTGGAAAGCCCTGGATGTTGAATATCCAACCCAAGTGGAATTTCCCAATTTGGAGCTCATTTGACCCTCCAAAACTTCTTTCTCCCAGAAGTACTTCCTGCTGGTGCAAAAGGTGGCAGCAAGGTGGTTTTTGTGGTGTTTTTGAGCTTTTTGACCATTCAGAATCTGATGAAATGCTTAGGTAATGCCTGAGGATGCATAATTTACCATGACAAATCCAAAAATGCAAAAATTTCCTTCAGCAAGTGTCCCAAAAAAAAGTGAGCATATGAGTGCGAGACCCACTTAACTGAAAAACCTGTTTTTAGACCAAAAAATTTCAAAATGACAAAATTTTCTTCGAATTTGCTCAAATTCGGAGTGAAGATCCTCCATCATGTATCTTGCCCAGTCAACGAAGCCTCGGCCAAAATCCGAAGTGGATTAGGCCTTTTCCGCCGTTTTAGTGCTTCGCTCAACCTCCTCTTCAGAATCTTCATTCTCGCTTTGCAGACATGCATGCAAGCCCAATAATGGCCTTTCATGTGACGAAACATGTCTTTGTCTCTATCATGATCCTGTGAATGTACCTACGCCGATGAAGAAGGCGAGACCCCTTCCACGCCATGTGGAGATAGTACTCGCGCTGCTGATGAAGTCAACGAGACCCCTTCCACCCTGGGTGGAGATAGTACTCGTCGTGATGCTGCAAACAAAGCTCTGTGGCCTCTCTGATATGTTACCACTACTGGCGCACTGCTATGCTCCATCTCAGTACATCAACCTCAACGGTTGAGTCACTGTCCTGCTCATATCCTTGCTCATAAACTAAATCCGTCTCTGACATGGCTTTGAACAAGATATCGGCAATATGTGTGTTGGTATAGGTGTAGTGAAGGCAAAGTTTTAATGTATTTTCAAAACCCAACAGATATCACCCATATACCCAAGTAGCAAGGGAAAACCAAAATCATCATAGGGATGGCTTTGTTTTAATGGCATAAACACTATCTCTGTTTTCAGATTGCAAGTAGGTTTGACAAATGACTACCAAATGCAAATGTGTAGTCAAGTTTTAATAATGACCAAAATCTGTCAAAGGATTGTGTTTTATGTAATGTATAATAGGACCATCATTGCAAAGACCATATGAAAGACAAAATGAACATGACAATGGCAGTCGAATGATGATGACAGCAGTGATATAGTGATGGAGGTTAAATACAAGTCAACATGAAAACTGTGCAAAACATGAAAGGGTATAATGGCAATGACAAAATGATGACTGAGGGTGTGAAGGTCACATATACAATGCGCTAGGGTGTGAACCATTCAAAAGCTTCCAAATTCTTCATAAACTGTCCATACAATTTAAAAACCCTTGAGGAAACGCTTGCATGGTGAATGTAGGGTTTACACGATTTTCTCCAAGCATGATTAGTTTATTCAACATCTATGACATCCCAACTACATTAAAAATCCACTGGGCAATGATAAAAACCTGTTTGTACGCCGCCGGAGCTAAGTTGAATCGAATCTGGGTGCAAAACGCAATTTTCTGAACTCTGTTAGCAAGTGGGTCGCATCCACTTCAAGTGGGTCGCATGCCTCTTGCCACATAGTGCATTTGTCAGGAAGCTTTTGGAGGCCTTCCCGGTGTCCAAATCGGGTGTGTGATAGGTCGTTGGAAAGATCTTGGATTCTACTTTCCAACACAAGTGGAATTATGCAATTTGTATTTCATTTACCCTATCAAAAACCAAATCTCCCAACACTAGTCAAAATGAGCAGAATGAGGCTGCCTCAAGGCAGAGCGCTGTTGCAGTCAACTGTTTAAGGTCTTCCTAAACTCCAAATTGAGCTCATGATAGCTCATTGGAAAGATCTTTGTGTCTTGTTATCATTTGACTCATCAAGAAAGTAATTTGGCCAAACATGCTAGGAGAAAAATTGATTTTCCCAGGGTCACTTCAGAGGTGCATTCAATTCTCCCGAGGCAACGGTATTTTTGACATTTCTCTAAAACCATGATACCTGTGTAAAAAGTGAAAGAGGTTTTTCTTCCTTGGCATGTTTTTGACAAAAACCTCTCTCAGGTTTCCAAATTGCATCTTTTATTTCTCTGAAACATCTTTTGAGTGAAACTTATCCCGATGTGTGAAACAAGGGATCTTGTCGAAATGAAGCGAAATGAAGGGGATAAAGGGCTTCTAAATTCTTGGGGAAATTTTTGGAAGTAGGGAGGGATGTTAGGAAGTAGGGGAAAGTGGAATCTCAGAGATTGAGTGAGGGGAAGGGGTCCAAAAGGGCAAAACACAGGCCTAGCCTAGAAAATTGCCAAGTTGTGGCAAGAAACTAGGGTTTGTGGAAAAATGAGGAATTTGGGGGATCTCGGTGATGGGAAGTGTTTAATAAGGTACATTAATGATAGGGGAAGGTGTATGAACATCAGGATACAAGTTTTTCTAATGATTTGACCATCCAAGAGAAATTACCTCCAAAACCCTAGGAGAGGGAAATGGACCTTACCTAGGCACAACTAAAGCATGAACAAGGTGTAAAATGACTCAATGGAACTTGACATGATGATGACAACCCTCTGAATGATGGCACACTCAGCTGAATGGTGACATGGACCGACATTTGGACAAATTTGAAAAGAGTGAAAACAAACCCTAGACCTAATGCCTAGTGACCAAATTTTGCTTGAAAACTCTTTGAAATGACAAAATTTGAACTTGACACCTTAAAATCACTTTGTAAGAGCATGTTTGATCACTGGAGTAAGGCTACAAAGGCTGACTCTAACATTGTCCATAAATGTAGTAGCAATTGTACTTGCTTTAAATGGATGAGATAATGCACAAAAGTGTGCATACTTGGTAATTCTATCAACTACCACCATGATGACACTCTTTCCTTTGGACTTAGGTAAACCTGTGATAAAATCCATTGAAATCTCCTCCCAATGTTGACTTGGAATGGTTAAAGGTTGTAGAAGAGCCGAGTTCTTAATTGTCTCAACTTTGTTCTGTTGGAAAACCAAACATTTTGCCACAAACTTTTGAATATCAGATTTAAGGCCATCCAAAAAAAATTCTTTCTTCACCCTGTGGTAACTTTTTAAAAATCCCGAGTGTCCTCCTAAAGGAGAAGTGTGCAATTCCAAAAGAATTTTTTGTTTTAGTTGGGAATTTTTACAAAAATATAAGTGATCTTTGTACCATAAGGAATCATTTTCCCAACTAAATGTATCAAATGTACTAGGATCTTGCTGCAACTTTTGAATGAGTATCCACACTTCTTCGTCCTTCTTCCATTCATCTCTTGCTTCGGTTATCCAATCTGGTTAGATAATAGAAATGGCACAAAGCAATGCTTCCACCCCTTCATTCTTTCTTGAGAGTGCATCTGCAACAACATTTAGCTTCCCTTTTTTGTATATTATTTCAAAGTCATAATCGAACATCTTTGTGACCCATTTTTGCTGCTCTTCTGAAGATAGTCTTTGTTCCAAAAAGTGTTTAAGAATATCATGATAATTTTTTACCTTGAAATTTCTTCCCATTAGGTAAGTTCTCCATTTCTTTAGTGCAAGCAGTATTGCTAACATTTCCTTCTCATAAATAGGTTTCTGTAAATACTTTCCTTTGATTGGACAACTTTCAAAAGCAATGGGTCTTCCTTCTTGCATTAAAACAGCACCAATTCCATTTCCTGAGCAATCACATTCCACAATAAAGGTTTTTGTGAATTCTGGCATATCTAAGACTAGCGCTAGGCACATTGCCTCTTTAAGATGTTCAAAGGCCTTAGTTGCTTCAGGAGTCCATGAAAATGCATCTTTCTTCAATAATGTTGTTAGAGGTGCTACTATTCTCCCATAATTCTTAACAAACTTTTGATAATACCCTGTTAACCCGAGAAATCCTCACAACTGCTTTATGGTTGTGGGGAATTTCCATTCCTTAATGGCTTTAATTTTGTTAGGGTCTACCTTAACACCCTTGTGAGATACAATATGACCCAGATATTCCAAATCTTGTACTCCAAAGAAACATTTGGATGTTTTTGCATATAATTGTTTCTCCTGCAATAGTTTGAGCACCTTGTCAACATGTTGAACATGATCCTTCCAATACCTACTGTAGATTAGTATATCATCAAAAAATACTAGCACACATTTTCTAAGGGTTTGAAAATGGAATTCATCAACCCTTGAAATGTAGAAGGTGCATTGGTAAGGGAAAAAGGCATGACCAAAAATTCATAATGACCCTCATGAGTTCGAAATGCTATTTTTAGAATATCTTCAGTCTTCACTCTAATTTGATGATACCCTGAACGAAGATCCAATTTGGTAAAATAATTTTCTCCATGTAATTCATCCAATAATTCATCAATCAAAAGAATGGGAAATTTATCTTTAATGGTGAGATTATTGAGCTCCCTATAATCCAATCACATGTGCCATGATCCATCCTTCTTGTGTACCAATACTACAGGAGCAGAGAAAGAACTTTGACTAGGTTGAATTGTACTCGCCTCTAACATTTCTACAATTATACGTTCAATTTCTCTCTTTTGGACATAAGGATATCTATAAGGCCTGATGTTTGGAGGAACACTTCCCAGAATCAAATTAATGGCATGATCATGATCACGAATAGGTGGGAGTCCTTTTGGAGTTTCAAAAACCTTGGAATGATTGTCCAAGACTTTTTGTAGATCTGTAGAAATAGATGATTTTGATGTTGGAACTTCTAGTGAGCATAATTGTGAAATTATGCCTCATTTTTCTTTATTTAGAAGCTTTGTCATGACATTAGAGCTTATTATCTTTCCCGGCTTCCCTGCAATACCCCATAATTCGACTTCCTTTCCTTTTGAAAAAAATTTCAAGAAAAGTTCTTGAAAATTAAAAGCTATTGTCCCCAAAGATTGTAACCATTGTAATCCTAGTACAACATCAGCACCTCCCATAGGAATGGAAAGCATTGGACTAGTCAATACATATTCCCCCATGGTTAGCTTGATATTATGGCATTTTCCAGAGAAATTTATAGTTCCTCCATTTGCAACCATCACTTGACGTTCTGGTGCTGGGTATAGGAAACAATTCAATTCCTTGGCTACCTTACAATGAATAAAATTATGGGTACTACCTGAATCAATCAACACTATTACCTTTTTCTTCTTGATATGTCCTTCTATCTTGAGATTTTGAGGAGTGGTAATTCCTGCCAATGCATTACACGATATGGTCGGACTCATTTATTCCTCTTCTTGGGTTGGTTCCTGGTGTATATCCTCTTCTTGTTCATTTTCTTCTTCCTCTTCACAATCTATGCAAAAATAATTTCTTCTCAGCACACTTATGACCTTTAGTGTATTTTCTATCACAACTATAGCAAAGCCCTTTTGCTCTTTTTTCTTCCAATTGTTGTGGTGTCAACCTTGTAGGTTGTGGAAATCTAGGAGTAGCAACACTTCCCTCTTTATAGAAGTGAGTAGTAGGCTTCCTTGTCGCTATAATTTTACATTCAATTTTTCTTGCCAACCTGAACGCCTTCTCCAATGAATCAGGTTCCAAAATGCGAACTTCATTTTGGATGTTATCCTTTAAAGTACCTATGAAGAGATAAATCCTGTGTTCCTGTGGAATATCAGTTACCCTTATATTCAATTTTTGGAAGTCCTCAATGTGCTCCCCCATTAAGCCCTTTTGTTTGAGATTTATCAATTGGCTAAAGAAGGTGTTTCTCTTTGTATCCTCATAATGTGGTATCATTTCCTCCGTAAAAATTGACCAAGTGACAATTTTTTTACAGGAGAAAAGCCATTGATACCATACAAATGTATTTTGTTCTAAATGTAAAGTTGCAATGCGTACCTTTTGTGTGTTTTCACATTATGGAGATCACAATATTGCTCCATTTGTAGTATCCATATTATAGGATCCTTTCCATCAAACTTCCTCATATCCATTTTTGGAATATGGTGGTTCTTCCCGCCAACATTAGATTTTATGAAATCACGATTAACATTAATTTTGTTCTCATAATGAGTTTCCTCTACTATATTTTCACCATTAGGAAAAATTTCTTGTATCAACTTTTTCAAACCTTCCATGTCTACTTTTATATAATTCTTCATGTTTTCCATTTTCTCATCGATATTAGCTTCCATGTCATCCATCTTAGATTCTATGCCAACTTCCATGCCATCTATGCCATTCTTCAAACCATACATCTTAGATTCCACACCTTTCTTCAAACCATCCATCTTAGTTTCCACGCCTTTCTTCAAAACTTCCATGTCATTTTTTGTTGCTCTTTGCGAGAGTCAAATTTGTTGCGCTTGCTCTTGTAATTTTGATATGTCATGTTGCCATTCTTCGTCTTCATGAGTCATAGTAGAGCTTCCTAAAGGCTTAATGGGATTTGAATTATTTTTAGGGGCCATTTTAGAATCCAATATTGATATCTATTCTACAATATACCCTTGGAATCAATTCAACTTGATTCTTCAAACAAGACTTATGCAATTTGGAAAAAAAATACACACCTTTTACTTGCTTTTGAGGAGATTGATATTGAAATTGAATTATCTCTATAATTGCATATTCTCAATATCTGAAATTCAGCCCTTTAGTATCCCTCTAAATATTCTTTCAAATTCCACAGGTCTGATCTGATTTGGATTCTTCAAGGAAAAGTTATGTCCAATCTCCCACAATGACCCAATTTTGGACTGGTTCAATAGATTAAAATTGTACAACTTGACACGTGTCACTGTTTCATCCTTTGGCTCTGAAATTGATAGACCAAAAACTACAATCCGTGTGCTTGTGGCCACTTTTTACATCATTCCAATCCGATGCTCAGAGAGAGAGCTATGAAGCTTTTCCCACGATCACCTCTTTGAGATGAAATTCAGAAGCCTCAAAAAGCACTAACTTCCACAGATCATATCTCCGAAAATATTGCGAACCAATATTTGAAATTTTGCGACGATGTTCCTCAGGATTGCGCCTTCGCACTCGAAAAATTTCTGATTCTGAACCTTCGTAGAAAAATTTTTATTACGAAAATACCACAATGACCTGTTTAGGTTAAATTTAGGAACCTACAAAATTACCTAACTTGCATAGATCATATCTCCAAAAATATTGCGAAAAAAGCTCTTAAATTATGTGATGATGTTCCTAAAGATTTTGGCTTCGCACTCTAAAAATTTCAGATTTTGAACCTTCGCAGAAAAAACGTTATAGCAAAAATGCCACAATGACCTGTTTGGAGTAGCGAAACCCTAGAATCTCAAAGCTCTGATACCAAATGTTGTGAAACCAACTCCAAAAAGGGAAGAAAAGAGATATCATCGCCTTAGAAATAAGCCACTTCAAGGGGGCAACCTCCAATACATTACATGAATGAAAAATTCTTGGATGATTCAAATTACAAAACCTCCTTTCTATATATAGGAGTCCATGGGGCCACAATGTAATCCTAGTGGGCTGATGTAATCCCCTCGTGACCTAACAATAATAATTTAAGGGCACAATAATAACAATATGGGGGTTACAAGGGTATAATAATAACAATAAGGGGGTCACACTAACAACAATAAGGGACTATACTAGTAATATAGGGACCTAAAAAAAGATGAAATTTTTAATATGACCACAAAAGATAATGAAACTCTAGAAGAGTATGTTGAACGGTTTCAATACAATTTACAAATATTTCCTTATATTGTATTATCAAAATATGTTTTAAAAGTAACTATCATAAAAGGGATGAAGGATGAATGCATAGAAACGTTAAATTGAATGGGAAAAGGAGATATTTATCAGAAAAATTATGATGACATTATTCAACTGTGTATGAGGTGCTCTCGAGGCAATACGCGCATCATGCCAACTGAATGAGATACTATTGCCATAAATAATAGAGCTTCTAGTGGCATTGTAACTCAGACGAAAATCAATAATCTCTTAGAATATTTAAAAACCAATGTCCTGGGCACCCTCACAATACATTTGGACGTCCTGCAAGCCAGACAAAAATAAGTTGTAGCAGAATATAATTTAGCTATATTTTTCCCACGATGAAGAAAGAAGCACAGTCAGAGGGAGTTTCCTTTGGACATGGTCCAGACATGTGCTATCTGCACTAAGGATCATGCCACCGAGCAGTTCCCATCACTTCCAGGATTTAAAGTGGTTTTTAAAGAGGCAGAAGAACAGACAAAACCAGTATATTTAATGAACCAACGGCGACAGTGGAAAGCCCGACACACATGTATGTCACAAGACCCATCTTTGTTCTTTTCTTCTCCACCACTTAATCAACTATAGAATTCGGGAACAACATGGCAAGGCCAATCACCTTTCTCTACTTGTCAGTCCCAACCATTTCCTATGTCACTTTGGACAAAATAGCCCTTTCCAGGTACTGGTTGGCCAAACTCTCCTTTTTATACTCCTTTCTAGCAAAACAATCTGTACCCTTCCCTGTGGCCTACCTCCACTTCAAATAATCCAAACTGGTCTTCAAATTGGGAGCGACCTCTGGGGATAACCAATTCACCTATGGGGACGGTCCTCAACCTCAACCTACATTACCAGCTACATATCCATTGCAGAAAAATCCTCAGCCTCTTATACGTCCTCAACTACCAGCTCAACCAAACCCAAATCCCAACAATAGACCAGTTTAGATGATACAAATTGTTGAAAATTTAGATCCTAAGATAAAAAAAAATGGAATGCAACGAACTTAGGTTGAGATTGGGATGCATTATTACCCCTGAGGAAAATGAAAAACAACAACAATATGAGATAGAAACACCAGTCATAACTAAACCTTCGACTGTGACTAACACAGAAATAAAATAGGGAGAAGACACAGTCGAGCAACAAGGTCCTGAAAAACTTATAATCACTTCTCCTTCATTCCATGAAATATTAGTAATACCAAAACCCATTGCTTATCCAGACTTTTATCTCTTAGGGGAACTCAATTTTTTTTTATTAAAATTCCTCTCCTCCAGGCTATCCAGGATATTCATATTTATGCTAAAACGATTAAAGAAATATGTGTGAAAAATCCTACGAGGGAACCAAAAGCTTCACCAACCGTCCATGTCATAGGGACTTTATCTCATATTCTTTTAGGCAAGGAAACACCATAAAATATGAAGATCCGGGGAATCCCATAGTTACAGTTCAAATATATGCCCACTCTTTTCTTAAAACACTATTCGATTTAGTTGCAACCATTAGCATTTTAATAGCTAAAACCTATGAAGCACTCGGTATCACAGCTCTGGAACCAACCACTACCTTGCTAGAACTTGTTGATCATTCGGTTGTTAAAAGCAAGGGAAATTTATAGGACATTATTGTTTCTGTTGACTCATGGGAATACCTGGTGGATTTTCTGGTTATCAACCTGAGAATTCGATTAGATGGACACCCTTTAATTCTGGGTCAACCTTGGCTAGCAACAACCGATGCTTATATAGGCTGTCGTGCGGGTATCATGACCATTGAAAAAGGAAACGCTGTAAAAGAACTTGTTTTATATCCCCCTGCTAAACCAAGTCTAACCGTTCTGAAAAATCATAAACATCCACCCACAAAGCTGGAAGAAAATATCCGTTCACCTCTTATAGTAGTAGAAGTGATTGAGTTCAAGAATCAGACTGAAGATGATGTAATTAATAATTTTATTAATCAGACAACTACTGTGAATAATGTAAAATGTCAAATGTTGAAAGCGATCATTGACAATGAAGCCCAGGAAGACCCTTCGAAACATGCCAATGATCAACGTATACCAACAGTTGCTATTCATAACAGCAGGCCTCTTGAGATTGAACCAAGGAATATTTTGAACATTAATGATAATCTGGACAGTTACCAACAAAAAAATATTATTCAAGTTCTGCAAAAATATAAAGGGGCTTTTTCCTAGGACTATCCAGACATGAAGGGCATAAACCCTTAATTACGTACACACCACATCTACAACAAAAAGGATGGCCATCCTATTGGGAAACCTCAATGGAGATTAAATCCGCATCTTAAGGATATCGTAAAGGAAGAATTGCAGAAGTTGCTGGACGTGAATTTTATTTATCCTATTTCGGATAGTAAGTGGTTCTCTCCTTTGGTAGTTGTTCCCAAAAAGAACGGGAAGTGGTAGATCTGTATGGACTACAGTAAATTGACCAAGGCCATGCAGAAAGGCCACTTCCATATTCCATTTATTGCTCAAGTTCTTGATACGCTGAAAAGAAAATGATTATTTTCCTTTCATGATGGCTTTAGCAGCTACAACAAGATCCAAATTTCCCCTGAAGACCAAGAAGAAACTCTACCTTCCTATGGGGTACGTTTTCCTATAGAGTATTATCTTTTGGTTTATGCAATGCCCCAGCTACATTAAAGAGGGTTACATTCAGTATTTTCTCTGATCTGATAAATGAGAGACTTGAAGTTTACATGGATGACTTCACCCTGTATGGGAACGATTTCGACCAAGTGCTACATAATTTAGAGAAAGTTCTGGAATGATGCATCGCTACCAAGCTCTATTTAAGTAACGATAAATGTCACATGATGATGAAAAAAGGCGTAATCCTAGGACACTACATCTCTGCAGTTGGAAGACAGGTAGACCCAACAAAAATAGAGGTAATTCTCCTACTACCTACTCCCTACACCCAAACTAAGGTACATAGCTTCCTTGGATATGCAGGATATTATCACAGATTTATAGAGAAATTTTCACGAATTGCTGCACCTTTGTATGCTTTAATAGGAAATGTTGAATTTAAATGGTCTGCTAAATGTGACATTGCTTTTACAAATTTGAAGAAGTTAGTCTCGACTACACCAATATTGTGTGGACCCAATTGGGAGCTGGATTTTCATATCTCTTCAGATGCGTCAGACACAACAATAGGTGTTGTTCTTATGCAAGAGGAGGACAAAGAGACCTATGCTATTTATTATATCAGCAAAAATCTCATTTCTGTTGAGCTCAATTATATAGTAACAGGAAAAAAAATTTAGATGTCATTTATGCCATAAAAAAATTTAGACATTATATAACAGGTGACCAAATTTTTCTGTACACAGATCATTCCACCATTATATACTTAGCTAATAAACCGATTACTAATGGGAGGGTGACCCGTTGGTTGTTACTTTTGGAGGATTTTTTGATATTACCATTAAAGACTATCCAGGGAAAGAAAAATTAGTTGCAGATTTTCTATCTCGGGTTCCGAAACGAACAATCTGCTAGCCATAGATAATTAGTTTCCAAATGAACATTTGTTTGACATAGTAGTCAAGGCACCATGGTATGCAAATCTAGAAAACTATCTGGCAGTAGGAAAAATACCAAAGCATCTAAAACCTAAAGAGAGGAAGTTGATTGTCCAACATAGTGCTCAATTTTCTTGGATTGGTGGATACCTTTTTCACACAGGGTCTGATATGAAAATACGTAGGTGCATCCGTGAAGATGAGATTTATGACATCTTGAAGGCTTGCCATGACAAGCCTTGTGGTGGGCACTGTGCGGATCATAGGACCAGACATAAAATACTATAGATGGCCTATTACTGGCCCACTATCTTTAAATATGCCAAGAATTATGTCCAGGCTTGTGATAGCTCCGAGAGGATGGGCCATTTTGGTCAATCCGTTGAAATTTCGTTGCAACCAGAATTGGTAATGGAACCTTTCGAATGGTGGAAATTGGATTTTTTTGGCCCATTTAATTCACCATCAAACCAAAAGGCCTACATACTAGTTGCTACAGACTATGTAACAAAGTGGGTAGAAATATTAGCCTTGCCAAGAGCTACATAATAAATTGTAATTAATTTCCTCTTTGAGTTATTTGTGCGGTATGGTTTATCCAGGGAAGTGATAACAGATGGAGGGCCACAGTTTGTAGGACATAAGGTTACAACCACTCTATGGAACCACCATATCACACTTAGAGACAATTCTTCGTATCATCCACAGGCAAATGGGAAGGTTGAGAGCAACAACCATTAGGGGAATTTTGAAGTCTAAAATGGGCCTCCTAAAAAAATTATAAAATAATAAAATAATATTTGATGACATCATCAAGTTTTAGAGGGAAAAAAGAAAAAAAACTACTTTTTCAACTCATATTTTCAACTTATCTCCTAAAGTTTTTACTCAAATTTAGAGTGGGAGTACTCGTTGGATGCAAAATTTAATTCCTAATCCAAGGGGTACCCATTTTGCATACTTTCGATGGACCCTTCTATAAGAAAAATGAGAAATACATGAAAACATGATTGCAATAATGTTTTTTCATGTATTTTTCTTTTTTCGCATAGCAGGGTCCATCGAAAGCATGCAACATGGGTACTCCTTGGATGAGGAATTAAATTTCGCATCCAACGAGTACTCCTACTCGAAATTTGAGTAAAAACTTTGGGAGATAAGTTGAACATACAAATTGAAAATGTAGTTTTATTATTTTATTATTTTTTAATATTTTTACCTTTTTACTTAAAAAATGGTGAATCATCCCCCATGGTTGACATCATCATCTTGAATCCTATTGGTTCTTATAAATTTTATTTTGGTTGTACATTTTTCTTAGGAGGCTCATTTTAGATCTCAAAATTTCCCTAATGAAGGTCATTGAGGCGATTTTGACCAAAATAGTTTCAACAAATCGGTGAGACTGGGCTACTAAACTGCCAGAGGCCTTGTGGGCCTATCACACAACTTGTCAAAGTACTACTACTTATTCCCCATACCAACTCGTATTTGGAAAAGAACCTATTTTTCCTATCGAATTTGAAATAAAGACTCTCAAAACAACCCAAGAAGTGGGACTGGATCTGATAGAAACCCAAACTAAATGATTTCAAAAAATAATTGAATTGGATGAAGCGCAATTACTTGTCCTACAATGCACAACAATTTCTCAGGAGCAACAGGCTAAGGGGCACGCTAGTCTTTTAAAAAAGAAGACGTTTTAGGAAGGAGACGGGGCGCTCCTCTATGATTCCAGATTTCAAGACTTTCTGGGTAAATTACAGACAATATAGCTTGGCCTGTATGAAATTTAAGAAGTGCATAAAAATGACACTATAAATCTGACTACCATCGATGGATCTGGCTTTTCTTTCTTGGTGAATGGACACCAGGTACATTTTTAGCGCAAGCACTCAGAAAAGAGTCTTTTTGCCAATAGGTACATAATGATCCCACTATGCAAATTTTAGTTGCAGGGAGTGATGACCCGACAACTTTACTTTCATGAAAATTGTTTCTTTCCAGTTGTAAATAATGTATATATTTTCTTTATATAGCTAGTTTATGATTTGTCATTTGTGTGTTTTTTTTTAAATAAGCATTGCTTTATAAATGTGTGGATATTTTTTTTTCTTTGAAACAATTTCTTACAATCGAAATAACCACCATTCCTTTATCATTGTTTCATGTCATTTGTTAGCAGTTGTTGTTCAGTTCTTGGGACAGCTATTGTTCCCTTCCAATTGAACAACTGATGTTTCTTTCTTTTTTTGGCTTGAGTATTTCATTGTTGTTGTTACTTTTCTAAAAAAATGAACAGTTGTTGTTCAATAGAGTGAAAATTTGTTGTTTAGTTAAATGAACAACCGTTGTCCAGTAAAATTGAAAAATTGTTGTTCAATAGAGTGAACAACTAATGTACAGTAAAGTCAACAGTTGTTTTTCAATTAAACGGACAACTATTGTTCATTAAAATGAACGGTTACAGTTTTTTTTTTCTCTGATTTGTGTTCAATAAGTATTGTTCGTTTTTTACGACTTTCACATACCATTGTTGTTCAATAGAGTGAAAAAATTTTGTTTAGTAAAATGAACAAATTTTGTTCAGTTAAACGAAAAACAACTGTTCCAACATCCGCACAACTGTCGTTCAATTCTACATTGAACAACCATCTTTTTCTCACATTCTTTGCTATGAAAATCATATTTTTCGTTGGAAATTTACACCAAATTTAAAGAAAAAATATTTATATTAACAACATTATGAATTTTAAATCTTTGATGATTATCTTTATTATGAAATTGACATGGTTCATCCATTTAATGAATTTCTGGATATCTCCTCTTTGGATATATCATAAAATGATTCACTATCTCAATACCATTTTGGTTTATCTTTCACACTTTCAATTGATAATTCTCTTTGGTATGACGATATAGGAATACAAGCATAAATTTCATTGGCATTTTGTTACTTCTCACACCATCACTAACTCTTAAGGAGTTAATGGGCCTCCCTCCACTTATAATATGAATTTGAAAAATTTAATATAAGCTTTCTCAAAGGGGATAGGGGGTCTCATCACAAGCCAACCTACCATTATCATAAGGAACTTAACAAGTGACATTCCCACAATGGCCACCACACCAGGGTAATGGCCTTCCAGATAGTCCAAATGTCGGAAGGATAGGAGGTATCATCACGAGTCAGCCTGATCATTTTGTTATACCCTGGTGAATGGCACTGTGATTATCTGGTTACCATGCCAGAATAATGATCCCTTTGTAGAAATGAACAAACCATCTAAATCATAAATGGAGGATCCTGGCTCATTTTTGGGGTTAAAAAGAAACCCTGTCGAGGCTATAGATGCCTACCGGCAGCACTGACCCTGCTTGTGGTATTGAAGTTCTATTTTACGTTGCCAATTATTTTATATCTTACTATTTCCTATTGACTCATTTCCAAGGATGAATTTACCATTTGAACAACGTTTATATTTGTATTAACCAATATGCATGGTAAACTATATTTTTATGTGAATTATATTAATATTGTCCGATCAATTGATGCCAGTGGTCATTATCATTAATCGCCTTGTCAGCTTTCATCATACCTTTTCACCAAAGGAAAATTATTTCTCATAATGATTATTTCTTTGCTTTATTCCTTTTTTCGGTCATTTTCTAAACCATTTCTATAACTTATAGTTAGCACAGCTCTGACTGTTTCCTGCCTATTTCTGCTGCTCTGACTATTTTTCTTCCACATTTATGAAACCACCTTGTCCTTTTCTCTTTTCCCATGCTTTGCAGACGTGGATGCCCTTTTCTAATTGGAGGGGGAAATGTATACATTAAGGGACAAAAAACGAAATAATTACCAAACTATGCCAAGATTTGTTGATGCGAAAAATAATATTATTGCCTTTATATAAAAATAACATTTCCTAATTCAAAAGCTTTGTATGTGATATTTTTTATTGTTCCAAACTGTTTAAATTGTGAGAAAGTGCATGCAAAGGTGTGAATTAGGCTACAAAAACACAACAACCATGCGAGGAAACTATGTCTGCATTGAACCTACAATACTACGATTAACAAAACAGGCTCACAAAATTATTGAGCGTGTCGGTTGGCTTCAATACCTCATTAAATTAAAGATATTCCATAGCAAAATAACGCTTGAATTTATGCAAAATCTGTAGAATGGATGCACAATCGTAAAAGGTAGAAGTATAACAGTTTCTGAAGTAGTCATAGTCGAAGTCTCTGGACTTCTAGTAGAGGGCATAAAATGGACCGACAAGCATGTTCTATTGCATGAAGCAGTCGTAGTATTTAAGGACCTAGAGGAAGAACCAATATTCAAAGGCAAAGGAATTCATCCCACATCATTAAAGGAGCCATGGCAAGAACCATCGACCACCATTTAGAGATACATCACTTGTGATGGTTGTCAAGATTTGGTAAAGCCTCGAAAAATTAAACTGTTAGTAATAATTAGAAAAAAAATAAAAGTTAATCTGTTGTTCTTTTAAAATTATCTATTGCATGATGTTTTTAGTCGGGTTAGAAAAGCTAAAGATCCACATTCTAGCATCAACCATCATGGCTTGATTAAGCTCATTATTAGTAATGAACTAGCCCAATAACAATTGACCTAGGATAATTTTGTAAATGCTACTTTACCCCTATCAGAAAAAAACCTAGATGAGCACAGGCAGGGGTAGATGATAGGAATATTGATGACTCTAATACAAAACAATGAATTGTAGAGGTAGAAATCCGAAAGAGGGCATGAAAAAGGAGGAATTATTCCTTATCCTCTGGCCCAACAAAAGGGAAATGTTTTTCAAGGTTAATCTCATGACAGCATACCACGAATCCAATAGATTAAGCAGGGTCATCTCATACACCCCCTCCAAGCCCTCAAAACACCTTTCCATTAGACGATGAGGAGGTGGTGGCCCGAATATTAGAAAATATGGGAACATTATTTGTAGAGGGAGGCCAATTTGAACACTCTCAAGGTCAATATCATACCCTTAACTAGTCTGCCTCTGCAGGTAGTTTTGGCCACAGAAATTTTTCCATCTACTGAAGAAATGGAAGATTTGCAGGAACAAGAGAACCAATTCCATCTATAGATGAATATCATGAGAGAGAAACTCATGCAGAAAGAGATTATGAATCAGAAAATCAATCATAATATATTTTTCCATTGGAACATGACCCTAACTTTGGCACAACCTCTCTTTTACCCAAAATAGATATAGTCGTTCCCTCTCCAATAAAAACCCCATAAATAAGGAGAACAAGACAAATAGTGCCACGTTGAAAATGTTGAGTAAAAAGAATAGGAAGTTGAAGAAAATGATTAAACGATTAAGAAAATGGTTAAAGGAAGTGGATAAGGCTTGAAAGTAGAAAGTGAAATTAGAAACCACTGGAACCCAAATAGAGAAATTTTCCACTAAGGATATTGGAACTCAAAATGACAATATTTGTGTTTGTTCAATAGAGACTCAAACTAAATTTTCTGTGAATTTTATGAATGTTGTTGTTCAAACAGATTTTGTAGAAAATGTTCAGATAAATTGTTGTATTCCTCAAGAGAACCCCGATACCATGGAAATCCCTATTCAAACTGATTTGGTGACAACTTATGACAATGTAGCTCAGACAGAAAAAACACTTCATTATTTCCTCTGGTAAGGGAAGTTGTTGCCCTAAAATTCCAAAAAGAATTAACAAGGACCAACATGTGTTGGATCAACACCAAAAAGAAGTGGTACCTTTACAAACACACCAGGAATTATTAAAGAAACTTGATACACTTACTGTAACAAAGGACGTGACTTTTTCTAGCCTAAAAAATGAGCAGGAGAAAGTGAATAAAGTGCAGAACCAACTTCAAAAATCCATGGAGCAAATCAAAATCATTTGTTCTATTTATTCTGATTTTTTTTCTTGTCAATCACCAGCCACCAATTATGCATTATTTTTACTAGAGAGATACTTATTACTGAAGATTAAAGCTGTCAGGGATGGTAAGCCAACTGAATTTAAGACTACTTCAGAATTTATTCAATGCTTCCAGGAACAAGATGAGAAGGTAAAACACCTTCTCTGTGAGTTATACCTACATAATGTTTTCTTGGAAGATGAAAGGGATGCTAATCCTAGCCCCTTCATTGGGGATGCTCAATTTCAAGCCTTCCTTTCTTTTGCTTCTAACCAGCTTGAATGGGCGAAGGCCTCTAATACTTTCTAAAAAAGGGAGCATGGTCTAGATTTATGGGTTAGAGGAGAACCTACTAAACCTTTACAACTTTCCATTCAACACAAAGGTTCATGGAAAAACAAGGAGTTGTGGCCACATTGGGACCTCTCCATAAAGATGTTTTACAGGTTGGAAGAGAATATTTCTAGGATATTAAGGAAGAGGCCCCGTTGGTAGTGAAATAGAGGTGGAAAGCTTCTACTAACAATGTTAAAAATTGGGAGCCATTCAGTTACAAAAATTTCAAGGCTGCTGCTGCTCGTATAAATTTGTACAGCAATATCATCCTATGCATGGTACCTACTTAGATATGATGCCGTTACATGTTTCCTATTATCTGGTATCCCCCTGAAGGATATTATTTTGATTATGATTTACCAAAATGTCATGAGAGCCGTGCTTTTTCAATGCTTAAAAAAAAGAATGGTTTTAGGCTATATCAGGAAGAAATTTATCCTGCCTACTCTCTGACACAATTACACCTCAACTATGTTATTGCATGAGGACATGCAAAAAGGTAAGCAGGGGAGTATGTTGAGTCACAAAAAATGTATTTTTTATCCTCATATTAGCTTGGTTAATAATTTACTTGTATGTATTTATCTTCGTTTGTGGAAAGAATCTAGAAGAAAATATTGTGAAAGTTGAATAAAATCAATTGTCAACAAATTATATGATTTTAACATAAAAACTAACTTTTGCTTGCCTTTATGTGTAGAAATCAGAATTGGACAAATTTTGTTCAATCGATGGAACAACGACGACCAAAGAAAGAAAGAAGACCACTTCTTGATCGCGCGAGCTAGCGGAAGAAAAGGAGAATCAAGCTAATTTTATAACGGAAATCCAATTATTAGTTATGAAATCCTCGGGATCTCCTGACCCCGAGGATTCATTCTCATCTATTAGTTTACCATTAGGTTATATATGGCTGTTAGGTGAATAATAAGAAGACTAACTATTATTTTTTGAGCTTTAACTCTCATTTTGACAATATTATATTTATATTGAAGAAAAAGTATTTTAACTACAGTGATGTTGTATCTTTATTACTGTCATTAATGATAAAACTAGTGATTTATTCATAATTGTGTTCTGAGTATTTTCAACAGTAATTTCTGGAGGCTTTGGGCCCAGTCGCTAGGAGATTTGCTGCTTATTTTGCGCCATAATTATTTCCTTCGTTTATGAAATTATTAATTATTTATATCTTGTAGAATTGAGTTATTTCGATTGTTTTGTGATGTTAGAATCCATTTTCATAATTTACCTTTACCTTTTGGGATAAATCTTAGATGTTGTTACTTTTACAATTGCATATTGTTCTTTAATGAATTGTTCAAATTAGTTCAAGCATTACATTTAATTGTTGTTATTTCTGAGTGATTCCATTATAGATATCAAGTGATTAATTATTGTCATTCTCAATTAAAGGCTTGAATAGTTGATTATTTTTCATTTGTTGTAGTTCCTCTTTTCATTAGATAATTTTTTTTTAATATCAAATAATAGTTCTTTAAGTGTGATTCCCTCAATTCATGCATTTGGATTCAGTTTCTTTCTAAATAAGTTGATATTAGATCAATATTTATGGTTTGGAAATGCTTTAAGATTTGATTTTTATTCTAGATTGAACTTCAAGAATTATAGATTGGTTATTTCAACAATTTAGAATCGTTTTATTCTAAAATAGCATTTGATCTCACTTGCATAGACAGTGCCAACACTCTTCAAATAAACAGACGTATCCTTGGTTGATAATTAATGTAGGTATTAAGATTGATTTTTATAGTCATATTAGTGCACCAACATTATACACACTAAATCATTTTCTAAACCTGGCAAGCACCCAGTGCCTTCTCTTCTCTTCAACCACATACACACACTAGATCGATTCCCAAACCATGTAATCACCTAGTGCCTTCTCTTCTCTTCAGTATCAACAACAAGGGTGTCCATAGACTATATATTCTCAACCCTTAATATAAAAATCTCAATATTGGTCTCATCCCAAGCTATCTAGGGCTCTAGAGAATTTGTCCCAATGCTAATGATCCAGGGACTAGTATCTCACCCAAAACCTCTAGGGAACCCAATTTGTTACAGTGCTCAGAGAATTTGTCCCAACCCGTAAGCTCTAGGGACTAGGAACTTAACCCACAACTTCCAGGGGACCCAAGTTGTTACAGGGCTTCAACCCATAACCAATCCCCAACACGTGCACATATGCACAATGTACATCACAACACATACACCTACACACTATGTATAACACAACAAATACAAAAACATATAATGTAAAGCACAATAAATATATGTAGTCATAGTAAAATGCAACGAATACACTGTAACAATACAATGACTACACAATACCACATGTACACAACACAACATGTACAACATATACACACCACCATATGTACAACATGTACACAACACAACATGTAAAAAATGTACATAGTAGTAGTATTGCACAGCTAGAGACCACATTGTCTCTACCAAGAAACCTTTCCTCTAGTGTCTTTCCCACACCTTATTGCATGCATCCACAACCCAAATCCTGAGTCTGTGGTTCTTTCCACTATCCATGATTATCCCAACATGCCGTAGACCACACTACATTCATTCCGCTGATGTAGCCTTGAACATTGTTTGCCATAACATAAACATAGGCATAGTATGAGCACATATTATCAAAATCATATCCACATGATTATAACCTCATAAATCTTCCAGGGCTACTATGCCCACTTGATTCCTTATAGAACAATGAGCCTTTTCATGCCACTCACCTGCATAAAAAATCCTTATTCCACAAGAATTATATGTAACGACCCCTCCTGAAAATGGAATTCATACATACATATATATAAACATTAGCATAATCATGATCACAACACAATTACCATTTTTCATAAGGTCAAGGTTAAGAGAACTTCCTTTATCTATGAAATGCATGAACAACATTGAAAACAATAGTTCCAAATATATCCAAGGCATATGATGCCTCAAATCCATTTACTTTACCTTTCCCTGATTACCTTTCTCATAATTGTCCTGTCATTGTCCATTAATCCACATGGACCTTACCAAGCCAACTGACTATCATGTTCTTTCCTTCAAATACCCTTTATTCATGCACATGGATTCATCCAAATATTACATTACCTGTTGGGTTTCAATTAGCTATCCCTGAGCTCCATTAACTTTCATCTTCCCCTAACCAATTCCAAAGGCCCTCAAAACATAAAAATCAATAACAAGAAGGAAACAAGAAGAAAACCATGAAAAACCAATAATAATACAACACCAAAAACAAAGTGGCATAGCCATGCACCAGACACAATCAAATTCGAAAATAAAGTGCAAAAAAATTACAAAACACCAAAAGAAAAAAACTCTCAACAAACACAATGACTCAACCCCCATGGTTCCTAGTGCTTCCAAGGGAAAGCTCAACCCAAGCTTACTTCAATATCAATGCATAAATAAATATAATATACTAGATACCTCACCCTATTGTACCCAACACATTTCCCTACAATTGAACACATGCACATATCATTTCTCAAGGGATTCCAATTCCCTTTCTGAATCCAACTATCATGCCTGCATTTTATCAGCCATCTACCATGTAGCTTCCTCAACCCCAAAGTGCTTCCACGCACTTTGAATTCCTCTACTACTTGATCCAGGAGCATGAGATCCTTCTGCTATGAGATGCATTAAGGCTCTGCCTGATACTCTACCAATGGTTCTATTTCCACCTCAATTATGGATACCTGGTGACCTTCCTACCTATTATCCACTATTGCATAGATCCAGGAAATGCTCTGACCTACCTCCTCAATTGTATGTGCCTCCTAAGCACTATAAATTTTAGGTTTGACACCCTGATGTGATGGAAAATATCTCCTGTGATGTTATCCACCACAATTCCAACATTGCAAAGGCTTTTTTCCATCACCCTTGTGTTCTCCACCAAAATTCCAACATTTCAAAGGCTTCTCGCCATCACCATTATTCTACTCCTTAGACTGAAATCCATGTCCTCTGTAAACTTCATTGAACTTCTTATAAGGTGCTATGTTATCCTTATCACCTGCATATTTAGGTATTCCTCACTTCGTAGCCCACTTTCCTTTATTCTTGCCATTTCCTTTCCAATCCTTCTTAGGCTCACACTTACGCTTAGACTTCTCATAAAAATCCTTCAGTGTCCCAATGGATTTCTCTAATGATTGAGGCTCATCATATTCAATCCAATCTTTAAATGCTAAAGGAAATCCACTTATGAACTTTTGAACCTTTTCCTTCTCATCCATAAGGTAGCGCACATACCTCAATAAATCTAGAAACTTGGTTGTATATTCTTCATCTGTCATAGAACCCATATCAAACTCATAAATTTCCTTAGCATTTATGTCATAATATCTCTAGGAAAAGTACTTATTCCTAAAGAGTTTTTTAAAGTCATGCCAACTCAACTCTTCTACCTTGATGCCTCTGAAACGCTTCATATCTTCTCACCAGATATTTTCTTTTCCCTTGAGACTGAAGATCACTATCTTGGCTTGCATATTCTCTAAATAATCATGCAATTCAAAGAACTCCTTCATTCCAAGTAGTCACGATTATGCATCTTCTAGTTTCTTCACATCCGCATCAAAAGTAGGAGGTTTGCAATGACGTTTTTTCATGTATTTCTCATTTTTCGTGTAGCATGGTCCATCAAAAGTATGCAACATGGGTACTCCTTGGATGAGGAATTAAATTTTTCATCCAATAGGTACTATCACTCGAAAATTTAGTAAAACCTTAAGGAGATAAGTTGAAAATACAAGTTGAAAAAGTAGTTTTATTATTTTATAATATTTTTACTTTTTTAGCCCAAAAATGGTGAATTTTCCACCATGGTTGACATCATTTTCTCGAATCCTATTGGTTCTTATAAATTTTATTTTGATTGTATATTTTTCTTAGAAGGCCCATCATAGACCTCAAAAGTTCTCTAATTCCTGCTAGGTGTATTTAAATATTTTTTGCCTATGACTGTATCATCTATGTCCAACCTGTGTCTTCTAAGAGACCTGATGCCATATGCCCCATAAATATTCTCATCATATCCATGAATGATCCTCAAATGTCCCTACTTTTGCAAATATGAAAGGCTCTGAAGAATGACTGCATTGGATTCTGCTTGTTTTTCTTGAGCTCTTGCAAGTATTTCGTGTGCCTCAACCAACCTACTATTATCATTATTACAAATTTTGATCTTCTATTGTCCTTCAACATACCATGTTATATAAACAAAATAGAAGAAATAATCAAGATCTTACCTTAATGTATCTCAAGGGAGGCTATTACATCTGCATAAGTCATTCCATAATAGCACGATACATAATAATATCAAGAACTTAATTGCAATAACCATAATCATCATGCATATGACCACAATGCATATAAGAACAAGTTACTGTCACACATGACTAACTAATGCACGTGCATATGAACACACTAATAAACTAACATCTACCATGCAAGTGACCACAACAAAAATAGAATGATAACCATACATATAACAACAAGTAACCACCATACTTGCGTGCCAACATATAAACCTATATGGTGATCTTTTTTTACCCTAAGGTTCAATGTCGCAACCTCGCTCTAATACCAATCTATAAATACCCCTCCCAAATTTACATGCTTTTGCAAGCTCTCTAGGGTAAACATGTGTAATATCCCAAAAGGGAGAATGCAGTAATACTAAAACACAATAGCTAAACAACAACAAAGTAAAAAATTATTGTAAAGACAACATAAAAATGTACAGAGAAGCTGAGCCATTTTATTATATAGGAGGTGAATAGCAAGTACAAAAATACTCAAAATATGAGACACTCAAGCCAAAGAGATGGCCTAGAATGAACCTGAAATGATCCCACAAGAGGGACTACGTAACTGCTGAACTGATAGAAGGTAAACTGATAGAAGGTAAACTACATTGTCTCTGCTGCAATTGTTGGGACTACAACTGCCATAAAGATAGAAAGTCATATCTAGGCAGTATGGGAGCTCCAATGATTCTGAAACTTTAGATTCGGGCTCTATGATGGATCCCCGAGATAACCTAGAAAGGATTTCTCAGATTTGTCAATCTAAGGAAATCACTCTTAGGGCTTGCACTATGTAGCTGCTGGGTATGCAGATATATTGCATGAACTGATGATATGATGGCTGTAATGATGTACAATCATATCTATGAAAGAAGGGCTAATCCATTCACTAGATCATTGGGCTAAAAGCTCAAGATCTAGATCCTCCAATATCCTCGACTGGAAATAGTTGTTAGATGAACAACAACTTCAGAAAACTACACTCTAAGAGGGAGGCTCAAAAGCCTACTACTAGATATGTTAATACAGCTCCGAAATGATGGAAAAAATAGATATAGTGTGAGGAGATAATCCCTCAGAGTATTTATAGCTAAAATAATGGAAACTTCCTTCCTCCAATAGATCTACAGGACTGGACTACGCAATCCTTGAAGGGACTGTTGCTGCATGGAGGTAAAATATAATGGCTTGATTACTGGATATATTTATGCAGCTCCTAGAAGACTAAATCTGAGGAAAAAAGTGGTAGGATGAATCCTCCACCAGTTTCCTAGCTGAATGCTAGAAACAACCTCCTAAAGATGGCACCAATGCCTGATGAGGAATGCAGCTCAATAGAAAACCTTCCTAGAGTAGGCACACAAGTCCCCCATGGATAAGGGTGGGATTTCCGCTCGGAAACACCATGTGCTAAACATCACTACAGACTTAGCGAAACAACTTAGGCATGCATAGAAATTTCCTAAGACAAATACAGATCTAAACAGATGAAAGAAATGAATAATTCAAGCCATGCCTTCTATTGTGCCTTTACCTTCATTATATATTTTGTGAGCCTTCCATAGCCTAGGCCCACCTCTAAACTGCGCTATACATGTGGACATAAGTCTCCATGGTTGACTTTGCTGTTTCTTCATGTCCTCGATCATGTCTACATGTGATGATCACCCTCTCCATCATGTGTGCATTAAATGCATCACTTCCTACACTAACTTATCATAAGTTCTTTATGATCTTACTTTGAATGCACTATGATCTCAGTTGACCTCTTCAAAGATCTTGGTGATTTTGCATTTAAGGTCCATGATCTTATTTGATTGTTTCATCCTCCATGATCTATCTCATAAATGAGACATGATCTCCACTCCTTTATCATTAATGGAGCTTCTCCACTACTCCATGATTTAGATCTAGATCTATAATATGCACATACACACATCAAAAATGGATTTTATTCATCTTTGATATGTCAATCTAAGGAAATCACTCTATTAGGGTTTGCACTATGTAGCTGCTGGGTATGCAGATCTACTGCATGAACTGATGATATGATTGCTGCAATGATGTACAATCAGCTATATGAAAGAAGGGAATATCCCTTCACTAGATCATTGGGCTAAAAGCTCAAGATCTAGCTCCTCCAATCTCCTCCACTGAAAATAGCTGTTGAATGAACAAAAACTTCAGAAAACTGCCTTGTAAGAGAGGGAAGCTCAACAGAATACTACTATAAATGTCAATACAACTCTGGAATGATGGAAACGATAGATCTAATGTGAGGAGATGATCCCTCATAGGATTTCTAGCTGAAATATTAGAAACTTCCTTCCTCCATGTAATATTCCTAAATTAGCATGCAGCTAATAGGAATATTTATTTTTCTTTTAGCACCTAGTTAAATTAATAAATGGGGAAGGAGACCCATACTTAACTTGAATAAGCATGAAATACCTCTTGATGTGAAAAAGGGATCATGATAATAACTGGATCTAGCACTCTCATGTGTGAACAAGGACTAATGGATGTGGACAAAGTCAAGTTTGACCAAGTTAGCACCACTAATGTGGGAGGAGTGGATCATCAATAAAGGTATCTCAATATGAATGTGGATTAGTTTAGGTAGCCATATAAGAGCTGGATTGAGGACCCTTAGGTGTGAAAATGGGTGGAGTAGGTTGAAGAGGTCAACCTTGACCAAATCAAACATGGTTGTTATGGAGGAGTGGCATTGATGAAGGTACAACACAGTTTTGGAGGGATATTGATTGTGTGATGGTGGAAACCCTAATGAGTGGGACCTAAGGTGAGAAGGCTCACATTGTTTATAAGGAAGAGGATGGCAGCTATATGTTTTTAGCTTATGAATTATATTTTGATATGTCTGTTTAGACTTTGCTCTCTTCAACTCTTTAGCTAATATTGCTGGTGTTGTTTAGCACAAGGTTATCCTGTTTAGGAATTCCATATCTTTCCTTGAGAGGCCTCTTGGGAGAGTCTTGATCTATCATTCCACATAACCGACATTCTGACCAAGCTTCAGTCTTAAGCTACAACGCAGTTTCTGCAGAATATTGTGTTGTGTTGTAGGGTGTTGCAGTGGAGGGTTGAGAAACCCACTTTTTGAGCTAATTTTTCATAGGAGGAAGGATTCCTTCTCTTGGGAGATCAGTTTGGAGGGTTATTGAACACATTTCAGATATTTAGCATTAGGCCAAACTATTTCCATCACCTACAACATAATTTTAGTCTGTAATTGTATTATTTTGGAGGGCAGCTTCAGTGAGGGATCTTGTGGCTCTGTTTCAGTGTTTTCCTGTGATTGAAGGGTTCAACCTTTCATTGGAGGAGACCTTGGAGTGGATTAGCATCAGATCTATATTATTTCAACCTCCTGTCTTCATATTCTTCATTTTGTAGTGACTCTTCAGTCCTTGGGCTGTAGATCACAATTTGTATTCCTAGAAACCCTTCTCGGGTTCTCTTGGAATGATGTAAAGGAGTCTAGATCTCAGTTTTTGAGCTTTATTGATTAATATAACATCAGATCTATTTGTCTCTATAATTTTGAGTATAAACCCTCATTAGACTGCACTGTCACTTTATGCAGTAATTCTGTGTTGTAGTAGTTTTGGGGTTTCAGTGTTTTTAGAGCTATTCGGTGTGGGGAGACTTGTTTAACTCCTATATCATGATTTGTTTTTGATCTCCTCTGGGATATGAGTATTATAATAGCAGATCTAATGGATCCATGGGCTGTTATTCATTTTTATAGCACATATTTATGAAACTGTGTTATCTTTGCATGTATTGCCGAGTTTTCCCATTTGGGGATATTATAGTGGTATCAGAGCATCATCTTCGCTCATCCTATGAGTTTTTCAGCTAGTATGCTTTAAAGAGAAGAAGAGAAGGAGAAAGCGATCTAAAATGGTGGAAGTAATGAGCTTGGTCTCATCACTTTTTAGATCTATGAAGAACCTCTCCAAGGAGGTTAAGCGAATGAAAGAGAAGAGATGAAATGAGACCTCTAGAGGGTTTCAAGAAGAGGAAGGACCATGTACTTCCTATTCTCAAAATAAAGAACCATTGTTGCAGCAAGCTCCAAAGCATTACACCTTGCCCCTTCATTTTGAGGGAGAAGACAAGAGGCATGGAGATGGAGGGAACTTGGAACATGAGATCTTGAGTGGATACCTTGCAGAATACAAGTCTCAACCTATAGATTTCAAGGAGACTCTACCTTTTCCTTAGTTTATTCAGCTTGAAGAAGAGAGGACAATGTTATCACTCAGGTTTTCCTAGAAGTTGTGTAAGAGGAAAGTATACCCGAGGTAACCACAAACCAACCTTTTAGATGCAGAATCTAGCCAATCTGCATCCAGAGAGGGCTCTCTCTTTATGATTTATCTTTGTTCTTGGAAGGTTTTAGGCTAGTTATAGATTCAAATTTTGTTTTGGGAAAATGGTGGAATCCACAAACTAAGGGCAAGGTCGAGAGCTTTCAGTCCATTGGGCTATGGAGTCAAAGGATGGCTTTACTGGATTTCTATTCTAAGCACAAGATGGTATTACAGGGCAAGATAGCTAGACAGAGAACAATCCTTAAAATTTAAAGTGGATGGGATGATCTTGAAGGGATGAAAGGCAACTAAGAATCTTTCACCATGTTCAAAGGAAATAAGTGAATTGACTACAAACAAAGAGCAATAAAGGATTCTTTATTATAGCAATCAACAGTGCTTAAATTAGCGAAGCAGGAGCATTTAAGAATTCATGCTTACAGCTAATTTAGAAGAAAACATTTAGGAACAATCACATTTGAAAACAGAGTACAATTAAGCAAATTCTGTTTCAATCCTTTATGTAAATTATTCAGAAATGGATATGATTGTATTATAAACTAATATAAAATTTCAGACAAAGGGTAGAAACACTTATTGAACTGTAGTCCAACACATGAATCCTGCAACAAGTCCAGTGCTTCAAATCGTCATCCAGTAAGCCACAAGTAAATTTCTCCAAAAGATTTTATTCCGAAAATCTCAGTGTTACAGCAGAGTAATAGAATCCACCCAAATGCTTCCAAGAGTGGAGTATTTATACAAATTCTAAACTAAAATATCTTGAAACAAATATCAAAATTGGTTCACAAATCTCTCCAACTATTTACATAAATAGAACTAAAGTAAATGACACTCAAACTATTTGGCACTATTTTTGATGGATAAGTGATGACAAAGAGGAGAATTCGAATTTGATCCAACTCTTATTTGATGATGAGGCATCCAAGTCACTAACTGCTTCCTTTCTTTGTGCAATCTGCTCCAACAATTCTGCAAACTTGGGGTCCACTGATATCTTCGTATTTCTCAATCCGTAATAGATATGTAAAAAGTGAAAGAGGTTATTGTGGATAAATATGTTGGTGAGATAAACCTCTTTCAGTTTCCCAAAATTCCTCTCCAGCTGTACATAATATTCTCTGTAAAAAATATGTGTAAAACAGAGTTTTACAGAGTCTGAAAAATAGCCTCTAAAGATGTGCATGTATCTATCATTCCGAAATCACTGTGAAAAAAGTGAGATAGGTTTTTGTATACGGGTTCCTTAGGAACAAAAACCTCCTTCCGTTTTGTAAAATGTATTTTTAATTGGCCACAATATTCTCTGCAAAATGATGACTTGACTGTAATTTTCTGCAAAAAGTGCTTTCCAACTTTGTTTAATATTTCCAAAACCATAATAGCTGTTAGGAAAGTGAGAGAGGTTTTTGTAGATGGTACTCTTAAGAACATAAAACTCCTTCAGTTTTGAAAAATTCATCTTGTATTGGTCACAATATTTTCTGTAAAATAATGACTAAAACATGTAATTTCTGCAAAAATGTTCCTTCTTGTTATGTTTTTTCATCTTTTTACTTTCTTGCTCTTTTGACTGTTTTACTTTCACTTTAGAAAAACTTCAATTTTGGTGAAAGTACTTTCATTTATTTTTACCATTTTACTGCCTCTATAACTTCATTTTTACTGTTTACCTTTGACTGCTCTGTAACTTCATTTTTACTGTTTACCTTTGACTGCTCTGTAACTTTGTTTTGACTTTTCACTCTGACTTTTACCTGATACACTTTATCCATTGATACTCTTTGATTTTGATACGCTTTGAATTGGGGATAAAACTTCTTTCTGATTTGGATCATAATTGGCATGATAGCAGTGGATAATTTCTGGGAAAATAAGGACTGAGGGGATGAGATATCTCGGGAAATTGGATTCCCACAACCCTATAAGATCTTGCTCCTTTGAGTATTCGTCTCTGCAGCGACAATAGCTCAATAGGGGACTTTCATCAAAATGCAGGTCTTTAATTTGGAAATCTTCATCTATCAAAGGTAAATAGTCCAATTCATTTAGTGAGCATTCAGCTGGGTTGTATTCATTTAGACCTCCATCTTCGTATTTTTGTGGGATTCAAAATAGAGGTTTTTGCTTTTCACCAAGCCAAGTGACTTCAAATGGTTAATGGAGGAAATTGGAACAATTTGCAGGTTCGGGGAGCAATTTCACAGGTTTAAAATCTCCAGGGAGGACTCAGTGATGATTTTTAACCAGTTTTTCAACGAAAAAAACAAAGGAAACTGAGTTTTACTTGCAGTCGGGGTGTAAAGGATAAATACCTGCTTTTAGACGGAAACTGGTTCTTTAACAGGTACAGGCAATGGTGGGACTGTTCTTCAACACGGGCGCAGCAGAATTTTGGGGCGAAATGATCAATTACAGTGAAAATTTGAAAATCGCAGCGGGAGCTCTGTCGTTTTCAGAATAACGAAAAGAACAGGAAAAACACGAAAAGTGGCTTTATTTGCAAGTTTAAAGTATTTTTATTTTTCGAGGTGATGTTTGAGATACGTGACGGGTGACGTGGAGGTAAGAGTAAGCTGCTGTGGCGGTACCCCGCACCGCGGTCGAGGGTGGTATCGATTGGCGGCAACATTCCACAGATAGTTCGCCACGCGGATGGTTGACTATTCTCCGACCCAATTTATTCCCTGCCGTTGACATGTCATTGCAGGATAAGGGCGGACGATTACCGCCGCGACCTGCCGGAGGTCGAACCAATCCGCTAGCCGGATGGGAAGATGAACTATAGTCTGCGGTGAATTGTCAGAATAACACTTTTACATGTTTTTTAATTGCTCCGGGGGCTTTTATCAGTTTTACACGCTATTAATTAATCGCCAGGTGACTAATTCGAACTCAGATGTAAAGAAAGGGTTAAAGGGGTTTGTTTAGTGGGAATGCCACGGGATTTATTTCCGCCTGCGAGCATGACTTTTGCAAAGTTTATTGATGTTTTTGGTATTAAACACACATATTGTATGTCTAACGTTTTATATTTTTATTATATGATGAATTAATTAATACAATTATTTCACCATAGGGGCGGGATTTATGTATTATGCTATATTTTTAACCAAAGGGCTTTTATAGGCGGGTTTTAATGAATTTTAGGGAGATAAATACTTTGGTTAAAACATTATAATAAAGGGGTTTTTGGGGTATATATAAAAAAAGGAGTTATATACTTAGGAAAGGGTATTTCACTAGGGAGTTAATATAGTAGAATTAAATGTTAATATGGCAAAGGACAAGGAGAATCAAAACATCTTTGTACATCTAAGAAAGTGATAACTTGTGAAGTAAATTGCAACATTTTATCTTCAACACTTTAAACTTAGAATAACAAGTTATTTTGAGGAATTTTATGGAATGTTTCATCAGTTTCCTAAGTAAAATAGGATTTTACTTAGGAAAAAGTTAAAGATAGAAGATAACAATGATGAATTATTTCAAGTGCTTAGGTCTTTTTTGATCATTAGGCCGAGGGTCCGGTCCCTCCAGAAGTCAAGGAAATGCCTTGAGCCCTTTTGATCTCCAAATACCTTAGTACTTTTTGGGGGAAATTAGTAAAACTCTTGAGGGGGAAAAATGATGAGGGAGGTTAATGAATTTGACTTTGCTTGCTGTGATTTTCCAGTGTATTTCCTGCTTTAATACTTGTGATGAAAGTAAATGATTAACCAACATGTAGCAGCACCATTCATCAGATAACACTTTGCAGCACCATCTACCTACCCTATCTACTTAACACTACCATTTTGTCTTCTTTATTAGGGTGCATTTAGACTTGCAAACCCTGATCAATCTTTTCTTTTTACATGATGAATCTATTTATTTCTACCCTTATTACATCCAAGGGCTCAGATTAAACTGTTGAGCACCTTTTATTCACTCTACCTAGCTACTTATCTGCCAAGATTAAACTGTTTGGCTAGATATTTATTCTCTAATCTATAACATAAAATTGAAATATGACTAAGCCAAGTTTAAACAGTTTGACTTATTCATAAATTGTGGCAAAAGTTTCACAAGTTGCACACAATTGATTTATTATAACAGAGTAAAAAGTAGTGGCATTTGGATTTGCACACTTTCCTTGGTCTATTTTTTGCTTGGGGTTCATTTCTTTCTCTTTTTTGACCATTTTTATTCTTTTTACCCTTTGATCTTTCTTTTAGGGTATACCCTCTTTACATTTTTTAAATTTTTTGATTTTTTTGGTTTTCAAGAATATGGCACACCTTTGCTCAAGTAAGAAGGTTTGAACATATTCCATACTTCCATCAAGACAATCATGAAAGATGAAACCTGCTGATAAAGGAGGCTTAAACACTCTCAATAAAATAATAGGAGAATGAGGGGCAATATATTTGTGTTGTCTACTTTTGATGGATCATCCACATGTACAAAAAAGGCTTGGGTGATGAAGCTAGATGCAGTCTTCCTACTACATCCAGTGGTATAAAGAGAGGCTATTGAGATTGCAATGCTGTACCTTAAGGATTAAGTAAGCACTTGGTGGTTCAACCATTTGAGTCATGCATGAGTGACTAATTTTGTAGATTTCACTCAAAGGGTGATCAAAAGATTTGACAAGAAGAAATCAAAGGGGGGGTGGGGGGATCTTTCACCACCACTTGAGGAGACTTGTACCGGTGCTGAAACAACTATGGAGGAGAAACCATCATCCTCAAATGTTGGGGGAGCCAAAGGTGGAGGAGATTCTTCATGGGTTACCATTATGGAGGGTGGCTCATTTTGTATGGATGATAGCTTGGGGATGGGAGATTCACATGGGGATGTTAGATCCTAATATATATCAGACCTCATGCCTTAATAAGGCCTCTAGCTAGCACATTGTTTCCTCCATAGATGTTTTACTTCTACATGATGATAGCTATTTCGGATGCTCACCAAAAGCTAGCTTGCATACTTGGGAGGGGAAATTTGGAAATGTATTGATGAGACATCATCTTGTTCCTTGGAGGAATTTATCATATAAGGATGCTACAAGAGGGGGAGAGGAGGCTCTTCAGTTCTATCCTTGCAGTTGCTTGAGGAGAAGCAACATTTGGAAGGCGAGGACTGTAATATTCCTAAATTAGCATGCAACTAATAAGAATATTGATTTTTATTTTAGCACCTAGTTAAATGAATAAGTGGGGAAGGAGACCCATACTTATCTTGAATAAGCATGAAATCCCTCTTGAAGTGAAAAAGGTATCATGATAATAACTGGATCTAGCACTCTCATGTGTGAATAGGTACTAATGGATGTGGACAAAGTCAAGTTTGACCAAGTCAACACCACTAATGTGGGAGGAGTGGATCATCAATAAAGGCAACTCAATATGAATGTGGATTAGTTTAGACAAATATATAAGAGCTGGATTGAAGACCCTTTGGTGTGAAAAGGGGTGGAGCAGGTTGAAGAGGTCAACCTTGACCAAATCAAACATCGTTGTTATGGAGGAGTGGCATTGATGAAGGTACAACACAGTTTTGGAGGGAGATTGACTATGTTAAGGTGGAAACCCTAATGAGTGGGACCCAAGGTGAGAAGGCTCACGTTGTTTATAAGGAAGAGGATGGCATCCATATGGGGTTAGATTATGAATTATATATTGATATGTCTTTTTAGACTTTGCTCTCTCAGTTGTTTAGCTAAGATTGCCAATGCTATTTAGCACAAGGTTTTCCTATTTAGGAATTCCATCTCTTTCCTTGAGAGGCCTCTTGGGAGAGTCTTGATCTATCATTCCACACATTCAGAATTTTGGCCAAGCTTCAGTCTTCAGCTACAACATAGTTTCTACATAATATTGTGTTGTGTTGCAGGGTGTTGTAGTGCAGGGTTGAGAAACCCACTTTTTGAGCTAGTTTTTCATAGGAGGAAGGATTCCTTCTCTTGGGAGATAAGTTTGGAGGGTTCTTGAGCACATTTCAGATATTTGGCATCAAGCCAAACTATTTCCATCACCTACAGCGTAATTTCAGTTTGGAATTGTGTTATTTTGGAGGGCAGCTTCAGTAAGGGATCTTGTGGCTCTGTTTGAGTGTTTTCCTGTGCTTGAAGGGTTCAACCTTTCATCGGAGGAGACCTTGGAGTGGATTTGCACCAAATATATATTATTTCAGGCTCCTATATTCATGTGCTTCAGTTTTTAGTGACTCTTCAACCCTTGGGATGTAGATCACCAATTTTATTTGGGGTGTATTCCTAGAAACCCTTCCTAAGTTCTCTTCGAATGATGTAAAGGAGACTAGATCTCAGTTTTTGTTCTTTATTGATTAATATAACATCAAATCTATTTGTCTCTATAATTTTGAGTATAAAACCTCATTATACTACACTGTAACTTTATGTCGTAATTCTGTGTTGCAGTAGTTTTGGGGTTTCAGTGGTTTTAGAGCTATTCGGTGTGGGGAGACTTGTTTAACTCCTCTATCATGATTTTTTTCTAATCTCCTCTTGGATCTTAGTATTATAATAGTAGATATAATGGATCCATGGGATGTTATAATTTTTATAACACATATTTCTAAAACTGTGTTATCTTTGCATGTATTGCTGATTTTTCCCATTTGGGGATATTACACTCCAATAGATCTACAGGACTGGATGATTAGATTTGGATCAAGGACCTAAGTGATAGCTGAAATTTAAAAATGTTTGAAATTGTGTTGAACCTAAGTAAATTGATATATCTCATCTTCCTGATTCTTTCGCCGCAAACGTTTCGAAAAACTGACACCGTATGAAGAAGTTATCACGATTTGAAAAGTCCAGTAAACTGCAAATTTCGACATTTGACCAGGGTTGACTTGGAAAAGGTACAATAAGCAAAAATAATATTCCAAGGAATATTCCTCAAAATATTCCTTCCAGAAAATTGTAGGATTACAAGTGGCACCATTTTATTTGGTGAATGATTGTACATTTTGTTTTCAGCCAATGAGAGGCCACCATGTGGCCTAGGATTGGTTGTGCAAAATTTTGGTGGAGCGGACATGAATCAACTGTGAGACCTCCCCCCAACTAGCGCGCCCATGTGCCAACACACCATATGTTGTGACTTAAACTTATAAGAACTTGGGTTCTATTTAAGGTTTGACAGATTCACATTTAGAGGTTGGAGGGGGCCAGCCCTGTGGGCTAGCCCCCTCCACATATGGCCTTAGCACAGGACTAGGAATCGATACCTCCGACAGTTTTTAACCCACAACATTATTCATAACCATTTCGATCTTATCACATGGCCACGTTCAGATATTTTATGTGACGGTTATCCCCGATAGTTAAACCTCCAACCACCGCAAGTAGTTGCAACTTATCACATGCTAGCATTAACAATAAACTCACCACACAGTTTTCGTTAACCACTCCTCAAACTGGAGTTTAAACCAGAGTTTAGTTGCGGAGTTCCCCAACGGTTGCGGTTTGGAAGCCGTGGTTTGGGTTCAACATGTGGCCACCCCAAACACCGACTTTAAATGTAACGATGATTCCGATGGTTTAGTCTGGTGGGCACATTTTTTATGGTAGAATCATTATTTTAACTGTAGTTAACTGGAGTTCTCCACATTTAGTGGAGTTGTTTTAGGTGAAACTAGACAAATGAGTTGGAGACTCATTTTTTTCAACCATTCTGGGAGTGTGAATAGTCAATTTGGACTTTCTTGGACATTACAAAGCCATTGGTGAGGGTTGTAGAGCCATCATAGGACTTCTGTGCATGATTTTTCTTCAAAGAAGTTCCAAGGGCCACCAAGGCCACCAGGAGCCAATAGTAGAATGATGCCTATCCAAGGTAGCTAGAGGTCTTAGACAGGAAACCAATAGTCATTTTTGGATGTTTCAGACATTCCAGAGCCATTGGTGAGGTTTTCAGAGCCATCAAAGGACTGATGAGCATGATTTTTCTTCAGAGAAGTTCTAAGGGCCAACAGGGGCCAGTAGGAGAATGAGGCCTATCCAGAGAAGCTAGTGACAATTCTCAACAAAATAGTAGTCTATTTTGACTATTTTGAACCTTATGAATCCAATGGAAGGATTTTCGGAAGCTTTTGAAGACTTATGAAGGCCGAGATGCTTTAGGGAAGTTTTCAGTGAGTCAAGAGCCACGTGGTGCCACCAGGTGTTGGAGGTGTAACCAGAGCAGCCAGAGGTCTTTTTCAGAAAGTGAATAGTCTATTATGACTATTTTGGAAATTCAGAATCCATGGGAAGGATTTTAAAATCCATTTGGAGACTTCTAGAGCCGAAGAAGCTAGAAGGAAGTTTCAGGAATCCTAGGGCCAGCAGGGGTTGGAGGCCTAGATTAGGGAGCTAGAGCTCATTTGGAGAAAATGATAATTCTATTTTGGATGTATGATATGTGATGGAGACAATAGAAAATTTTTTAGGGATAGGAAAGTATTTATTAGGGAGTTAGCTCCACATAGAAGCTCAGGGAAGCTTAAGGGAATCGACAGAAGAAGTCAATTCAAAGGGATCCTAGATCCATTTCCAGAGAGATAACATCCATTCCATGGGTATGATGGTGTTCTAAAACCATTGGTATAACATAAAAAACCATTGGAGTTGAGTTATTAACTTGTAAATGAAATTTTCCATCATAATCCCAAAGAGCTAAGTTAATTGACAAAGGCTCAGGGAGATGTAGCCCATGACACACAGGTGAAATCCTTTATTAAATTTGTTGTTATGTTTTGATGCTTATTTGATGAATTTTATGGTTGAGGTACATGATTAATATAAGAAAAATAATTTTTTAATTCCTCACATTTAAAGCATTAAAACGGTTTAAAACACATACAAATTATTCAAGTATAAAATTTTGCACAGTCAATTATAAGCAAGAACTTAATTTATTTAACTGAGTGGGAGGTGATTTCATAGCATAAAAAGTTAGCCACCCATTTCAGATCAGGTTGGTATCAGAGCACTAGGTTTCTTTCTTGATATAGCATAAGGTTTCTTTCTTGCTTGTCTGATTTGAAAGGTGTTTAACAGTGCAAGAATTTAACTGTTTGCAAATTGACTGATGCTTACAAGTTTTAGTTTGATAGAGGTGAAAGGGAGATATTGATAGATAAGTCCAGAAGAGGACAAGAAGGAAGAATGATGAAAATATTCTCCTTACCCAAAGGACCTCAAGGCAACCCTTGAAGCACAAGAGGGATTGTTCCCAAAAGAGGCTTCTTGAAGAAGAGATACAAGCTGCAGAAAAGAGCTTGAATCTATAGCAAAATTGGTAAGAAGCTTTGTCAATTATTTTGAAGCTTTTTGCATTTTTGTTGAAGTTCTTTAATTCATTGAAATAATGATGACAACTTCATCAAGTGAGGTTTCTAAATCCTCCTTTACAAGACTCTTTGATGAAGAGATGAAGCGAGATTTACACATCCTGAAGGATATGGTGCAAATTATGTATGAAGATGGAAGGGAAAGCACTAGAATTCATGAGTAATTGGTTGCAATGAAGCAAGAGAAAGAAGGAATTCTTCAAATAATGCATGAGATGGAGATGCAAATCCATCATGCCCAAGAGGCCTTAACCAAACACATTCTTGAACCAGAGGTAAATCACTCAAATTTGTCTTTAATTTCCTCTTCAGAAAGATGTGTAGGTTCATTTGAAAATCACACTAGAGGTATAGGGTTAAAGTCGATGTTAAAAATGGGCTATGAATTCAAGGGTCTAGGAAAACATGCACAAGGCATGATTGAGCTTATTATCATTGAGGAAAGGCCTAAGAATTTTGGTCTAGGCCATGTTTAATATTATGAAGAAAACTCCAAAGCCATGAAGGCATTTGAGACAGATACAATAATAACTTTTGTTGCAAGTTCAAAACCACAAACATGTCAAGTTTTTTGTAATTTGAATGTCATTTTTTGAAGCCTATGTTGCAGCAAGATGTTTGTATACATGCAGATTATGGTGAGTAAGGGAGTTCTGACAGCTATCAAGACATGAACACTAATGTTGGTCTGAAAAAGAGAGCTGGAACCTCTACAAGTTCATCTCCTCAAGAAGGTAAAAAATATGGACATGCAAAGAAAAATTTGAGGTATAATTCTTCCCACAGTCAAGTTGATTATGTTTATGTTAAGCATGGAAAATTTTCATGCATGAAAGGAAGAAAGAGTTGTTGTTCCTATAATGGTTTGTGTAACCATGAAGTTTCAAAATGCTGGAAGAGGATGAAGGCATATAGGAAACAGTTGAAGCGAAGGCAACTTGCACAGAAGATGCAAAATACTTGCACACATTGCCAGAAGAAGGGACATTTCGTTGCCCAATGTTGGACACTGCATCCAACCAATCATCCTAAGCATTTGAAGCAAGAGGATAAAAAGACTGGCGAAAATGGAACCAAAGATTCCATAATCTATGTGAGAATAGATGTTTCACATGAAGAATATTTTCAGCAAGAAAAATCACCATGGAAGTGGCTTGGTAAGAAGTGGTTTGACTTCTTAACTCAGTAAGTCATACATTCATTTGTACATATGCAAATTTCAGTCATATATGCATGTATTTCTGTTGAAAACTTATGTTTGTATGAACCACCTTTCATCGATGATCAAGAAAATGATGTTCAACTACGTTCAATTGAATATTTCTAACTAGAAATTTATGGATGAGCTCAAAGAGGATACAATTCTTGACAGGAGGACAAGAGTATCAAATAAGGGAAGTGTTGACCACCTTCGAGTTGGGGATCAAAGGCACTAAGCCAAGTAAGGCAAAGTGGATGGAGGTTGGAAAGGTGAGGGAGATGTAATCTCATCTACTAAATAGCTAATCCAGTCTATTGGGGTCCAAAAGATTCCCAATGGGGAGGAGTGATCAGATTTGGATCAAGTACCTAAGTGATAACTCAAATTTCGAAGGGTTCAAAAGTGTGCCAAACGTGAGCTACTAGATAGATCTCGTCTTCTGAATTTCGATGCTGTGAACCGTTCGAAAAATCGACATCGTATGTTGAAGTTATCACAATTTGAGAAGTCCAGTAAACTGAAAATTTCAACCTTTGACCAAGGTTGACTAGAAAAAGGTACAATCTGTAGGCCACCTGTAAATTTTGGTCTATCAAAAGGTGGCCAAAACATGTCTTCAGCCTTCAAGAAGCACTTTCCTGGCCAAAATGTTATCTCTTGAAGCCTGTAGATGACCTCATGCTCATGTCTCAAGGGTTTCACTGTTATTTCTCAGAAACTCAAAATTCTGCTAAAAATTCCATGAGAAGACTGCTGCAATATGCTCCTCCTCTTCCCCTTTCTTCCTCTCAGAGACTAACCTTCATATTTTCATCATTTTCCTTTGTTCTCCATTTTCCTCACCCTCTTTTCATATAAAATTGCCCTTGCAGAGTTCCAAACTTCTTTCGAACTCTGTCGAAACCCTCAGAAACCTTTAAAAATCACTAAAAATCTGTGTAAAAAACCCATTTCTCTATTAAGGGTTTAAGCCCCTTGGCCTGAGTTTCCAAACCACTTCCCCAATACGCCCTCATCATAAAAACCAAGCGCCAAACCCATGAAGCGCTAATCGCATCGGAACAATTCAAAGTGTGCATGTTTGAGAGCCATTTTAAATGCCGATTGCGATCAGCCCCTTTGCCATAAACCGAAGATCGTATTATCATTTCATCTACCCCATAAGCCCGCAATCGGGTGCTAAACCATTGAAAAATCCCTTTCTGATCAATATTTTTCTGTGTAAAACTTGAAAACCCATTATTCCAAAGTTTGTTTTAAAATGCCAAAATCACATGTTTAAATAAAATGGGTTGATCAAAAAGATCGATCGCGCAATCGCGATCGGAGAATTCACAATGGGTTGATCAAAAAGACCGATGCGCAATCGCATCGGAGAAGTTACAAATGGGTTGATTGAAAGACTGGGCCCGAATGTTCCGATTGCGATTGGCCCTAGTTATATAAAGCCCCGGGCCCATGGTACTCCATACACCCAGTGGCCCCGCAATCGGGCGCCAGCCTATCATATATATATTCCACCCGATCCACTCAAAACCTTGGTTTTTATTGAAATTTATGGGTTTCTCACAAAGTATAAGGGTCCCACCGGTGCAAAGAATTAAAGGATCTGGACCGTTGATCTAGACCAGATCTAACGACCCGCGCACAATCGCAATGTTTCAATCGCATGCTTTGTTGCTGCCCTCCCGATTGCCGATCTCCGATTAAATCTAGGCCGTCCACGTGTCCAGATCGGACGGTCTCAGATCATCCCCACCGTTGCTCATCGCGCGATCGACGGTTCTGTTTTTTTTCTTCCTCCCGCGTCATTTAAAATTCCTCTCAGTTAATCTCCACCGTTGGATGATGCCATCCGACGGTCCTGCTCTCTTCCTACGCCTCTGAAGAAGTAAAACCAAATACGCAGGATTTTATAACAAATTGTTTGTATTTTGCAGGTTTTCGAATGAATTCTTCCGCCATTTTTGAAGAAACCACAAAGGCCGAGGGTGACGATCCTCTGTCTTCTGAGTTCATAAAGAATAATTCGAGGGGTGTTAGATTTACGTTTTATCAGTGATTTCATGACCCATTGATGCCATTCGACCCCGCTACTGCCCTGCGCACCAGAAGACAAGCATAAATCATCATTTATTAAAGAGTATCAGTGCCAAAGACAAAATTTATCAGAACCGGAGATTGAAGACCCAAAAACACAGATCTCAAGTAACTTAAAGTGTTTTAGGAAACAACGAAGACATCTGTCGAGCTGAGAAATTCCCCACCGCTATAAGAAGAGGCTAATTGAACCCTCTACAGCTCCAAAGACACCTGCAGTCTCGTTGAGATCAAAGACCGCCGAACAATTAATACTAATTGAGCTATCTTATCTCTAATTGTCGGCAAAACCATTCGAGAAGATTAAAGAACAGTTCAGAAGCAGATATTTAGATCATTTCATCTCGGGAAGTAGAAATAAAGTCACTCCAGCATGACACTGAGCTTCAAAGGATAGCATACTTCCCACTGATTTTAATCTTAAGTGTAGCTCAATTAATGCAGGTTAACACCTGTAGATTTCTTGATCGAGGCCCTCAAAGCACCGAAGAGTCATCTTCTGTATTAATTGATCCAAACAGATCTTTTCATAGTGGACCACCGCCTCATTCTTCTATAAATACCTCTGTAGAAGATGAGAAAATGTTGGTCTCGGGACATCTGAACGCATGTAATAGTCATTCTGAAGCCACTGATGCCCTGTTCTGTAATTGAAAGATACATAAGCTGATATGAGAAGTTCAAAGCTGTAGAGACCCACCGGGCTTGCTGATTGTAACTGGTTTGAACATCAATACAAGCTGCTGATTCATGGAATTCTGAAACTATGTCAATGGTGATGTGTTCCTTAATGTCAATTGTCGTTTTACTTAATGTTTTCACTCTGTTCACTTTCTCTGATAAAGAGCAGCAAACATAGAGTTAGGATATACTCTCCACGGTACCCTACTCTTACTGAAAGCTTTATCTTCTATGTTTTCTTCATTTGAATGTCCTCTTTGAAGAGTTTATTAATGCAAGTTAGTTTAAAAGTACTTCCCTAATCTAGATAGCTCTTTGAGATGAATGTTTTCTATGTTATCCTTGGAGTTTATCAATGCAGCGTAGTTTAAAAGTACTTAACTGATCTAGATCGCTCTTTGTGATTATCATCTGTGTTCCCTTATCGAATATGCTGAAGCAGGCTGGTTTAAAAGCACTTACCTGATCTTAAGCTGTTTGAACTGTTTTTTAAATGTTTCTGATGGAAAGTACTTCAATGCAGGCTAGTTTAAAAGCACTTACCTGATCAACAGAAATACTTTTATGTTTCTCCTTAAGTACATGTTGAAAGCAAGCTATTTTAAAAGTACTTACTTGATCTTAGACTGTGCTTTGTTTTTTCATTTGTTTAAGTCTTTCACTGCCTATTTGTTTCACCCCATTAATCACCTTAAGAGATCCTTTGATGTAAATGACTTGCTCCATGGATCCTTCTTGAATTTTCTATCCAATTAAATCCTCCTATGACTCCATAGCCCAATGGGTTAAAGCTGTCTTTGTCTTTTGCTATCAGCTGAAACATTCCTTCATTTGCAGGCTCTTCACCCTTTATTTTGAGCTGCTTTCACCTTCACCATGTCTTCGCCCAACCAAAAACAAACAAAACAAACCCATGCTCTTCATTACTAGCCTAATATCACAATTCCAGTCTTTAAAGATCACATCTTTGAACTCATTTATAGAGAGATCCCTCTCTGGATTCAGGAGGGCTAGATCCTTGAATCCCAAAGCGGTTTGATGTTACCTCTGCAGTTGGACTTTGCCAATCTTGCTAATTACAGAGTGATAACACAATCAACAAAAATGATATTCTATTCCTCGAAATATTCCCCATAATATTCCTTCTGGGCCATTCGCAGGATGACAAGTGGTGCTATTTTATTTGTTGAATGATTGTACATTTTTTTTGGGCCAATGAGAGGCTGCCATGTGGAAGGTCCGGAGGTCACCACGTAGCCCAAGATTGGTTGTGTAAAATTTTGGTGGAGCAGACAGGAATCGACCATGAGACCTCCCCCCAGCTAGCACACCTGCGTTCCTACACGCCATACGTTGTGACTTAACTTTATAAGAACTTGGGTTCTATTTATGTTTTGACAGATCCACATTTGGGGTTTGGAAGGGGCTAGCCCCGTGTTCCAGCCCCCTCCCCATATGGCCTTAGCCCAAGACCAGTCGCCGATACCTCCGACATTTTTAAACTTGCAACATTTTTCATAACCATTTCGATCTTGTCAAATGGCCACATTCAGATATTTTATGCGACGGTTATCCCTGACAGTTAAACCTCCAACCACCGCCAAAATTTTCTACTTATCAAATGGTGGCATTAACAATAAACTCACCACACGGTTTTCGTTAACCACTCCTCAAACTAGAGTTTAAACTGGAGTTCAATGTAGAGTTCCTCGACAGTTGCGGTTTGGAAGCCATGGTTTGGAGTTGGCATGTGGCCACCCCAAACACTGACTTTAAATGTAACGGTGATTTCGGTGGTTTATTCTAGCGGGTATGTTTTTTATGGCGTAATCACTATTTTAACTCCAATTAACTAGAGTTCTCCACATTTAGTGGAGTTGTTTTAGGTGAAACTGGACAAATGAGTTGGAGACTCATTTTTTTCAACCATTATGGGAGTGTGAATAGTCAATTTCGACTTTCTTGGAAATTCCAGAGCCATTGGTGAGGGTTTCAGAACCATTAGAGAACTTCTAAGCATGCTTTTGCTTCAGAGAAGTTCCAAGGGCCACTAGGGCCACGAGGAGCCAACAACAGAATGAGGCCTAGCCAGGGTAGCTAGAGGCTTTCATCAAGAAACCAATAGTAATTTTGGGATTTTTTAGACATTCCAGAGCCATTGGTGAGGTTTTTAGAGCCATAAGAGGACTTATGAGGGTGATTTTTCTTTAAATAAGTTCCAAGGGCCACTAGGGCCACCGGGGGCCAGCAGGAGAATGAGGCCTATCCAGAGCAGCAAGTGACCATTTTCAGCAGACCAATAGTCTATTCTAACTATTTTGAACCTTATGAATCCAATGGAAGGATTTTTAGAAGATTTTGAAGACTTCTGAAGGCTGATATTCTTCAGATAAATTTTTAGTGAGCCTAAAGCCACAGGGTGCCACCAGGTGTTGGAGGCATAAACGGAGCAGCCGGAGGCCTTTTTCAGCAAGTGAATAGTTTATTCTGACTATTGTTGACATTATGAATCCTTTTGAAGGATTTTCAGAGCCAATTGGATACTTCTAGAGCCGAAGAAGCCACAGGGAAGTTTTAGGAAGCCTAGGGCCACCAGGGGTTAGAGGCCTAGATTGGGTAACTAGAGTTCATTTGGAGAGAATGATCAGTCTATTTTGGATGTATGATATATGCTAGAGATATAAGAAAATTTTTTAGGGATAGGAAAGGATTTCTTAGGGAGTTAGTGCCACAAAGAAGCTCAAGGAAGCTTAAGGGCACTAATAGAAGAAGTCAAGTCAAAGGGAGCGTAGATCCATTTCCAAAGAGATATCATCCATTCCAGGGGTATGGTGGTATTCTAAACCAATTGGTACAACATAAAAAACCATTGGAGTTGATTTAGTAACTTGTAAAAGAAAATTTCCATCATAATACCAAAGAGACAAGTCAATTGACAAAGGCTCCAGGAGACATAGCCCATGACATACGGGTGACCTCCTTTATTAAAATTTCTGTTAGGTGTTGATGCTTATTCGATGAACTTTATGGTTGTTTTACATGCTTAATATCAACAAAAAAAATTTTTTAATTCCTCAAATTTAAAGCATTTAAACAATTTAAAACACATACACCTGATTCAAGTATACAATTATGCAGTCAAGTATAAGAAATATCTTAATTTATTTAACTGAGTGGGAAGTGATTTCATAGCATAACAAGTCAACCACCCATTTTAGATCAATGGAATGCACAATCCTTGAAGGGTCTACTACTGCATGGAGGTAAAATATAATGGCCTAATTTTCGGATATAGATTTGCAGCTCCTGGAAGACTGAATCTGAAGAACAAAGTGGTAGGATTAATCCTCCATCAGTTTCCTACCTGAATTCTAGAAAAAACCTCCTGAAGATGGAACCAATGCCTAATGAGGAATGCATATCAATATAAAACCTTCCCAAAGTAGGCACCCAAGTCCCCCGTGGGTAAGGGTGGGATTTCGGCTCGGAAACACCCTATGCTAAACAACACTGCAAACTTAACTAAATAAATCAAACATGCATAGAAATGTCCTAACACAAATCCAGATCTAAACAGATAAAAGAAATGAATAATCCAATTCATGCATTTTATTGTGCCTTTACCTTCATTATATAGTTTGTGAGCCTTCCATAGCCTAGGCCCACCTCTAAATTGTGCTGTACATGTGGACATAAGTCTCCATGGTTGACTGTGCTATTTCTTCATGTCCTCCATCATGTCTACATGTGATGATCACCCTCTCCATCATGTGTGCATTAAATGCATCACTTCCTCCACTAACTTATCATAAGTGCTTAATGATCTTACTTTGAATGCACTATGATCTTAGTTGACCTCTTCAAAGATCCTGATGATTTTACATTTAAGATCCATGATCTTATTTGACTGTTTAATCCTCCATGATCTATCTCATAAATGAGACATGATCTCCACTCCTTTATCATTAATGGAGCTTCTCCACTACTCCATGATTTAGATCTAGATCTATAATATCCACATATACACATCAAAAGTGGGTTTATTCATCTTTGAGGATTATGGGTCCCTCCACCCTTTTATTTACTTAATTAATTAGGTTTATTAAGAACTATAATATTCCAAATAAACATGTGAAAATTTTGGAATATTAAAACATGAGCTGAGTGCTACTATGACATGACCTGGCCTCCAAGTTCTAGTTATAGAAGTGGGCCCTACAATCTGAAAACTTATTGATACCTCTCAGGAGCACTAGATCACCCATAAGTCAGTCCACAACCTCTAATGATCAAATCCTGAGCTGGAACTAATTTTCCACAAGTCTAACACCCCAACCACACCCAAAACATAGAATTCATGTATTTTTGAGGCTTCAACCACACTCATAAGCATGTATCCATGTAGTTATTACCTAAATATTCAATTTTGTGCATGCAGTTCTGGGATCTGTGCCACCTTTTCAAGCTAGCCTCCAGAACACTGCACATAACTTCATGTAACTTTCCATAATCATGATTAATATGATAAAAATGACAAACATTCAAACTTAAACAAGATCTTGACCTAGACATTCCTAGTACATAACAAAAATTCCACCAAACATATGGTAAACATGAAAGTTATAGGTCATGAATTAATATGTGATCATAAACCTATGAACTCCATTTGATAATCACCAAGAAGGTATAATTCCCTCTCAAGTAGCTGCAATAACACTGGTTAGCCCATGCATTTTTCAACCATTCAAATAATTATCAAATCATGAAAATATCGATAGATATAATAAATCATATAACCAACATAGAACCATCATAGAAACCATGGAAAATAAACCATAAAATCACTAACATAATCACTAAAAATGCTCATAGATCACAATAAGAAAATATATTATATTACAATATGAAAAATTCCAACCAAGTCATGGGCTTCCACGTACCACTTGACCATAGATTGGGCTTAACCAAATATCTCTTCAAAAAATCATCCTTGCACCATATTCAAAGCATGAAAGTGGAATCATAAGGGCTAAACCAAAACAAAATAAACCAGGGCTTCAAAAGGCCAAACCACCTCAACCCTCAACCATAATGATCTCACTTATATGGTCCAAAAATCACTAACATCAACCAGATCAGTCTCTATCTGAGCTGTCCAAGGCTCCAGGGACTAGTAACTCAAGAAACAACTAAATCAAGTCTCCATAACATTTGGTCCAACCCACGACTTTATTTGTCCCAACCTACAGGCTCCAAGAACTAGTATCACAACCCAATTTGATCCAGGGCTCCAGGGAATTTGTTTCGACCCACAACCATTGGGAACCTTAGCACCAATCAGAAAAATAAGTGGGAAACCCACAACACCATGGATATATAGAAAATTGCAAGCAAGGCTGAAACTTCTACCAATCTAGGAAAATATCCATGCCAATGGAAACACGTAACCAAGGAACCACATGCATATACCAATCATCCAAAACCCAACATGCTAAAGCTCACATGCACACTCTTACCTACAATCCACAATTAAATTTTGTCCTTACTTGTTGTTGTCCAAGCTTCCTCTTGCGCACCCTTGCTTTCCTTACTAGATTTTCCAAGTGTTTGTTCTCTCTTTGTTGGTCCTGATCCAAAGATAAGCAAAAGTTGTGTATTTGTTTCTTTGATGCCTTTTTATAATTGATGTCTAGTCTCTTCCTTTCCTTTTTACTTTTTATTTAATGCTCCTTCATTTTTCCTCTAATTTCCCTTGCATGCATATTTGTGTCTCTTCACCTTCCTTTTTTCCTATTTTCCTTTATTTCCATAAATAAATGTCAATTATTGCCTCTTTCCCTTCATCAATTTCTTTTCCAATTTTCATAGCCATTAATAAACCGCAAGTGATGTTCACTCTGATGTTTCCCATCATTCAGCTTGGAACAAGTGTCCCATAATCTTGTTCTTATTTTATTTACATGGAAAATCAACGAGGAGTTTTTACAGATAATTAGTCACATAAAAGTAACGCCATATAAATGGTCTGGTCCATCCAACATGTAGAAGGATCATTCAATGATGATGATGATGCATTATGGGCTAGGATAAATATAACATGAAATTTGTCCCAATTCCAATTTGGCATCTTACCTAGAGACTCCATATCATATTCACACTGCAAACTCAGTGTAGACTCATTTAAGTCTAGGATCACTTTGATACAATGAATTTTGATGGTTTCCTATGTCCTCATACCTTGTGAAAGTGAGACATCAATAAAAACATTGCTTGTCACATGGACATAAAGGAGGATCTCACCTCTGATTGTTCCCTATGTCGTCATACCTTTTTAAAGTGAGACAACAATAAAAAAATTGCTTGTTACATGGACATAAAGGATGATCTCACATCTAGTTTATATGAGGGAATAAAACAAAAATTGCAATGTAGTTATGGAAATGTGCCTATGAATTTTGAAAGAGAAACACCAATAGATGGAGGGCATGAAAATCTATCTAGCATTGAATTGATGCTATTTTCTTTCTTACGTGAGTTGTCTAAAATAGTTGTAAAGGAGAAAATTAACCAAACGAAGAGTTTGTTGGTGAAATGCATTAAATGATTTAATCAATTTGAATAATGTTTACTGAGTCTTATAAAGATTATTAATCTTTATGAATATTAGATAATCAATTAACTAGCGTAGCCTCAAAATAGGGGAAAGGAAATGTCGAAGTAAATCCGGGTGTTTATATTTTTTAATATTAGGTAAACATATCCCATGAAGGACAAGTAAATTGGAAATCGCCATGCTATGAAGTATTATGTAAATCACGAGATTCAAGGTTCAAATCCCCCATGGCTCAAGCCAACAAAAACAATAAAAAAATATTGGGTAAACATGAATTGATGTATGGTGTTAGTTTGTGATGTAGGAGGTCATTAACTACATGTTCATCATTAAATCAACCTCGATTCTTATCTCTAATGGATCTTTCAAGAACCATTTCATGGTGATATATAAAGAGATTCTTCCAAGGACTATAGGATTAGGAGGAAATTGAATTTATTTATTATGTATCAAAACATTTTTGTGGGTCACTGGTATAATTTAATTAAAGGTTGGAAACCACTAGTTCACATGAGATCCATAGTCCAAAGTGCACAAGAGGGTCATCACCTAAACAATTTTTAGGAGTGATGACTTGTTGCCTCCCACTGATTAACTCTCAAGAATAGAGTTTCATCCACAATGTATATGAAATTCACCCATAGGAGGATAAGGAAAAGCCTTCCAGTTGAGTTTATTATTGAAGCACCGAATTTCTCGAGTACTCTTTGTACCATTTCTTATTTTAATCATGCTATTCACACATTTTCATTTATAATATTCAAGACATGAGTAATTGAAATGTTTCATTCCTAATTTGTTTGTGTTATAAAAGTTTGAACATAGTATGAGAAAAAATCATATAAAGAACTATGTTTGGGAGTTCACTATTGGGTATGTGTTATTTCCTTTCCACGACTAATCACCCACGGGGTCATAGGGGGGTTGATATCCCCCCCTGTACGTTGTGCTGGGTGCAACTTCGGGGGGGTCACAGGGGGGGCGGTAGTCCCCCCTATTGAGGTACGGGGAAGTGCCCCATAAATTTTTTTTGGTCCTTATTTTCTGTTGGCGGATCTGCCCATGGTTTTTTGCATGGGTTTGCACATGGTTTTGGGGTACGATGGTTTTTGGCCTCTGGTATTTTTTAGATCTGGTCAAGGGAACTACGGTTATGTTCTAATCCAGGGTTAATGGATTGGGTTTTATGTATGCTTCAGCATGTATATATATGTGTTGTAACAGTAAAAGGAATATAATGAAAAATCAAGCTGGTCGTCTCGATTTGGGATCCAGGGGAAAATCTTTGTGTTTATCTGTTTTATGTTTTATGCTCTCACTATTGTTTATTTTCTGTTTTTAAGATTTGTTTGCAGATAATTTCTATACAGGGTTAAAACCTACGTTTGGTATTAGAGCAGTTTCGGCTTCAAGGGGACACCTTTGCTGCTGAGGGGTTTTTTGCTCGGGCCTGAGGTAGAACTTTTTCAGTGGGAGATCTATCGGATCGATTCTTGCAGTGAAAGAAGATAGTGAGTGGCGGGAAGATAGAGATTGAGAAATTTAATGTTCAGAGTTTATGGAAGCTCAAGATGGAGGATCTGCTGGTGGATAAAGATCAGTGGATCGCGGTAGATCCTGGTACTAAACCAATGACAGTGTCAGATGAAGACTGGAAGAAGCTGTATTGGAAGGCAAAGAGCACAATATAATTGTGCATCTCAGATTCAGTATTGTTGAATGTATCTAGGGAAGCTACAACGAAGAACTTGTGGGATAAGTTAGGGACTTTGTACCAATCTAAGTCTCTGGTGAATAAATTGTTCCTCAGAAAAAGATGTATAACCTGGGGATGAAGGATGGAGACTCGGTGACAGAGGATTTGAACGCCTTCAATACTGTGGTAAGTCAACTGTCATATGTTGATATTAAAATCTCAGATGAAGATAAGTGCATCAGTTTGTTGTGTTCTCTACTAGACTCATGGGACAGTCTGGTTATTGCAATAGGTAGCAATAAAACTACCTTGAATTTTGATGACATTGTCTCAACCTTGCTATCGGAGGAAATGAGACTGAGAAATATGGAGGGTCAGAATGGATATGCCTTATCTGTACGAGGAAGGTCCCAAAACATAAACAAGAATAAAGTTTTGAGTGGGAGATCTAAATCTAGAGGGAGATCTAAATATCCTGGAAAGTTTGTAAAGGTGTGCTGGAAATGTGGAAAGGAAGGGAACTACAAAAAATACTGCAGATCTAAAGCTCCTGAGAAATGAAATGGATCTGATGATGCTCCTTCTACAGAGGTAAAAACCACCTCAGATGAAGGCGGGGATGTGTATTTGGCTTCTTCTTCAAATACACATGTAGATCATGAGTCATGGTTGATTGACTCGAGTGCAACCTTTCACTTCACTCCCCATAGGGAGTGGTTCTGCAAGTATGAGAAATATGATGGCAGTGATGTCTTCTTAGGTGATGATAGGAAGGCCAGAATCGTTGGAAGTGGAAAATTAAAGCTGAAGCTGCAAGGTGGAAGGATTAGAGCACTTCCTGGTGTTCTACACATTCCTGCATTGGCTAGAAATCTCATTTCTGTAAGCAAGATGGATGATGTAGGAGTAAAAACAGTGTTCGAGAAAGATACCTGTAAGATGGTTCGGGGAGCATTGGTATTAATGTGGGGAGTTCGAATTGGAACTCTGTACAAGCTTCAAGGAAAAATTGTTATTGCTGAGTGCAATAGTTCTGTGGTTCCCGAAAGTGGAGCAGAAAGCCTAGAGGTCTTTGAGGAAAATACCATATGGCATCAAAGGCTTGGACATATTGGAGAGAAGGGCCTTCAGATACAACATGGAAATGGTATGGTAGAAGGCTTTTCTAATAGATCTTTGGATTTTGATTTCTGTGAACATTGTGTACATGCGAAGCAGAATCGGGTGAGTTTTCCTTCTGGTGCTAAGAGGGCAAACAAGATATTAGAGCTTGTGCACAGTGATGTGCTTGGACCTGTGTCAGTTCCATCACTGGGTAAGTCTGTGTACTATTTTTCATTCATAGATGACTTCTCAAGGAATACATGGATATATTTCTTGAGGAAGAAATCTGAAGTATTTTACAGAATTACAGAATTTAAGGCTCTGGTGGAAAACTAGACAGAGAAGAAGATAAAGGTGCTGAGGACAGATAATGGTGGGGAGTTCTGCAAGAAGGAATTTGAAGAGTTCTGTAAGAAGTATGGTATAGCGCAGAAGAAGACTACTCCATACACACCTAAAAAAACGAAGTTGCAGAAAGAATAAAAAAAACGCTGATGGAAAAGGCAAGAAACATGCTTAGTGGTACTGGGTTAGGACAAGAATTCTGAGCAGAGGCAGTGGAGACTTCATGTTACTTGGTTAATAGATCACCTTCATCATTGTTGGAGGATAAGACTCCACATGAGGTATGGACTGGTAAGAAACCCTCTCTTTCACATCTAAGGGTATTTGGATGTGATGCATATGTACATGTTCCAAAGGAGAAAAGGACCAAGTTGGATAATAAATCTGAAAGGTGCATCTTTATTGAGTATAAGGATGGTTTAAAGGGTTACAAGCTTTGGAACCCAGAAACAAGGAAGGTTGTGTACAGCCGAGATGTGGTGTTTAGAGAAGTGAAAGATGTTGTTAAACATGAAGTCCTACCAAAGGAACCTGAGAAGATAAAGTTTGAGCTAAAGGAGGATGAATCAGACTCTACAACAGAAGAAGACTCAGAAGAGGAAGAGCCACAAACTCCGGTGCAGCGAGAAGATGGGCTCGGGAAGAACACGGCCCGGAAAGTGATCCCATTTTCTTTTGCAATTTCAGAATTTTCTTTAACTATGGCCGGTGATGATCCCCGAGGAACTATCGGGGAGGCGGTGAGTCAAAGGATGGAGAAAATTCTGAAGAGGCCATGGTTGATAGGGGCAGCATCCTTGTAAGAAGCAGACGCCAGGACGGTGGAGTTGTGAGCGGAGGAAGCCTATCGGGAGAAAATGGGTGTTTGAGAAGAAGATGAATGTAGAAGGCAACATGGAGAAATAAAAAGCTCGGTTGATAGCAAAATATTATTCCTGGGTGTCAAGAATTGATTTTGGTGATATTTTTTCTCCTGTTGCCAAAGTTACTTCTATTAGATTACTTTTATCTGTTGTTGCTGCATTTGATTTTGAGGTAGAACAGATGGATGTGAAGACAACATTTCTTCACGGGGATTTGGAAGAGGAGATCTACATGAAACAACCTGAAGGCTTTATGGTGAAGGGGAAGAAAGAACTAGTATGCAGGTTAAAGAAGTCTCTGTATGGGTTAAAACAGTCACCAAGGATGTGGTATCAGAAATTTGATACCTACATACAGGGACTTGGCTTCACCAGAAGCAAGGAGGATCACTGTGTTTATTTTAAATTAATTGGTGATCGTGTTATTTATTTGGTCTTGTATGTGGATGATATGTTGTTGATTGGAAATGACAAAGAAATTGTCCAAGATTTGAAGACCCAACTGTTCTCCAAATTCGACATGAAGGATCTTGGTGCTGCAAACTATATTTTGGGCATGAAAATTAAGAGAGATCGGGCAAAGAGGAAGCTCTGGTTAAACTAGAGGAAGTATGTCGAGACTATATTGCAGAGGTTCAATATGCAGGATAGTAAACCAGTGAGTGTTCCTATTCCTGTAGGTGCAAAGTTGTCTGCTGAACAATGTCCCAAGACACAAGAAGAAGAGGAGGATATGTCCCGTGTTCCATATGAAAGTGTAGTGGGTAGCTTGATGTATGCAATGGTCTATACTAGACCAGACATTGCACATGCAGTGGGAGTATTGAGCAGGTTTATGTCAAACCCAGGGAAGGAGCATTGGACAGTAGTGAAGCGGGTTTTCAGATATTTACGTGGTACTAGTGATTATGGCTTGTGCTACCAGGGAAGACCAGGATTGGAAAGAATGTTGGACATTCGTGGTTTTGTTGATGCAGACTGGGCTGGAGATCTGGACCAAAGAAGATCTATAAGTGGGTATGTGTTTAGCCTATTTGGGTGCTATTTGGAGGTGCGGTCGGTTGGATGAGTAAAGACGATGCCTTGGTAAACACTACCAACTACGGTGAATACTGGCAACCACTCATACGGCAAAAACAGTTGGTTGCGGAAGGTGTGTTGGTATGGGGTTGAAATGCAAACCAAGATATAAGATAGATTGTGATATAGCCAAAGTCTATGATTTTCTTAGCTAAGAACACGAAAAACATCATTCAAAGACAAAGCACATTGATGGTCGATATCAATTTGTGACTTTATGGTTGAGGCTAAAAAGAAATTATTTATAGCACAGTAAAAATTGGGCACTTTGAAGAATGTTTCGGATAGGTAATGATGCTAAGCAGCACTCAGAAGTTCTCTTGGTGTAGAGAAACAATGGGTGTTGCGAAACTAGGATAATGACTAAGCTCAACTGTGCCCCCCTGCGGAAAGAAAACAACAAGTGGGAGAATATTGGGTATGTGTTATATTCTTTCCATGACTAATCACGCGCGTGGGGGTCATAAGGGGGGTGGTAGCGCCCCCTGTCAGGGTTTGGGGTAGCGCCCCGGGAATTTTTTTTTTTTGTCCTTATTTTCGGTGGGCAAATCCGCCCATGGTTTTGTGATGGTTTTCGGCCCCTGGTGTTTTGTAGATACGGTCAAGGGAACTACGGTTATGTTCTAATCCAGGGTTAATGGATTGGGGTTTATGTACTTGACGTAACTATATATGTGTTGTAACACTGAAAGGAATATAATGAAAAATCAAGCTGGTCGCCCTGATTTGGGATCCAAGGAAAAATATCTGTGTTTATCTATTTTATGTTTTATGCTCTCGCTACTATTTATTTTTTGTTTTTAAGATTCATTTGCAGATAATTTCTGTACAGGGTTAAAACCTACACTCACAATCAAGTTATTTTCTCAAGCTGTTTTTGACCAAGTTGTTTCGTTGTTTAAACATTTTTAATCAAGGAAAGTGGAAGAAATCAAAGGACCAATGAACCAAAATGAGTCTTCTCAATTTTTATTTTGTAATCATTTTTACTTTCTAATTTTTCAAAAGTGTTAAGAGAATATTAGCTTGTAAATGATAGTAACAAATCCATCTCATTGTGAAAGAATTTAAATTCTTGAACAAAAGGTCAATTTATTTACTTATTCCATAAGAAAATTCTTCACAATCATACATATATAATGTTCAACAAGTTTGAGGTTTGAGAGAATTTTTATCTTTTATTATAATTTCCAATAGCACCACCGTAAATATATACATGTCAACTTATTTATTCCCCTTTCTAATGTAAATATCTATCATATATATTTTTTCACTATATAAAATTCTAAATAATAGTAATTTAAAAAACATGATAAAAGAATATAAATCATGTGATAAAAAACTAATATTTTGCGAAGCACCCAGCAATATTGAGGCTAGAAATTGTTTTCAAAAAACCCTAAAATATGTTGCAATCTACAAGGGTTCTTACCCATTAAAAATGAACAGGTCCATTGGATGTAAGACATATTATTGATCACAAACAGTTATGCATCAAACTATTAAAACATAACACATTCTTATGTATTATAAAATAAGAAGTCCATTGGATGTGAAGACACATCTTTAATCATAAACAATTGTGCTTCAAACTATTAAAACGTTACTTTTATATATATATATAAACCCTCTAATTGATTAGCTAAAAAGATCAAAAACCTTAATAAGCCCTGAAACATTGTTATTGCTATGTTCTAATGATGAAAATGCGATTTCAATTATTCCTTCTAGATATCATATCTCACATTTAGAACAAAAAAAAAATCTATTTTACACAGCATCATAATATAATAAGTCATTTGAAAGCAATACCATATTAAAGTGGATATTTACGTTTCATTTCAAATTACTAAAATGTACAAAGGAAATTCCAGTAACTAAGTAATGCACAAATATGTTTCATTAGCATACTATCTAGATTATGCCTTTTTTTTTTAAAACTCTCTATATTCATGTTGCAATTGAATTAATCGCTAAGATTAGTTATATTCTACATCTATTAAAACGCCACTCATGGAAAACATACAATAAACTTGAAAATTGTTTTTTTCTTATTTTTTAAGGTAAAAATAAGATTTCATAAAAATCAGGTATTATTTGCAAACCTATATTACAAATATGATTTTTTATCATAGGTTGCATAATCATTAGGGTTAGAAACGTGTTTTTAATAGGGTGGTGATAGTATAGTTTTATTTTTTCATATATATATATATATATTCTCAATCAATAACAAAACAATGTAATAATTTAAGATGTTAAAAGTGATTTTTTTGTTTTTGGAGTCAAATACAATGACATCAATGCATTGATTTGAGTGTCATTCAATATTTTAGGTATATATTTTTATAAAATTTATATATTAGAAATTGACATATAATTTAATATACTAATAAAAATTGAAATCAAAATAGAAATAGAAATTGAATAAAACTGAAATAGAAATAAACATTAAAATAAAATTGGAATATAAAATGAAATACAAATTCACATTTATAATGAAATAGAAATTGATTTATTATTGTTACTCTATTTTTATTCAACTTATTTATCATATTTCTTTTCATTATTCAACTTATTTATCATATTACTTTTCAAATATTACTTATAGATAATATTCTATATATTTTTAATATACCAAAGAAGATGAGTAAATTTAAAATGACTAGATTCATTTTAAACAGATGTATACACATAATTTTGATAGTTTACAAAGTGTGTGATTTTACTTATAAAAAACACTCAAAACTAAAGAACATAGATAACATTGATACTTATATGGATGATACTCACTATACTTTCAATTAATTAAGGAAAGTGAATAAAGTGCGAATAACTAGATTAAATAATAAAACACATAATATTGATTATGTACAAATCACCTATCATTGAAATCAACATAAATTCATTTTAATCTTGGATTTATAAAGTGCTTATAGGGATTATTATTTTTTTTCAAAATTTTCACTTTAAAATATATTTGGAATGACAAGATTTAATCCCTCTTAATACTTAATAGATATAGCTAAAAAAGTCATGACTAATTTTAATTTATTAATTGCTTAATATTCTTATTGAGACACTCATCTTAATAATAACATATTATATATTTGAAAAAGACATTTGTAAATCTTGCTTATAGTGGCATACATTTGTTTCAAACAAATTTTGATGCTCATGACTAATTTTAATTTATTAATTGCTTAATATTCTTATTGAGACGCTCATCTTAATAATAACATATTATATATTTGAAAAAGACATTTGTAAATCTTGCTTATATTAATATACATTTTTTTCAAACAAATTTCGATGCTATAATATATAAATTAGCCAATTTAAACTTCACACAAAATGTTGACAAAGAGTTTGGTCACCTAGTTTCACGAGAAGTGCATTCTACAACTCAAAATGAGGAAGAATTCTTTCTCTGGTCAATCTCTAGTTGACACATGTCTCTTAAAAAAAATTTTATTTGAGTAGAAATCAATGTTGGCTATAATAAAACACAAAAAACAATGTAATATCCCTATTTTAGGGCTTAAAAACAATGTAATATCCCTATTTTAGGGCTTTTATTTAGACAGTTGCAAATCCTAAAGGTTAATTGGACCTAAAGGAAAACTATATGTGTGGACATATTATTTTTTAAATTAATAAATGTGGAATTTTAATTCTTTTGCAAAGACTAGAGTAAACTGAAGACCAGGATTTCAAGTCTACGAGGATGGAATTAAATCCAAAGACTTTCCCAAAATATCTAAAAATCCTTGGAGAAAATAAAATAGAATAAATATATTAGATTGGAGATAAAAATCCAAAAAATACCTCAGTAAAGTGGAAAGTTACTGAGAAATAGTGATTACATTCATATCAAACAGAAATTTAAAACAAATAGACATATCGTTAATCCTTGTCAATATAAGTATATAAATATACCTTTTAATCAAGTATGTGTGAGTGAATTTCCTCCTGTGATGGAACAAGAAAAGAAAGCATTCCCTTTAGTAAGGTGAAAGTTAAAATGAAAATAGAATTATGTACTATTTTGAGGAAAATTGATTCTCAAACAAAAAAAATCATTACTGAGTTCTTGGCGGGAAACCATATACTGAACAACTAATGCGAATACATGAAGTGTATGGAAGTAGGAAAAGATAAATTTTCCCGTGTATAAGATATTTTGTTAATTTGGGAAAATATCCAATGACAAATACCTTATAGAATAGAAATATTCTATTACATTAAAGCTGTAATATCATTCAAAATAGATTACATATATTGTAAGCGGTGAAGTTGCATAAGAGTGTAGGATGACAATACAATTAAAGTGACCAGCATAGCTGGAATACCCAAATGATAGAATACTATCATTAGGGTATATGCGAAAAGTGAGCTTCTGATTCATGAATGGACATAAATTAAATCATACATTCCATTAAATTAAAATATCGAAATCGACTCTCAGTAAAAAGACAATGTCAAGTCATTAAACCAACTCTGTGACACACAGAGAATATGAATACATTATAGATGTTAAAGATTCATAAAAATTCATTACAAGGAAACGTTGGAATCAAATTCCAATTCGTTTCTAGAAACGTTGTAAGTTGTAAGGAAAAACAAAATGGAATTAACCTAAATCGTTGATATCAAATGATGATTAAATAAAACTATGAAATCGAGGTTAGGTATATTCAGGAAATAGAAGTAGGATTTAATACATCTGCATGAAGCTAAAGAATAATGAATTCAAAAAAATTATCTTAGAGATGAGATGTTAATTAAGGGTGGAAATTAGGAGAATCCAGAGCAATGCATAATCAATACAATAATACATACGATAACAATATCAAATTTTGGAAGTTAAGTTCTGAATTCAAACTGTCAAACTCTATTCATACCAGAAACAATAACAAATGACATATTAATAATGAGAAACCCTTGGGTATGAAGGGTAAATTAGAGACAGAGAGTATAAATGTAGTACAAAATATCTTGGGAATCAAACGAGCTATAAATTTGAGAAAAACCTTTTTAATTCATAACTCAATAAATGACTATGAAATTTGGGGAAAAAAGTTAATTCAATTTTAACAATGCACTCGCTTGTAGAATAGTGAAGACTAATTTCAAATTAACAATGCAGAGCTCAGCCATTAACATATCATGACTGATATAATTTGCTAAAAGGATAATTAAGAATGCAAATAAGGAAACCATAATTTCGTAAGTAAACGCATAAGAAGGGAGACATAGTAACTATGGGATGCGTTGCACGAATTACCTGTGTTACGAAGAACTCAGTATTAACTTATTGTTCTGCTGTGAACATTTCTTGAGGAAACCCTCCTCTGTCCTTCAACTCGAGAGTAGAAGGAAACTCCTCTGTCCTTCAACGTGAAAGCACAATGAAGGTTAAGTTTCTGAATATAACACGAATAAATTATAAATGATAAACATAAAAATGAACTCTGTAAAAATATATGAAGGTTAAGAAAAATGCCGAGAAAAATAAATAGGTGCATGAGATTGCCTGAGCCGGAATTTCTGACTGTGAGAAAAATTAGGACGAGGAAAGCCATTAACGTTGCCAAAATGACAGTGAAGAACCAAATTTCCAAAATGATAGTAAAGAACTAGAGCCGAAACATGCGTAAGGAAAAATCCAAATGAAGAGTAAAATGAAGGAAATCAAATGAAATTATCCCTAGTCAAGATCGATGAAGGGAAGGGGTACGAACTGATCGCAACCGTCGAATGAAGAGAGATCCAACCGACACCTCTTAACGAAATTAATATACCATGTGACCAACATAAGTCAAGGTACATCCAACTAATCAATGATAGCAACTAACCAAGGAACCTTTAAATATTTGCAGGGTACTCTATCGTAAAACATTAATTGGAGATAAGATTCAATTAATAGAGGTATGGTCGAAGGAGATATGTTACATCTGAAAACACATGGCATTAAAATACTTGCATACAACCATTAAAAGATTCACACGTTAATCATATAACTAAAATACGCTAATATAAATTATGTGTAATCATGTTATTAAGGTTAATGGTAATGGACCATATACATGTTCCAATTTTAATAATAGTGATAAACTAATGGTGGTTGAAATGAATTAAGGTGGGCTTGGCATAGAAAGGAAACCCTCAATGGGGTTTATTCAGGTATGTATATATGAAATTCATTCCCATATGGTTATACATATTTGAAATATTATCTAAGGCTTAAGAATAAAACAAATTGAGATACCTATGATAACACGTAGGACAACAATTATAAGTCAAATTAGGATGTAGTGATACAAGTCCTAATACATAACTTTAATAATTATTAAAGTTCATAAAATGCAATGATATAACTATAAGTGTAGATTTGGGTAGAGTTATATAAGAGCTGATAAGATAATAGTAATGAAAACTATTATAAAGGCATACGTTAATATACATTGACATAAATGTAGGAATGCCATGAAGATGAGGCAAAGTTATTAACACATTAAAGGAGGAAATGTCTGAATATGATTATGTTAGTATTGATGTAATTATATGCATAGTTCTGAGTATAATTATATCTTAATGAAGATGCTAACGACAAAAATTAAAACCTTTAAGAAAATTCTGTAAGAGGTTATACAGTGATGTATTTAAACTAATTAAATGACAACAAAAGCAGTATAAGGTTATAAATAGAAAAAAATTGGGGAAGTAGAGTTGTTACAAATTTTATCAGAGCCCATGTTGAAAACATTGGGCCTATGTGTCCCCACACAGGAAAACCCAAAAATATGCTGCTGTGAATTATAAGAGAATATTTTTTTTTCTTTACAGAATATGATGTACAAATTTATTTTTGTGTACAATGATTTAAGTGCAAAAATAATACAACTGCTATTATGAATGAAGGAGAGTTGTACGTGGATCTGCGGGGTGCGAGAAACCCACCAAATCAAAATCCTCAATTTCTAGAGATGATAAGAGATATGCAACGATAAATGGTTCAACTAAGAATTAGCAATGACCGATTGTTACAAGCCAGTGAAGAGAAAGAGAGGTTGATCAAAGAGTTAACCTCAAGGTCTAGTCATGAAAGTGAAGACCATGGAAGAAAGAGGAAAGAATATAAAACCAACTCAAAAGGATCTGAGTGTGGTGAAGAATTTTGACATCATTCTAGAAAGAAAAAAGAGTTGCAAGGAGAATTGGGAAAAATCAAACCTCCCACTTTTTATGGTGAAAAGGAGGAGGATGCAGAAGATTGGCTTTTGAACATGGTTAAATAATTCTAGGTATATGAATACAAAAGTAACTTGAAATACAGATTGAAAATTTATCAACTGCAGGGTAAAGCCACCATTTTCTAGGAAGAAACAAAAGTGGTGCATGTGCTGGATGAAAAAACTATTACCTGGAAAGACTTTCAAGCCAAATTTAAGTCTAGGTACTTGAATGAGAGATATTATGATGATAAAGCCAAAGAATTTCATGAGCTGAGTTTGGGAAAACTCACAATTGATTAGTTTTTTAACAAATTCACAAATTTACTTTGCTATGTGCTATTTTTAAACCGCCTACCTACTATCTATAAAGAGATAATCGAATTTGACAATCCAAAAACAAAGGATGAAGTTGTTCATAAAGCAAGACTATGATATTAGAAGTTCAAAGGTAGAAATGATCAACTGAAAAATTAGAAAAACAAAGAGAAAGGGAATGGTGACTCAAATGTAAAAAGAGTAAAACCAACATATTTGAAAAAAATTGGGAAGAACCACCAAAGGAAGAAATTTAATAAAAGTGGAGAAAAGCAAGCAACACAATCACATACTAGGTCTAAGCAGATGGATACAAACAACAAAAAGGAAGGGGCTGTAAAAATGAAAGAACCACTAAAGTCCTAGGGATGTGGAGAACCTCACCTGCTATGTGACTGACCTCACAGAATAGTTCATAACATTCAAGTGTTACAAGATACAACTACAGTAAACGTCATTTCTCGAAACATTCCTAGGATCAGTTCCTCACTTGAAGATCGCCAGTCTGAAAACCAATCAACCATGATAGAAATCGAAGGTATGATTGTTGAACAACTTGTTTCTGTTTTGATAGATCCTTGAGAAAAATTAAGTTATGTCAGTCCACAGATTGTGGAAAAGTCAATTTAAAAACAAATTTTTTTTAGCAAACAAGGTTAATGCAGCTATCTGCAGGAACAAAAAGAAAAGTGACCCATAGACTTCCAAAAAGTGCTATAAATTTAAATGGGTACGAGACTGAAATTCATTTAAATATCTTGCCTCTAAGATCATATGATGTGTTATTAGGAATGGATTGGTTAGAGAAGCAAAAAGAAATAGTAATTTGGTTAGATAAAATAGTACATTGTATAGATGGTGAGGGAAGAGCTGTGATAGTGAAAGGAAAACTAAAACCAATATCTATCACACAATTTTATGCATTGTAGCTAAAAAGAATCGCAAGAAAGGGATGTACAAGTGGAAGAATTGGGATATAAAACTGAAAAGGAGGCTGTAGAAAATTTACCAGTGATCAGAGAGTTTAAGGATGTATTTCCAGAAGAAATCCCCTATCTAACCCCTAAAATAGAAATTGATTTCTCAATTGAAATAGTACCAGGAGCTACACCTGTTTCTAGAGAACCCTATAGAATGAGTACTACTGAACTATTAGATCTGAAACTGCAATTGCAAGAATTGTTAGATAGAGGGTACATTAGACCAAGTGTGTCTCCTTGGGGAGCACCAATACTGTTTGTTAAAAATAAAGATGGAACATTTATAATGTGCATAGATTACAGACATCTAAATTAATTTAATATTAAGAATAGATATCCTCTGTTAAGGATAGATGACTTATTTGATCAAGTGAGAGGAGCCACTATCTTTTCAAATATTGATTTAAGAATAGGATATGACCAACTCAGAATTAAAGATGAGGACATCACTAAAACAACATTCAGGACTAGAAATGGACACTATGAATTTGTAGTCCTACCATTTGGACTTATCAACGCACCTACTACATTCATGTTTTTAATGAATAGTGTACTGCACAAGTATCTAGACAAGTTTGTACTAGTGTTCATTGATGACATTTTGGTGTACTCCAAAAATGAAGAAGAACATAGAGAACATCTCAGAGTAGTACTAAAAACACTTATAGAACATCAATTATATGCAAAACTCAGCAAATTTGAATTTTACAAGGACAAAATTCAGTATTTGGGTCATGTGATTTCAAAGGATGGCTTAGCAGTAGACCCAGAGAAAATACAAGGAATAATGAATTGGCCTGTACCCACAGATGTACCAGCCATACGATCCTTTATGGGTATTGCTAGATACTACCATAGGTTTGTTGAAGGATTTTCAGCCTTATCCTATCCTATTAATTCTTCGCAGAAAAAAGGAGTGAAGTTTGAATGGACAATAAAGTGTCAAAGTAGTTTTGAACAATTAAAACTAAAATTAACTACTGCACCCATATTGAAAATTTATGATCCAAACAAGGAATTTGTAGTGCATACAGATGCATGTGTGAAAGGGTTAGGAGGAGTGTTGTTGCAAGATAATTCAGTAATAGCATATGAGTCAAGAAAATTGAAGAAGCATGGACAAAATTATATTGTATATGACTTATAACTAGTTGTTGTGATACATGCATTGAATATGTGGAGACATTATTTATTGGGAAAGAAGTTCATACTAATGACAGATCACATAAGTCTAAAATACTTCTTTACTCAACCATATTTAAATGCTATACAAACTAGATGGTTATCTTTCCTTGGTGATTTCGATATGGAAATAAAACACATTAAAGGAAAATAAAATAAGATTGTTGATTCTTTGAGTAGGAATTCTCATCAAATTTTGACCAATGCAGGAAGTAGAGTGAAATTTCAAATAGAAGAATTGATTCAGGAATTGCTAATGCAAGACCAACAATATGTGAAATTGCAAGAGAAATTGCAAAAAACTGAAGTTGTGGGATATACTAAAAACCAGAAAGGGTTGATTTATTATAAACAAATATTGTATATTCCAAATGTGACATCTTTAAAACAAGAAATTTTAGATGAGTATCATAAAATACCTTATGCAGGTCATCCTGGTTATTAAAAACTGATTTTAGTATTAAAGAAGAACATGTTTTGGCTAGGTATGAAAAAAGATGTTGTTGATTATCTAGCTAGGTGTTTATAATGTCAGCAAGTAAAAGTGGAACATCAACATCCTACATGATTACTGAACCCTCTACCTATTCCAGAATGGAAGTGGGAAGTGGCTTCCATATATTTCATTATTGCCTAGAACCAAGTATTAACATGATTCTATAATGGTGGTTATGGACACATTAACTAAGACAACACAATTTTTACTAGTACAATCTACTTTTGGCATAGCTCAAGTAGCCAATGTATTCATGAAAGAAATTGTGAAATTACATGGGATTCCAAAAATGATTATATCTCACAGAGATGCAAATTTTACTTCAGCCTTTTGGAAAAATCCTTTTGGAGGAATGGGTACCAAATTGAACTTTAGTAACGCTTGCCATCCTCAAACAGATGGGAAAACTGAAAGAACCAACTAGATTTTAGAAGACATGCTGCGCATGTATGTGATGGAAAAAACTACAAGATGGGAAGATTTTCTGCATCTAGCAGAATTTTCATATAATAATAGTTAACAAGCTTCAATTAAGATGAGTCATTTTGAAGCATTGTATGGCAGGAAATTCCATACACCACTTAGTTGGAGTCAACCAGAAGATAAGTTAATTCTTGGACCCGATGCATTGTAGGAGGTGGAAATAACTGTGAAGAAAATTCAACAAAATATTAAAACAATTCAAGATAGACAAAAGAGCTATGCAGCCAAAAAGAGAATTCATAGAGAATTCAAGTGGGAGATCATGTTTATTTGAGTATTAAGTCTAAAAAGAGTACATTATATGTTGGTAGCTCTGCTAAGTTATCACCACATTACGGTGGACCATTTGAAGTTTTAGAAAGAGTGGTGCCAATAGAAATTGGCTCTACCTATTTATATTAAGGTGCACAATGTTTTTCATGTTTCCTTATTGAAAAAATATGTGCATGATCCTACTCATGTAATTGATTGGACTGTGATACAGTTGGAAACTGAAGGGGAATTTGTTCTAGAGCCCCTTCATATACTGGCATGGGAAGAAACCGAGCTCCAGAATAAAATCGTAGTTAGGGTGAAAGTGCAGTGGAGGAACTTTACACCTAAGGAAGCTACTTGGGAGTGAGAAGAGGAAATGAAAGAGAAATATCCATCACTATTTGAGAAGTGAACATATATTTTGCAACACCGAGGATGATGTTTTGTTTTAGAGGGGGAATATGTAATGCCCCTATTTTACTTATTTTATTTAGATAGTTGCAAATACTAAAGGTTAAGTGGACCTAAAGGAAAACTATATGTATGGATATAGTATTTTTTAAATTAATAAATGTAGACTTTTAATTACTGTGCAAAGACTAGAGTAAATTGGAGACCAGGATTTCAAGTCCATAAGGATGGAATTAACTCCAAAGACTTTCCAAAAATCTCCAAAAATCCGTGGAGAAAATAAAATAAATAAATAAATTAGATTGGAGATAAAAATATAAAAGATACCTCAGTGAAGTGGAAATTTACTGAGAAGAGGTGAATTAAAACTAGAAAGAGGAAAAAGTTAGTTTTAAAGAGCTTTTGTGAAACAAACAAAAGTAAAGCCTAGGCGAAAGGAAAACAACATCCTGATTTAACTAGATGCAGTTATGGAAACATTCTGAGGGAAAAAATGCTTAAATATTCCATTCATGGGTAGACAAGAGGTTGTCTACACCTTGGAGGAATTGGTCTCTGCTCAGGGGGAGCTGTGGATGAAAGTTCAAGGTCGGGTGGAAAATAGTCTTTACCAGAATTGGTATGCACAGTTATTAAATTTTGTCTTATGATTTTGTTATTATTATGATGATTGGATAAGAGTTAATGTGTTTTAGTTAGAAAGATAAGTTGAAAACTATGTCTCCTAAATTATAAATTAGTGTGATAAATTATTTTATTCTTTGAGGATAAAGTGTCTATTGTATTTAACCGAAATATAACTATAGCATGTATAGTTATAGTTTATGTATAGTTACATAGACTAGTTAAATTAATTAGCCAACAATCAGAATGTCTAAACCCAATTAGAAGGGTTTAAACATGTTGTTAGGTTTATGATAATTAATATATTACAAGTATTAAATAGGTCATTAGGATTAAACAATATTCTAAAGATGTTAAGAGAGATATGGTAAATAACTAGTTATTTATGTAAACAAAGAGGAAACATAGATGTGTATAGTGAGATTTATTTATTAAATCAAGCAAGTAATATTTTGTACCAATTTATGTGCTTGCATTCAAACTGTACAATTTCATAAACTATACTTACTTATTATGTTGAAAGAAGAACTATAATATCATTATACATATAGAGGTACTATGTGTAAAGAACAATTTATACATACAACCATCAAATAAGAATTATGCATAACTATGAATATAGTTTAAATACCATAAAGAACTTATAAAACATGTATAGAATTATTTCATGGATGGAAATTCATCAAATAAATGAGAACATAAATATGTATTAATATTCATATAAAATGCCAACTATCACTTTCATAGTTATATTGATTGAAAGTCAATTTTTATTGATATTAATTACATATCGTATACATGGATAAATATCATTGAATTCAACGGGCTGAATTCTGTGCATGATAACGACCAACCTGTAAATAGACGGAACCAAATTTAATGTCAATTATTTTGAGAAAGACAATGATTGTGGTGTAAATTGTGAGGTGTGAAATACCTGTATAGAAAATCCACATAAATAGTGGTTAGATTCATATCAAACATAAATTTAAAGCAAGTAGACAGATTGTTAATCCTTGTCAATATAAGTATATAAATATTCCTTTTAATCAAGAATGTGTGAGTGAAGTTCCTCCTGTAATGGAACAAGAAAATAAAGCATTCCATTTAGTAAGGTGAAAGTTAAAATGAAAATAGAATTATGTATTATTTTGAGGAAAATTGATTATCAAACAAGACAAAATCATTACCTGAGTTGCTAGTGGGAAACCATATACTAGACAGCTGATGCAAATACATGAAGTGTATGGAACTAGGAAAATAGAAATTTTCCTGTGTATAAGATATTTTTTTAATTTGGGAAAATATCCAATGACATATACCTTATAGAATAGAAATATTCTATTACATTAAATCTATAATATCATTTGAAATAAATTACATATATTGTAAGCACTGAAGTTACAAAAGAGTGTAGGATGGCGATACAATGAAAGTGACAAGCATAGCTGGAATACCCAAAATATAGAATACTATCATTAGGGTATATGCAAAAAGTGAGCTTCTAAACCACGAATGGAGATAAATTATATCAAACATTCCATTAAATCAAAATATTGAAATCGGATCTCAGTAAAAAGACAGACTCAAGTCATTAAACCAACTTTGTGACATAGAGAGAATATGAATACATTATAGATGTTAAAGATTCAAAAAAATTCATTACAAGGAAATGTTGGAATCAAATTCCAATTCATCTCTAGAAACGTTGTAATTTGTATGGAAAAATGAAATGGGCTTAACCTAAATCATTGATATCAAACGATGATTAAATAAAACTATGAAATCGAGGTTAGGTATATTCAGGAAATTGAAGCAGGCTTTAATACCTCCACATGAAGCTAAAGAATACCGAATTCAGCGAACTTATATCAGAGATGAGATGTTAATTAAGGGTCAAAATTCAATGAATCCAAAGCAACGCATACATAATACAATAATACATACGGTAACACTATCAAATTCTGGAAATTAAGTTCCAAATTCAAACTGTCAAACTCTATTCATACCGGAAACAATAACGAACCCAATAATTAATAATGAGAAACCCTTGGGTATGAAGGGTAAATTATAGAAAGAGAGTATAAATGTAATAAAAAATATCTGGCGAATCAAACGAGCTATAAATTTGATAAAAACCAAACGAATTCATAACTCAATAAACGAGTATGAAATTTGGGGAAAAACGTTAAATCAATTTTAATAGTGCACTCGTTTGTAGAATTGTGAAGACTAATTTGAAATTAACAACGTAGAGCTCAACCATTAACATATCATGACTGATATAATTTTCTAAAAGGATAATTAAGAATGCAAAGAAGGAAATCGTAATTTCGTAAGTAAACACATAAGAAGGGAGACATAGTAACTGTGGGACAAGTTGCACGACTTACCTGCATTATGAAGAACCCAGTATTACCTTATTGTTTCGTTGTGAACATTTCTTAAGGAAACCCTCCTCTTTCCTTCAACGTGAGAGAAAAAGGAAGCTCCTCTATCCTTCAACGTGAAAGAAAAATGAAGTGTATGTTTCTGAATATAACACAAGAATAAATCATAAATGATAAAATGAAAAATTAACTCTGTAAAAATATATGAAGGCTAAGAAAAATGCTGAGAAAAATAAATAGGTGCATGAGGTTACCTAAGCTGGAAATTATGACTATGAGGTAAATTAGGTCGAGGAAAGCCATTAACGTTGCCAAAATTATAGTGAAGAACCAAATTTCCAAAATGACAGTAAAGAACCAGAGCCAAAACTCTCATAAGGAAAATGCAAAATTAAGAGTAAAATGAAATTAACCCTAGTCAAAATCGATAAAGGGAAGGAGTACGAACTGATTAAAACTGCCGAATGACGAGAGATCCAACCGACACCTGTTAACGAAATTAATATACCATGTGACCAACATAAGTCATGGTACGTCCAAATAACCAATGATAGTAGCTAACTAAGGAACCTTTAAAGATTTGCAGGGTACTTTGTCGTAAAACATTAATTGGAGATAAGATTCATTTAATAGAGGTATGGTTGTAGGAGTTACGTTACATCTGAAAATGCATGGCATTCAAAGACTTGTGTACAACCATCAAAAGATTGAAACGCTAATCATATAACTAAAATCCGCTAATATCAAGTTTTTGTAATCATGTTGTTAAGGTTAATGGTAATGGACCATATACATGTTCCAATTTCAATAATAGTGATAAACTAACGATGGTTGAAACGAATTAAGGTGGACGTGGCATAGGAAGGAAACCCTCAATGGGGTTTATTCACGTATGTCTATATGAAATTCATTCACGTATGGTTATACATATTTGAAATATTATCTAAGATTTAAGAATAAAATGAATTGAGATACCTATGGTAGCACGCAGGACAAAACTTATAAGTCAAATTAGGATGTAGTGATACATGTCCTAATAGGTCAATTTAATAATTATTAAAGTTCATAAAATGCAATGATATAACTATAAGTGTAGAGTTGGGGAAAGTTATATAAGAGCTGATAAGATAATAGTAATGAAAACTATTATAAATGCATACGTTAATATACATTGACATAAATGTAGGAATCCCATGAAGATGAGGCAAAGTTATTAATACATTAAAAGAGGAAATGTATGAATATGATTATGTTAGTATTGATGTAATTATATACATAGGTCTGAGTATAATTATATCTTAATGAAGATGCTAACAACATAAATTAAAACCTGTAAGGAAATTTTGTAAGAGGTTATACATCGACTTATTTAAACTAATTAAATGACGATAAAAGTTGTATAAGGTTATAAATAGAAAATAAAAATAAAATTTGGGTCAGTAGAGTTGTTACAAGAAAAAATAAACAAAAATAAGTATCTATGTTTGGTTAGTTTTAATTAAAAACATTGTTAGACATAAATAATCCCACCCTCATTGTGTTCAACCCAGTCTAAAGGAGATGTGAAAATAGTTCACTCTCACTCTTATAACCAATTAAATATTTAGATGCCCGTGAAAATAACATAATTTTATATAATTTTAAGAGAGATAAATAATTAAAATTAAAATGTATTTATATTTATATTTTCGGTACTTAAATAAATTATTTGAATATATATATCAATTTGACTTTAAAAAAAGAGCTAAAATAACTGGACAAAAATACTTCTGGTTAAAATATGTCTACCTATTCTCTATTTTCTATTTGACCCTTTATAGGTTTTATTGAAAATTCAGCAAAATTTCATGAATTTGTAAATTTAATTTGCTTAATTTACACAACTAAATTTTCAAAAAATTGAATCATTTATATATTAAAAAATACAAGTTAAACACCCTCTCAAAACTTACTAACTTACTAAATCTGGAGTTAAAATAAATCAAAATCTATACTGATTTATAATAAAATATAGAAAATTTTAAACTTTGGTGAAAACATTAGATTGATAACTTAAAGTTGTATATAATACAAAATGAGTTGTTGCAATCTCACACACCCAATTCATGAAGAATTATATTATACACACCAGAGCATTTTTATGGAACCAAGAGCATTTTAATACTAAAATTGTTTCTAGCACCCATACCCATAACACCAGGTGCACCAAGACCATTACACATGTGTGTTGTTCTGGGATTTACACCTTTCTTTTTTTAGCTTCTAAATGGATCTCTTTTAGAGTTTTAGCTTTCATCTCTTCACATCTAGGTACCCATTTATTAGCACAAAAATCAAGAACTTCGTGAACAATGAATCTTAGTTGAGAATCTGCACAACGTTGATTGTTACTTACTCATTCCATTCGGACGAAGTAAGAATAAATGATACTACAGGACTTAGGGATTTCTTCAAGCTCTTTTCCAACAGTATTGAAAAAAAGACAAAGTGCCTCAATATTTTCTTCAGGAATGTTTGCATTCTGACCCAAGAAGTGCTGAATAATATGATGAATAATTTTTTTAGGTACCATTTTGTGCTTGGAAATCTCCCCAATATACCTGATTATTCCTAGATTGAAAAGTCTTACCATCCTATCCTTTTCATGGGGTTTCAACTTCTAGATATTTGTGCTTTCATTTATTTGATTCTAGTTTGCATATTATCTAATCCTTCAAATGCTTCTTGTAAAGTGTGAAGAAGAGTTCCCTTGAATGTTATTGATTTACCATCTAGTTCTTCAGGTGGAAATTAAGGGAGTGCCCACCATAGATAAAGGCAAAACTCAACAATAATGGGAAAAACTGTTGGTTCAGACATCGCCTTATCAAAAATTACAGATACTACTCCCAGCAGAATGTCTGCTAAGTTGATACCTGGGGTTATAAGATGATCTTTGAGAACATCAAAGTTTTTTGGGGTTAAATTGTCAGGTATCCCCAAAACCGTTTTAAGAACTTGAACCTTTTTTGACAAGGCTATCCTCCTAGCAGACCAAGGAACAACAACCTTCACAAGAACAAGAGTTGGGTGTGTCCCTATGGCTGATGAAAAATGTGAGTTCAATTTTTCATGGCCAGCTACCTGATAAGCAGACTTGTGTTGTTTTGAACCTTGGGCATATGACTCCACCTCTGTTCTTCGTACCCCATAGCCATATCCTCTGATTTCACCAAGTGTTTCCCGTAACCTTTTAGGTGCATAATTGGATAAGGCTGACAAAAATTGAAACAAAAGTTAAAAAATAGATGAAAATAACTTGACCTAAATAACAAGAACTAACAAAACCCCATAAAAATATGCCACAACCAATGAAAGCACTCTGACTGATAGAATCAATCTCATGTAATATTCCCAAATGGGAAAAGCAACAATATAGCTCATAAAATGAAAGAAACAATAAATATTTAACACATGAAACCATGAGATAAATATGGAGCCATATTATTAATCATATATGCAACAAATAATTACAAAAAAATGAGGCATAAACCATAGAATGTGATTACACAAGCCTCCAATACATAAACACTCTCAAAGTGAGATGTTACTGCTATACAAAATGCCAGAGAGGCTACTACAACGCAGTCATAATAAGCATAACTATAGCTGGAGATCATACAATGATAGAAAAATATTGAAATAGGCCACAATAGATACTATACATATAGATCTGGGCACTAGATCAACTTTCCAAGACAACCCAAAAGGGTTTCCAAAAATGCACACAATGTACCAATGTAACCTATAGCCCTAGGGCTAAATATATGCCGCAACAACAAAAATGAGAAGATATGGTTGAATATGATGTAGAAACCTAAAAATATTATCCAATAGATCCTCCAGATGAAAGAATGGCTCCTCCACTGAAGAAATCACCTCCCAAAACAACCACTGCAACTACCCTTGCAACTCCTCCCTAAAATAACACAGTTTTGGACTGAAACTATGTTGTAGGGGTAAATACTCCTTGACCTGATGCCAAATGTGTAAATTAAGTCCAAGGGGCTTCTTTATAGGCCTCCAAATGGATAGAAACCTTCCTCCATTGCAAAAATAGCTCTGAAGACCCCCCCCCCCCCCCAATATAATTCTCCACTGCTGCACCCTAGAACACAACACAATATTATGTAGAAACTGTGCTGATAAAGAAATCTGTAGCTTGGATTTAAGCCTGAGTGTGGAAATGAAGTGCAATACTCCTCCAAGAGTCTTCCCAAGGAAATAGATGGGATTCCCACTAGGGAACACCCGGTTCTAAACAACACAAAAATCTCAACTAAACAACTGAAGAATGCAAGAAGTCTAAACATACCACATACAAAATAATAGTCCAAAACATACCTCATATGGCTACCATTCTCTTCCTTTCTAAGTTATGAGCTTCCTTACTCTTGGCCCCACTAAATTAGGTCAATTCCTCAATGGAATCAATCTCCCTCCAAAACTGCGTTATTCCTCATTAAATGTCCACTCCTCCATAACAACGTTGTTGATTTGGTCAAAGTTGACCTATTCAACATGTTTGATCCCCTGGTCATACTCAAAGGTGCTTTATTTAGCTGCTTAGAGGGTCTCCTTTCACAATTGAAGTGTTTTTATTGTTTCTAAGGAAATTTATGGGCCTCCCTACCCACTTATTCACCTACCTAGTGACAAAATAATCTATAATATTCCATTTAGCTAAAAGCTAAATTTTAGGACTATTACAGTCCTCCCCTCCAAAATGTTGCTTGTCCTCAAGTAATTGTAAGGGTTGAGCAAAATTCTCCCCTCTTCCCCTTGTGGCCTCCTCTTCCAATAGTCTCCACCATTGCTTCATATATTCTACAACAATTCTATCTCCCAATGGTTCCTCCCAAATGTGCAAGTTGGCCTTTGGTGGATAAACCAAATGGCTCTCATCATGAGAAAATGGAAGGTGTATAAGGAAAGCTTCTTGCTATCCAATGGCCTCTTCAAAGTAGGAGTGATGACAAGCATAGGGGATCTCATTCCCAATGAGAGACTCCCATCTCCATGCTATCATCCAAATGAAATGAATCACCTTCCAGCATGGTAATTCATAGAAAAGTTCCTCCCAAATGTTCATGAGAGGCATATCCGAAGTGCTCCAAACATTCATATGGATCACCTCATAAAGAAATAAGTGTTCTAATGTAGTGGCCATATCATCTCCCATGCTCCCCTTGAAGCATGAAGCATAAAAGTTGTGGGAAATTTGATTCCCCGTGGACACATCCAACCAATGTGCCTTCCTTCTAATCATCTTCCAACCAAGGATAAGAACATCATCAGCAGATGGAATCACAATCAAAGTCATGCTAGTTTCCATATGTAGTAAAGGAGAAGGGAAATGGTCCCTCATGTGCAACCAGTGTAGTTTTTCTCCTAACTGCCATAGAATATGATATAACAAGTGTTCCTCCCACCACTTGTTTGTTGCCCCATTCTTCTTGCATGCTTTGAGAAGGTGTATGATGGTTGGTGTTAATGGAACACACCATGAAGAATAAATTATCTCCCAAAAATATTCTACAGAATGGTAAACATCATCATTTCTCATGGTCCCAAATAGCTCATGAAGCCAATAAGAAAGAGTGCCCCCTCTTGGAGCAATGCCCTGTACACGAGTGTCAAGAAAATGCAAGTATATAGTAAATATATCATGATGCTCAGAAATACAATCCTTACCATACACTTGGTTCAAAATAGCGAGGTAGCTCATGGATGAGCTCCCTCTCACACCCAATGAGTAAGGAGGTGGTGATGATAACTCTTCCCAAGAGTTATGTTCCTCCTTACCCTCCAAACAATCTATGCACTTCCTCATATGATGGTGCATCTCCTCTTTGAAGCCTTCCCACATGAATCCCTCCAAGATAGTATGGCATGATCTAATGAACCCAGTGGGATTGGAAATCAAGATCTCATAGGTTGCATGTAGTAGTTTATCCTTGAGATTTGAGGCTTTAGCCAAGAAGATCCTACCTTGATAAAATATGACCCCATCTCTCACTGTATATCCTCCATATGGAAACTGATCATCAAGTATCCTACATGTAAAGAGATCCTTGGAGTATTCCACCAATAGCTAGGATCTCCAATAAGGATCTAAACTCTCTAATGACAACACTTTTCATCTATACTGTATAGCCCTTACCATGTGGTTGCCTTCTTCCTTGACATATCCTATGCCAAAGTCAAGAACTGGTATGTTGCTAACATGTGCCTGCTGCACCTCCTGTAGCTGCTCATGCTCAAGTGAAAGTTGAAGCTTTTGGAGGCTAGTCTTCCATAGGAAGCTAACACCCATTCAAAACCTCCTAAGTCTCACCAATGAATGCATGAGTGGCCACCCTCCTCTACCAAATAGGGAAGATTCCTTCCTATGTGGAATTATCTTCCTATCCTCCAATGCCATGGAGTGGTCTCCTTGCACCATGATGGTGCCATCCTCCATCCCATAAACATCTTCTCCCAGTGCAGAATAACTGATGAGAGTGGGTATTGATGATATTGGGAGAATTTATCCCTCCTCCTTGAGCCTACCCAAGACTCTCTACGTGTGCCAAATCCACCCAAAGTTCTCACCCCTCCTAGATCAATGAGTGGTGAGGTGTCTCTCATCTCTTGATCTGGTGGTCTCTTGGGTGAAATGCCTCCATGTAATGAGACATCAAAGTCTGAAGTAGACTGTATAGGTGAGTGGATTGATTTGTCCCTCCTTCCACTGTGAAAACCAGTCTCCTTCTTCTATATATAAACCCCTTGAAATAAACAAGGGTGCATGCTCCCCATCCTTTGATGCTGATCCACCTTTTCTTCTCCTCCTTCCATAAAGGTCTTACTACCCATCACTACTGTCACATGCTTCTCCTTGGGAGCCTTTTGCAAAGATGAAAAATCTCCTCTAATTGAAGAAATAGCTTCATGCCCATCCCTATGTGGTGATGGTTATCCTCCTGAAGTGACATCGTTGTTACTTCCTCTCTACTCTTCCTCCTCATTAATATTTAATAATACCTCAACATCAATGAGATACCCTATATCTTGGTCTTCCCTTGAAGGAGGAATCTTCATGTCTTCCCTTTGAGATGAAAGCTCTTCCTGCAATGGGGATCTTACCCTTGGAAAGGTATCATACAGGTTTTTATCCCCCTCAATAGAAATCTGAAGTGGAGTGGGTATAATAGATCTTTCCAACTCATGCAAATGTTTTGAATGTTTTGGTTTGGCTAGCTCAATCAAATATGTTTCAAATTGTTTTCCATCAAATCTCTTCACTAATATCTTAGTGAATCCTTCATAAATAGCTATATTTACATGATTAAATGAAGAAGATTCATAAAAACACTAGATATAAGCCTTACCTTTAAGATGCATTGCTTCAATCCTAAGGGCTTCCTTTTCTGAAACTTGATCTAGCTGCAAGTATGAGTCTAGCTGTTCTATCCAATCCTTGGATATGCATGTGGATGCCTCATCAAAATTTGGCAGAAAGAATCTACCTCTTCTGCTTCTGTTGTGATTTTTGGGTCTTCTTTCCTCCTTGAGTTGGAAAAACTCTTGGAAGTTCAAGTGCTCCTTGAATCTCCAATATTGAGATTCATACTCCTGAAGATAGTCACTCAAAGTCTCATCCTTTGGTGCATATTCCTCCTCCATCTCTCTTGTTGTGAATATGGGCATAAAAATACACCGTGGATCATATTTTATGGTTGCATGCTCACACCCCACATTTAAAAATCTAAGGTTTGCTTCAGATTCAAACCCCCTTGGATATTCCCTACACATCTCCTTTCTCATCTTCTTGATATCTTCATTAATGCTCTGCATAGTTTGAAAAAGAATATCTAAGAGCTTCTCTTCATATCTTCATCCAAATAATGGAATCTTTTATTTTTCCCTTCTGTACATCTTCTCTCCCTGTGATAAGCTTCTCCTTATGGTAACATATTCGCTGAATGCACAGGTTGAGTCAAGATTATGCTCTCATACCACTGTAATATTCCCAAATGGGAAAAGTAGCAATATAGCTCGTAAAATGAAAGAATCAACAAATATTTAACACATGAAACCATGAGACCAATATGGAGCCATATTATTAATCATATATGCAGAAAATAAGTACAAAAAAAGAGAGTCATAAACCATAGAATGTGATTACACAAGCCTCCAATACATAAACACTCTCAAAGTGAGATGTTGCTACTATACAAAATGCCGGAGAGGCTACTACAGTGCAGTCATACTAAGAATAACTACAACTAGAGATCATACAATGATAGAAAAATACTAAAATAGGCCATAATAGATACTATACATACAGATCTGGGCACTAGATCATCTTTCCAAGACAACCCAAGAGGGTTTCTAGAAAATGCACACAATGTGCCAATGTAAGTTGCAGCCCTAGGGATGAAGATATGATGCAACAACAGAAATGAGAAGATATGGCTTAAGTTGATGTAGAAACCTACAAATCTTCTCCAATATATCCTCCGGATGAAAGAATGGCTCCTCCACTGATGAAATCACCTCCCAAAACAACCATTGCAACTACCCCTGCAACTCCTCCCTAAAATAATGCAGTTCTGGACTGAAACTACATTGTAGGGGATAAATAATCCTTGGCCTAATGCCAAATGTGTCAATTAAGTTCAATGGGGCTTCTTTACAGACCTCCCAATGGATGGAAACCTTTCTCCACTACAAAACTAGCTCTAAAGACCTCACAATATAATTCTCCACGGTTGCACCCTGCAACACAACACAATATTCTGCAGAAACTGCACTGATGAAGAAAGTTATAGCTTGGCCCTAAGCCTGAGTGTGGAAATGAAGTGAAATAATCCTCCAAGAGGCCTCTCAATGAAATAGATGGTATTCCCGCTCGGGAACACTTGATGCTAAACAACACAAAAATCTCAACTAAACAACTGAAGAATGCAAGAAGTCTAAACATACCACATAAAAAATAATAATCCAAAACATACCTCATATGGATACCATCCTATTCCTTATATAAGTTATGAGCTTCCTTACTCTTGGCCCCACTCAATTAGGTCACTTCCTCCATGTAATCAATCTCCCTCCAAAACTGCGTTATTCCTCATTAAATGTCCACTCCTCCATAACAATGTTGTTGATTTGGTCAAAGTTGACCTATTCAACATGTTCCATCCCCTGTTCATACTCAAAGGTGCTTTATTTAGCTGCTTAGTGTAGGTTTCAACCCTGTACAGAAATTATTTGCAAATGAATCTTAAAAACATAAAATAAACAATAGTGAGAGCATAAAACATAAAACAGATATACAAAGAGATTTCCCCCTGGATCCAAAATTGGGATGAACAACTTGATTTTTCATTATATTCCTTTTAGTGTTACAACACATATATATACATGTCGAAGCATACATAAACCCCAATCCATTAACCCTGGATTAGAACATAATCGTAGTTCCCTTGACCGGATCTACAAAATACCAGGGGCCGAAAACCATCATGCCCAAAAACCATGTGCAAACCCATGCACAAAACCATGGGTGGGTCCACCCACAGAAAAATAGGGTTCATGAGTGGTGAGGTGTCTCTCATAATATCCTAATCTAGTGGTCTCCCGGGTGGAATGCCTCCATGTAATGAGACATCAAAGTCCAAAGTAGACTGTATAGGTGAGTGGAATGATTTGTCCCTCCTTCCACTGCACAAACCAGTCTCCTTCTTCTGTATATAAACCCCTTGAAATAAAAAAGGGTGCATGCTCCCCATCCTTTGATGTTTATCCACCTTTTCTTCTCCTCCTTCCATCAAGGTATTACTGCCCATCATTACTGTCACATGCTTCTCCTTGGGAACCTTTTGGAAAGATGCAAAATCTACTCTAATTGAAGAAATAGCTTCATGCCCATCCCTATGTGGTGATGGTTCTCCTCCTGAAGTGACAATGTTGTTACTTCCTCTCTTCTCTTCCTCATCATTAATATTTGATAATACCTCAACTTCAATGAGAGACCCTAGATCTTGGTCTTCCCTTGAAGGAGGAATCTTCATGTCTTCCCTTCAAGAAGAAAGCTCTTCCTGCAATGGGGATCTTACCCCTGGCAAGGTATCATACAGGTTTTTATCCCCCTCAATAGAAATATGAAGTGGAGTGGGTATAATAGATCTTTCCAACTCATGCAAAGGTTTTTAATGTTTTGGTTTGGGTAGCTCAATCAAAGATGTTTAAAATTTTTTTCCATCAAATATCTTCACTAATATCTTATTGAATCCTGCATAAGTAGCTATATTTGCATGATTAAATGAAGAAGATTCATAAAACCACCAACTATAAGCCTTACCTTTAAGATTCAGCGCTGCTATCCTAAGGGTTTCCTTTTCTGAAACTTGATCTAGCTGCAAGTATGAGTCTAGCTACTCTATCCAATCCTTGGTTGTGCATGTGGATAACCCATCAAAATTTGGCAGAAAGAATCTACCTCTTCTACTTCTGTTGTGATTGTTGGGTCTTATTTCCTCCTTGAGTTGGAAAAATTCTTGGAAGTTCAAGTGCTCATTGAATCTCCAAGATTGAGATTCATACTCCTAAAGATAGTCTCTCAAAGTCTCCTCCTTTGGTGCATATTCTTCCTCCATCTCTCTTGCTATGAATATGGGCATAAAACTGCATTGTGGATCATATTGTATGGCTACATGCTCACACCCCACATTTAAAAATCTAAGGTTTTTTTTCAGATTCAAACCCCCTTGGAGATTCCCTACACATCTCCTTTCTCATCTTCATGATATCTTCATTGATGCTCTGCATAGTTTGAAAAATAATCTTTGAGAGCATCTCTTCCTCTCTTCCTTAAAATAATGGAGTCTTGTCTTTGTCCCTTATGTACATCTTCTCTCCTTGTGAGAAGCTTCTCCTTATGGTGAAATATTGGCTGAATGCACAGGCTGAGCCAAGATTATGCTCTCATACCACTGTAATATTCCCAAATGGGAAAAGCAGCAATATAGCTCATAAAATGAAAGTCACAAAAAATATTTAACACATGAAACCATGAGACCAATATGGAACCATATTATTAATCATATATGCAGCAAATAAGAATAAAAAAATGAGGCATAAACCATAGAATGTGATTAAACAAACCTCCAATACATAAACACTCTCAAAGTGAGATGTTGTTGCTATACAAAATGCCGGGGAGGCTACTACAACATAGTCATACTAAGAATAACTATAGTTGGAGATCATACAATGATAGAAAAATACTGAAATATGCCACAGTAGATACTATACATACTGATCTGGGCACTAGATCAGCTTTCCAAGACAACCCAAGAGGGTTTCCAGAAAATTTAGATAATGTGCAAATGTAAGTTGTAGCCCTAGGGCTGAAGAAATGCTGCAAAAACAGAAATGAGAAGATATGGCTGAAGCTGATGTAGAAATATACAACTCTTCTCCAATAGATCCTACAGATGAAAGAATGGATTCTCCACTGAAGAAATCACCTCCCAAAACAACCACTCCAACTACCCCTGCAAATCCTCCCTAAAATAACGCAGTTCTGGACTGAAACTGCACTGTAGGGGATAAATACTCCTTGGCCTGATGCCAAATGTGTCAATTAAATCCAAGGAGCTTCTTTATAGGCCTCCCAATGGATGGAAACCTTCCTCCACTACAAAAATAGCTCTAAAGACCCCTCACTATAATTCTCCACTGCTGCACCTTGCAACACAACATAATATTCTGCAGAAACTGTTCTAATGAAGAAAGATGTAGCTTGTCCCTAAGTCTGAGTGTGGAAATGAAGTGCAATACTCCTCCAAGATGCCTCTCAAGGAAAGAGATGGGATTCCTGCTCAGGAACACCCAGTGCTAAACAACACAACAATCTCAACTAAACAAATGAAGAATGCAAGAAGTATAGATAGACCACATACAAAATAATAATCCAAAAAATACCTCATATTTTTACCATCCTCTTCCTTATATAAGTTATGAGCTTCCTTACTCTTGCCCCCACTCAATTAGGTCACTTCCTCCATGTAATCAATGTCCCTCCAAAATTGCGTTATTCCTCATTAAATGTCCACTCCTCCATAACAATGCTTTTGATTTGGTCAAAGTTTACCTAATCAACATGTTCCATCCCCTTTTCATACTCAAAGATGTTTTATTTAGCTGCTTAGAGGGTCTCCTTTCACACTTGAAGTGTTTTTATTATTGCTAAGGAAATTTATGGGCCTCCCTACCCACTTATTCACCTACCTAGTGATAAAATGATCTATAATATTCCATTTAGTTAAAAGCCAAATTTTAGGAATATTACATCTCACAACATATACTAGCAAAAGCCAAGAAAAATATTTTACTATAAAGAAAATAAATTTGGAAAAGGAACACATTTTGGAAAAATACACATAGGACTCTTATTGAACAATATGAAATGTTGCCAAAAGCTTGAACAAGACGATACAAAATTACAATAGCCACCGGTTGCAAATGGAATCAAGATAGAAGCAACAATTCTGAATTAGATGAAAACTTTCATGGAAAATTTAATACCGCTAAGCACATGTTGAAAGTTGTATATTACTACCACATAAGGACTATTGATAAGGTAAGAAAAACTGAGGGATTAGACCTTAAATTCCTTCAAATTTCCTTCTATTTTCCAAAAATTGATGGAACAATTACTCATTCACAGCATGAACTCTCAAAAAGGTGAAAAATGTTAATAGATGTACAAAGGAACAACGAAATCAAATATGATAGCGAATATTTTTCAATACTTGCACAATTGCCACTTTAATTTAGCTGAATTTCATCGAAGAAAAACCAAATGAAACCGAAAAACGACAGAAAGAAATAGGAAAATAACCATATGACCTGAACTATCGACATTCTTTGTTAAAATATAGATTAAGCAATTAGAGTTGCAGAAACAAATGTTTCAGATTTGAAATTCCTATTTATATGGATACGAACACAATTTTTTTTTGTTATTAATATTTAGACTTAGAAATTTACAAATACCTCAGGCCATTAAAACAATCAAATTAATAACAAAATTATTAATTTAAGTTATTTTAACATGATATCATGTTAGTAGTGTTTCATGGTACTGGTAATGTGAGTAAATGTGTTAAGTAAAATTATGATATTTTAATGAATATTGAAGTTTCCCCTATCCTAATTCTATAAATAAATAAAAAAGATCATACCCACATCTCTACTACAATTATAAATATTTCATTGAATTGATAATAGTGAGACAAAATTCACAATAAACTCTTCAATAGTCACATGAAATTTACAAAGGACACATATATATTCATTCATTGGTGGGAAAACATACAATCTCTCTCTCTTGGTCTCATGCATGCGCAAATCAGGAAGTATTAGCAACAAATTTACACGTGCGCAAATTTTGTATATGAATATATATAGAAGTTGTGCATATACGAAGATATGCACATATACGAAGTATGTGGAAATTCGGTATATACACATATATGGAAGTTGTGCATCTACGATAGAGGTGCATATATGAAAGTTACACTTATAAGGAAGTTGTGAAAAGCTTCAATATATACACATCTTCTGTATTTTATATATTTTGTGTATGCAAAAATTTCGTATCTGCACATATATAGAAGTTGCGCATATATGAAAGTTGTTCATTTATGGAAGATATGCATATATATGGAAGTTGTGTATATACAAACTTTACCTATATATGTACGTTGAAGTCATGCACAACTTCTGTATATGCACATTTATGGAAGTTGCGCATATACAGAAGTTGTGCACATCTTCCGTATATGCGCATATATTCCATATATGCACATATCTTCTGTATATGCACATATCTTCCATATATGCACATATATAGAAGTTGCACATATGCAGAATTTGTATACAAATTTTGTAATATGCATATATATCAGTCTTCATATATGCAAAATTTTTGCATATACCCATATCTTCTGTATATGTGAAACTTTCATTTGTGCGCATATATTTTGTATATGTGAAACTTTGAGATATGCAATGTATATATGAAATATATGCACATACATGAAAGAAGTGCATATACAAAAGGTGTGCATTTACGGAAGACATGCACACATATGAAATATTTACATATGTGACTCATATCTAATCTAGGTGGATATTGGTGGCCACCGAACTATTCCACTTGGGGCCCCACCATTGTTTCTTTGAGTTTTTCAGTTTCGTTAATTATAGCACAATTTACTATTTTTAGCAGTTTTTTGGGTCCTGAACTTTTGGAGCAGTTTTGAGGCCCTAAATGACATTTTTTGGGAATCGATTATGTGAATATGCCCATTCCAACATTTATAATTATTGTTATTAGTTTTAGTCCTTGGATAGATATTTCTAACGATGTATCATGTGCGTTAAATGAAGTTTGTATGCCAAAGTTATGACCCCGGGAAATTGATGTACCAATTTACCCCGACGGGGCCCATATTATGGCGTTTCATCTCCTAGGGTTAGGTTTTTGGATGTTTAGGGTTTTCCATTGTTTCTAAATAATATATAGGCCTTTGAGCCTCATTGTAGCATATATTTTAGAGGCATTTAGCCACCACATCTCTTCTCAGAGATAAGCTACCAGTGCCCTAGCTAGTTTATTTCTATTCTTTCTGTAAACAAATTTCAGTGCTTTGATATTAATGAAATGAAGTGTTATTTCTGCTGCATTTTTATATTTATGGTTATATGTGCATTATTTTGTGTTCCTACATAAATATTTATTAGTGGTATTAGATCGGTCTGCTTTTTCTCAATCCTTCTTTTCATTTCCCCAATGAGGTCGGGGTATAAGGAGTTATGGCTCAATGTGGTTGAACCTTTCCAAGATCAACCTCACAAACCCCTATGACCTCCCATGGGGGATGAAAATAAAGATGAGGGAGTAGGATATCCTATCAAAACATTGCTTGAGTAGGCCCTCAAAAAACAAAGGAACGCGATGATGGATAACTTTGCCCAAATCCTTCAACGAATGCCCACTGGTGGCGCATCTACATCCAGCAGCCACTCTGGAGGCGCAACTCCTTTTAAGGTACAAGTAAAATTTGAAATTCCCATATTTGAGGACCAAATATATGTAGATGACATAGATAGATGGTTGAATCTATTAGAAGGATATTTCTCAGTTCATGACTTTTTCGACTGGGAGAAGATTATTTTTGCACTCCTCAAAGCTACCCCCCATGTCAAGGACTGGTGGGAAACCTACCATGAGAAAAAGGATGAAGGGGAACCCTCTCTTTTCTTGTCTATACCCACTTGGAATTATTTCTGAGACGCTATCAAGGAACAATATTATCCCGTATGGAGCTATGAGTACAAGTTCATACGATGGACTACGTTACGACAGCAAAGGGATCAAGATGTACATGAGCTGACGAATATGTTCCATACCCTTCACACAAAGTTGGGTATCAAATATTCAGAGAAGAATTTGGTGCTAAAGTAACACAATTATCTGCACAAATACATTTAGGAGGAAATGGAGTTCCTCGACATCTCCTTGCTTGGTACGACATACCAGTATGTTGTTAAGATTGAGCAAAAATTCAAATAGAAGAAGCGAGACTTTGGATCTGCGAATCAAAATCAAGGGAAAGGTGCCCCCAAATCGCAGAAAAAAGGAAAAAGCCAAGGCATGGCAGCCAAATATAACCTACTAAATCTATAAGCAAAGAACAACACCACGAAACCAAATAAGGACACAGGAAAGTGCTATGAGTTCCATAAGAGCTCCACTCACAACACAAGTGAGTGTCGGGCCAAGCAGTCAGTGGTGGCCGAGATGAGGGCTTCTGAATCATAACTCGACAAGGGGAATGACAAAGGGAAGCAGATTATTGATGCAGATCCCAATGCCACCGTGGCCATTGCAAATATACCGAAGGAGGAACTAAAAAATTCAAAGGAGGAGGAGAATCTCTTCCACTCTCAGATGTGGGTAAAGGGTTCATCGCTACAGTTCATTGTCAAAAGTGGGAGCCAAAATAACCTCATTTCAGTAGAGGTCGTGAAGCGTTTGGGCTTGCCAACCACAACACACCCACAACCGTACACCATTGGGTGGCTTCACCAAGGATGGGATCTTTGCGTTAGCCATTAGTGCCACCTTCCCTACAACATCAAGCCCTTCACATATGAGGTATAATGTGACATTGCTCCTCTTGATGTATTATTAGGCCAACTATACTTGTGGAAGCAACATGCTGTGTATGAGTCCAGACCTTGCGTTGTTATTGTTACTTTGGGAAATAAGTTGTACATGATACTAGACGTACCACCGCTTGTGACTATCTCTTTGGTTACTACCAAACAATGTAGTGAGATCATTTCCAAAACTGGGAAAATTTCCTTCATGATGATCCACCGCTAGGGAAAGAAGAAGACTATGGCCACAACCTCCAGACAGGGCTCCTCTGCATGACAAAAATAAATGGACAAGGTCGTGGAGGAGTACGGGGACATCTTCACCTCACCCACAAGGGTGCCTCTGCACTGTCAGGTCAAGCACCCCATCGATCTGACCCCAGGTGTGTCGCTGCCCAATGGACCAGTCTATCAGTGCTTAGTTCTAGAGAATGATGAAATCAAGAGACAGATTCAGGAATTGCTACATAAAGGTCACATTTGGCCGAGTTCATCACCCTGTGGGAGCCCGATCGTGTTAGTGCAGAAGAAGGATGGGACTTGGAGACTCTATATTGACTATCTGGTGATGAACAAGATCACTGTCCGGAATAGGTACCTGATCCCACAGATTGATGACCTTCTGGATCAAATCAAATGGGAGAAATATTTCAGCAAGATCGACTTGAAGTCTAGGTATAACCAGATACCAATTGAACCCTCCGATGTGTGGAAGACTGCCTTCAAAGCCAAGAAGGGCCTTTTCGAATGGATGGTCATGCCTTTTGGGTTAACGAAGGCTCTTGCAACCTTAATGAGGCTGATGGACGATATCTTGTGGCCATTCACCAACTCATTTGTAGTAGTGTGCTTGGATGACATCTTGATCTTCAGCCAGACTTGGGAAGAGCACCTCCGCTAGATCTGAAAGGTCCTCTAAACACTGCAGCAACACAAGTTGTGTGCCAATTTGGAGAAGTGCACTTTTTTCATGACCCAGGTTCAGTATCTAGGATACATTATTGATGAACGAGGGGTGCATGTGGATAGAACTAAGATCCAAGTAATTTGGGATTGGCCAACCCCAACCACTCTAACAGAGCTTTGCAGTTTTCTGGGCCTTGCTAATTTCTACTGTAGGTTCGTGCTGGGATTCTCTCATGTCACTTGGCCCTTAAGTCAAGTCACCAAGGGAGGAGCAAAAGAAAAATTCTTTTGGTCATAATCCCAACAGAAGGCGTTTGTAGAATTGAAACATCGCCTCTGCTCTACCCCAATGCTCACATTACTAGACTAGAAGCAACCATTTGAGATCGAGACAAATTTCTCTGACTATGCTATTGGGGAAGTTCTGACTCAACAAGGGGCATCCAGTGGCATATCACATTGAGACATTGTCCGACATAGTTCACAAGTATCCCACTTATGACAAAGAAATTTATTCCATTATGCAGGTGTCCCGCTAATGGAAGCATTACATTTTGGGGAAGGAAACGATCATCCACATAGATCACCAACCCCTGAAGTTCATATAGACACAAGGGAAGTTTCAGAAAGATTTCCATCAGAAGTGGTCCACATATATGCAACAATTTCATTTGAACGTCAAGTATAAGAAGTGAAAAAAAAATAATGTTGCAGACTGCCTCAGTTGACCACCGATCATGGCGCTAACCACCATTCTCAACTCTTGTGGGCATGAGACTTTTGATTGGATGCTTCTCTGTAAGAGTGATCTGAAATTCGGCCACGCATACAAGACACTCTTGGAGGGTGCTCAGGTTCCAAATTTTCACCTCTAGGATGCACTGCTATGTCACATGGGACACCTTTTTGTTCCTTGAAGAGAGCGTGCTAAGATGATTTGGGAAGCATACTACAGTCGATTCGCTGGGAATTTCAGGGTCGAGAAAATAGTGGAAATACTGTAGAAGTATTTCTATTGGCTGAACCTTCGATACGATGTTGGGAAGTACATCGGATCGTGTATTGATTGCTCCATTGCCAAACCGACCATCAAGAAGAAAGGCCTCTATACTCTGCTACCTACCCCTATTCCACCTTGGGAATCCATCTCCATGGATTACATGTCTGGCCTTCCTTCTACTAAGCATGGAAATTGTTTTCCTTTGAGATTATTTTGGTCAATAATCATGCCAAAGCATCTAAAATGTTTGCTTGTGTTTTAAAATATTTTGGAGGACCAATGCATAAGATTGATTTTAATCAAAGAGTTAAGGTATTAAATATCACTGATAATATCAATAATTTAAATTAAGGGTTGCTTATTCATCTCATACAGTAATTAATATTTCATGATTTCGATTAAGTAGAATAAGAAAATATGATTATTAAACATTAAAATTGAACTATTTAATAAACCATAAGCTGGGAAACTTTTAAAAAATGTTTAGAAGTTCAACAAAATATATTTAACATCACCAAAATACCGAAAATTTATTGATAAAAGGGATTTACATTAACAGATTGTCAAGAAAATCATTCTTTATAATAATTATAACTTGAGGAGGAATTATAAGGTTGCTGAGATACAATCAACCTCACCTAATTATTTTGATGATAATTAAACATATGAAGAAACATAATGACAGAAAGCTGGAAAAATCCTAGAGAAGACAGAGTTGTACGAGATGAGTTCAGAATTCTGCTTTGTATTATTGATGATCAACAAAACTTAGTACAATTTATGTTTAAAAAATATTCTTATCCAAGGGTGCAACCTTTGATAACTTGTGCAGAGAGTTATTTATATTAACTAACAAAAAAATTGAAATATCTTAACTAGTCTTTAAAATAATAGAATAATGAGAATAAAAGAAGGAGATAGATTGATGAAGTGTCTCTGTTATTCTGGAGGCCGTTGATGATTCGACCTCTTTTGATGAAAATTTTTTCTGACTTGTCCTTTTCACTGGAAGCTGTTGCTGGCTTGGTTCTACAAAACTGGTTGCATTGGCATACTGTAAAATTGATTTTCACTGGATAGTTTCACAAAATTTATCCCACTTCTCTTCACTCAGAATTTCACAATTCATCATTGTCCTGAAAAATTCATCCACTTCAGTAAATCTGTCAAAAGTTGGTTTTTGGATGAACAACTGTTTGATTTGATGTTGAATAATCAAGTCAAACTGTAGAGCTTTAAGAAAAGATTTTTTTGTGATGTGACCTTTGATACCTGAATTTTTTTTTTTGTCTATTGCAATTGTATACAATTTTTTGCAATAATCTTCTAACTTGACCAACTTATCATGTAATCCAACTAGACCTTGTAGAGCTTTTCGATTTAAAATTTTAAATTTAGTATGAAACCTTTTGACAATAACATTTAAGGCTTCACACTTGGCTTGCATTTGGTTGATCAAGTTCCTCTTCTACAAAACTTTCTTTATCTACAGAATAGTTTCAGTCCTATCTAAGATATTGATTTCTTCCAACTCCTCCTTGTTCTTTGAATTAAGAACTTTAATCATATATGAAGCTTCACTTCATTTCTCTTGGAGTTGATCCTTCCCTTCCTGAATTGTTGTTGTGCATTTGTTGATGAGTTCCTACTGCTCGAAGTTGATCTGAATGGATGGCCAAATTTCAGTAATGGAGTCATTGATGTTTTCCCAGATACTTTTCTTAGATTATCCTAAATTTTATTCCATTAGAGTTTCACTTTCCAGTTCTTTAATTCGAAGTCCCAAGTGATGTGTCTTCTGCATTTCTTCTAGATACAAAGTATCATGTTTAATATTTTGAGACTAAAGTAGTTGAAACTTCTGATTTAACTTTTCACGTGCTTGCTTCTACGTGGATAATCCTTGAGAAAGTTGTGTTGGATTAGTCATGTTCAATGCTACTGAGGTTTTTGTACCTGTAGAATATTTTTGAGTTGTTAAAGTAGGATCAACAATTACCTAGAGTGTTGATTTCTCTTTCAGTAGTTCTTCAATCTGTTCTTCCATTTTTCTTAACTACAAATTTTGATCAATGATTAGCTTAAGCATTTCTTATTTGTCAGATTAATTTTGTGCCATATATTTAGCCTGTGGGTCTTCAGTCGAGGGAAACTTAAGTTGTTTTCGTAGGGCAGCAATGTCTGCATTTTTCTTCTTGATGACTTCTTCAGATTCTTTGCAATTAGTAGGATCGTATCCTACTTTTACTAGCAGTTCTTCCAATGTCTTTATCCTATTGTCTTTAGCCAAACAAGAGAGTTTCTCAATATTCAACTAGGATTGCATATTTGACAGTGCTAATTTTGATTTTGAAAGAGACATAGTTGTTGTAGTCATGGTTGAGAATAACATTTCTCCTGACTGCCTATGCATATCCTTCTATTCAATTGGATGTATGTGTCTTGCATCAAATGAGAGGAAAATCTTCTTGTAGTTTGCATGAGTTTTCAGAAATGGCAATATTGCTTGCAGGAAGGCCATCTGCATTCCACCCTTCTCACTATCAAAAGTAGTGAGAAGCCTGCGTTGTGATGTAGATGTATGTTTCCAAAATTGGCTGTAAACATCTCACTTTAGTGCTTCATTTTTTTGTTTGATTTCTAGAAATTTGGAGAAGATATTCCACTCTTCTGAAGAGCTGGCATCTGTATGTTGGATGATATCTAAGGGCTCTCTTGTAGGTGATGTGGATGAAGAAGTTTGAGGAATATTTGTAGAAGTGGAGACTTCAATTTCTCCCAAATCTATGATATTTGGTTGCTTATCTTCTGAAAGCAAGGAAGAATCAAGCCTTGGTTTCTTATGTTGTAAGATGAATTCTTTCACAAGCTCCTTGGAATGTGGTGTCTCTTCTCTAACCCTCTTTTTTGTTTACTGTCAGGCACCTGTGTCTGTACATTTGAAGTAGAAATGACATGTTCCTCTGCTTCTTGTAAACCACCTTGTACCCATTCATCTTGATTCATGTACTTTTCTATTTCCACTCTAGAGGTGTGAGTGTAAGAAGTTGTCTTGGATTCAACTCTCAGAGTAGAAATAATGCCATGAGGGTCATATGGCCAAGTAAAAATTGAATGAAAACCCATCTCCTTTAATAGTGCATCTGCATCAACACGAGCTGCTCTGGTATTACAAATAAATGATCCAATATTTGTTTTGATTTGAAACTGGGCTTTCCTCTTTAACATTTAAAATTTGTCTTATGTATTTTAATTTGAAAATTCTCATAGGTACATATTTTGGAAGTTTGTATGGTGGCAGCTCACAACCATACACTCTGATCTCTGTGTAGTTTTTGTATAAATACCAATCACCTGTATTTTCTTGTTCACTCAGTTGCAGAATTATCTTGATGTCTTCTCCAATTCTAGACTCTGGTGAAATGGTAAGGAATTGCCTGACAGGATGAATGAATAACTCTATGAACTTTGAGAAAGAAGTAGTTGTTGAAGATGCTCTGACTAATTCTGTCTAGTGAATCACTAATTGATTCACTCCCTGTGCGTCCTGCTTGTTGAAGTGAATGGGTAACATATCTTCCTGCTGAAACAAAATCATATGAACGATCACAGAAGAATAAGTAAAGGCTCCTTGAGTGGTGAAATTTATGAATTTTTCATGTATAAAATGAGCAAAGAAATGAATGTAATTGTACATAAACAATGGTGGTTTTTCAAGGTTGAAGATGGATAAGAAACCTAAGATGATTTCATCAACAGTTTCATCGTTGGGGTATCCTAACAGATAAGAAAGGAGAGAAATACAGTGTTTGGAAACAATGGAGAAGATGGAGGATGCATATCGGGGATTTCTCTTGGGTAAATCTACATCCCTTGGTAGAAATATTTCGAATATATGAGCTCTCTCTGGAAAGGATAATGTGTGATAAAGATCCATGGGGGAAGTAGGGGAAAAATAAGATAAGGAGTTAGAAGGAGGGATGAGAAGCATTTGATTAATGGTTTCGAGAGATATGGTTATTAGAACGTTTCCATACTGTGTTACCACTAACCTGGTTATAGGGTAATACTGCTTCTGACACCAGCCAATTAAATCTAGGAATGGGTGAGTTTGAGGGAATGTAAACATAGGTAACATGGACTCCAAAAACCTAATAGGGTCTTGTTTATCCAGGTGCTTATGTTTGAGCCATAGGTGTAGCTCGTAGAATTCAAATTCACTGTGAAAATCAGTAATTTTAAAATAGTTATTGACTAGGGGAGTGAGGTCGAGGTTGATTTGTGGAGCTGCAATAACATCTTCTGCAATGGATTTAATGGATTTAGGAATGACCTCAACTGCTGGATGGGCGACCTCTGCAATATTGTCAACATTCGATATTTATTATGTCATACGTTTCTTACCTTTACCTTTCAGAGTGGTTTTCTTCTTTGTTTTGGCCTTTGGTGCCATGTTTGGCTTTAATAAAATGGTACAGGGATTTGCAGCTTTCAGTTACAGAAACAATGATAGGGTTTTCGGGAATATGAAGGGAAATTTCGGAAGATAATTGACTATGAAACAACATTGGAGGATAAAGGTGAATTGAATATGGAAGTAAAGCATTGAGCGGGAGACTGTGGGAAATTTTATAGATTGTAGTTCAATTTCAATGGTCATGGCTAATAGTCAAGTGAATTTACTGCATAACGGTATGATTAACAGGTAAATGGGGAAAATTTATTGGCCAACGGGAAGATTAATGGGTATGATGGAGGATTAGGGATAACAGATAAGTGACATGGAATGATATGTATGATGGACAGATGGATGGTTATGGCACGGGTGAATAGTAGTGGAAATGGAAAACTAGAGGTGGATTTCGGGGGGGGGGCCCTTTGGTTTCTGGTTTTAGGCATTTGGGGTGCAAAGTCACCTCATGCTTCCACACCGCAAAAATGGGTGGCCATTCAAACTAGATTTCGCAACCACCCCCCCCCCCCTGTGTTAACGAGAAACATGAGGAGGGGGTGCGAAGTCATTCTCCGCCGTAGATCTGAGGGTAGCTCAAGATCTACCATCAGAATCTACAAACACTTTAGTTATTTTTATTTGACTGCTTTCCGTTTACTGAATTTATAATAAAAGAAATATGCACTCATATATATTAATTTAATTAATGAATATACAAAACCCTTTTTCAAAGGTGCAGACATACATGAATTAAAATTTTCATTTTAAATTGTGGTGCATTTAAACATGCAACCATTAACATTTTGATCACTAAAGCATTGGCATTTTTATTTTATGCTTTCCCTAACATTTTATATGTTCCTTATTTATTTAGGGCAAACTATCCTATCATTTTTCTAACATGGATGTAATAAAATATATTTTTCCTAACATTTTTTTAATTTCTTTTTCATCCATGTTCTAACTTAACATTTTTTACTTTTTATTTTTTAAAATACCATGCTAACTGATAAAAAAAAAATGTTACAACATCGACTCCAGCTGGGGACTCCTTTTCCCTGTGCGATGCAGAGAACATGCAGTTCCATGTGCCTTCTCCTCGGTCTATGGCGTCTTTTTTGTAGAAAACACATTGACTTCAAATGATAAAAGAGATGATTATGTACAATGATGATCTGAGATATCTTTCAATACTGGATGTAGTGTTTCAAAATTTTTCCATTGACAGCCAGTGTTGAAAACTGTCCTTCAAGATTTTGCAGAACAAATGTATTGTTTCCTTTCACCTCTGCAATAATGAGTGTCCCAAAGTATAAATTGTCAAAATTTCCATGTTTGGCTTTATCTTCTCTCCTAGCATCCCATCTTAGAACTTGTTGGGGTTCCTGTGTTTTGGCCAGATTGGAAAAACCAAAAGACAAGACAACATCAAACCACTTTGGGATCCTAGGATCTAGCCTTCTTGGATCCAGAGAGGGATATCTCTATAAATGCAAAGAATAATATATCTTTAAGGTCAGTTTATGGTGTTAGGCTAGGTATGGAGCACATGGATTTGGTTTGTTTGTTTGGTTGGGAATCATTAATTGAGAAGGCTATGTGAAGTGAAGAAGTAAATAAGTAGAAGGATGTTTCAACATGGGATGATAGGTCAAGAGAAGTGCCAATCCGTTGGGCTATGGAGTCATAAAAGGGTTTACTCGCATAACAACTATCCAAGGGTTTCCATAGGGAAAGTCACCTATACCAAAGGATCTCTTGAGATAGATGGTGAGATGGAACATTAAGAAGTGAGGTGAGAGAAAGAAACCAAAGTGCAGCCTAAGATCAGGTAAGGGCTTCTAACCTATCCTGCTTTTGACATAATTTCAAAGGAAACTCTCAATAAAGACACAAAGGGTAGCTTAATATCAAGTAAGGACTTTTAACCTAACCTGATTTCAGCATACTCTCAAGGGAAAAAATCCAGTAGTCCTCATAACCACTTTCAAAATGTAGAAAACATTTAAGATTAAACACAAAGTAAGGCCTAAGATTAGAGAAAGACTTTTGGCCTTCTCTGCTTTTGACACTAACTCCCAAGGAAATTTTCAAGACAAATTGTTCGAGAAGAAACTAGAGGGCAAGGCTGACCATAGACTTCCCTAGTTCAATCATTTACTTAGCATGAAATGAAAATATCTTTCAAGAACAATGTTTCAAGTTGTACTCAGCAAAACATGGGTTCACCAACATTTCTTGACTGGTTATACTCTATAGAATTATCCTTCAAATACACAATCAGAGGAAAACATAAAGATAAAGCTTATCAGTTAGATTTAGGGTACTTCCAACAGTATTTCTTAATCTATACCTGTTGTTCTTTATTAGAGAATAATGGATAGTATGAAAAACATGAAAGGAGACAATTACAATAAGGAAAACATCACCAAGAATATAGACCAGGGTCTTGTGAATCTGCTTGTTCAATTGATGTGCAAAACCAGTCACATACTTTGAGTCTAGTGACTTTTTAAAGTCCAAAATTCTCTTCCTAGCCTATTATATTAAAAAATACTCAACTACTTCCCCTCAATAACAGTTCAAACAGTCAATAAAATCCCAACCAACATTTTCAATGTAATTTTCATGGGTTCTTATAGGTGAATGAGTGATAGTAGTAGTATATAGGACTTAAAAGCTTCATTAAAACTGAGGGAGAAATGTCTTCGAAGCCCAGTCTGTTTAATATATTTACATTAACTTTCAATACCATTTAGTCAATTTATAAGTCTTTGTCAAGTTGACAATAAATTCTAGGGTGTGCTCTTGAAGTACTTTCTAGCTATTGGTACTATGTTTTGTCTTCTGAGATAAGTAAGGTGGGTAGTTTGGCTTGTAGGTCTTCCATGCCTTCATAACTACTGTCATGAAAGTTTTATGAATTTCTATCAGTATAATAACTGCCAGGATTCTTGGTGGAGTGTATAATAGGTCGTGTGAGTTGTTCCTTTCTTTGGAGAAAGAATGCTTTGCTGATTTGTCATGTTTTTTAATGCCTCGAACACTGATATGACTTTGATAGTGTTTTTCAGGCTTCATTAAGCCTCCTTGATCATCTTTGGGTCTTTATCTATGTCCTTTATCCTTCTAAACATTGGATATAATAATTAAGTCTTCAATATTATGCATTGATCCTTTAATCTATTTCTGATACACTTTAAACTTCTGCTGACCCGTGTTTGTGAATATACAGGTTATAGGGGTGCTGGAGGGTTTATGTTAGGGTGAGTAACCTTGATCTTCGATGAAACATGCTATTAAACCCTCTTAGTGATTTCTTCCTCTACGATCTTCGGCTCTGTGATAGTCTTTCTGCACTATATGTCACCTGACTGTGACTGTGGAGACTGTATGAATCCATCACCCTGTAAACCCTGCACAATATGATAAATGCATTATAAAAACCTGCGCGGGTAGGAATGACTGCTTCAGAGGCTCGTGAGGGTGGAGGAATAGTGAAGAATAATGTGAATGCAACGGCTGAAGGTTTGGAATCATGGCAGAAGGTGAAACTAGGTTTAAATTCAAATTATGGCGTGGAAATGAAGAAGAGTGGTTTTGAAAAACCGCTGGTGATTATCGCACAGTAAAATGGGAGAAAGCAGTTTTGGGAAAATGGAATGTGATTCCATTCATCAATTGACATGTGGATTTCCAAAACCATTTTTATCGTGCGGAAGTAGCGCACTATGGGAAGGGGCAAAAAAGTGCGCAATATGATGCGTTGGCTGTCAGATCTTCAGGCCGAAGATCCACGGCTATGGGAGAGCGCAACAGAGGATAAGGTGCGTGAGAGGAACAAATGTTGGGGCTTGGCAGTGACATAAGGTGGTTTGTCATGGGGTGAAGACAGGGGAAAAACCAGATAGCCGTTGATCTTCTCAAATCAATGGTCACGATCTGTCCTGAGATGAAAAGGTCGGGAAACATAAAATGCAAAGAAAAATAGGTTTATCTGGGTAGGGTTCAGGTTCTTAGTGCCCGGTTGCAGGGCTAGGGCATATGGAGGAGAGGGCCAAGGCTTAAAGTGGAAAAAGGCGCTTAAATCATGTATGTATAAAATGATTTTTAGGCTAAATATAAAGGTTTTTAAGCCTAAAAAGGAGTTTTAGTAGGCTAGAACAGAGGGTTTTAAACCAAATAAGAGGGAGTTATAACATTTTAAGGAGGATTTTGACACTTTTAGGGGTCAGATGAAGGGAAAGGAGTTATAAGGGGAAAAAATAAGTGATATGAGGGTAATGATGGAGATGTAAATAGAGGGGTAAAATGAAGGAAATGGACCTATGAAAAGCATTTTTCCTTTACAAACAGTAGGGCTTTTAAAAACTCTTTGATGGAAACAACAGTGAAGAAAATTTTGAAGGGTAAGGGCATCACAAGGCTTCAAGGATGATACATTTTCAAGGAATTTGTCACTTGAAGGCTTGATGACAAATTTAGCCACCTGTTTGCTTTGACAAATTATTATAGGTGGCTAATAGTGGCTCCACATGGGGATGGAATCTTCCATGAAGGTGTCAAGAATCTCAAATGTGATCTTTGGAAGTGGGCCAGAGCCTTGTACTTGACCACCTTTTTCTTCTTTGATCAGCTACTACATAACTGAAAAGAATTATATCAGCAGCAATATTTCCCCAAACAACTACCTACCCATCCTACTGTCCTAACATTTTTTCTTCAAGGTGCACTTAGACTTGCAGACCTTCCTCATCATTATTTTTTATTGAAAGCAAAAACTAATCTAATTCTACCCTTATTCCTCCATGAGACCAGATTAAACAGTTGGACTCATAGCTTCTCTACCTAAACTAATATCTGCCAGGATTAAACTGTCTGGAAAATTTTCATTTTCTATATTCTAAAATAGAAATTGAAAACATAGCCAAACCAGGATTAGGCTGTCTGATTTGCTGTGGGTCCATGGTATAAATAAAAGCTTCACATGAACTGAAACTTTGCAGAAAATTGAAACAAAATTGTGAAGGCTTGAAATTCTGAAAATTAAGAGCATCCTTCCTTCTTCTTGTGACTCAAATTTTGAGCTTTTTAGAGTCACCTTTCTTTCTTCATTTCAGCTCTGATTTTGAACCTGTTAGAGTTGTTTTCTTCTTCTTTGTTGATTCAAGTTTTGAGCATGTTAGAACCAGCCTTCCCATTTTCTCTGGCTCAGGTTTTGATCTAATTTGAGCCATTCTTTTTAGAACTTCATAGGTTCAATATTTGAGCTTGTATAAACCTTTCCTTTCTATTTTTTTATTTTTATTTTTTATTTTTTATTTTTTATATTTTGAATTTTTCTTTCAAAGTAAAATCAACAACTAACTAAATGCTCATAGTCTGAGCTTTATTGGGATTCCTACCTACCCTATTCTAATTTGAGATATTTACATGTCTAGCTGACAAAATCTCTTTTCCAATACATCTAGTCAATCAGATGATCCCATGACTAGTTTCTGCTCATCTCTTTAAGCATGTTGGACAGGCAGGGCCACTCCCATTCTCTTTGTTTTTTAACAACATCTTCTAAAATGTTTATTGTTGTCTGCAACAAGCTGCTCTTGATGGCCTTTGATCCTTATCTAAATGTCTGCAGGAAATGAGCATAAGGATCTTGAAATAATACCTGGTTGTGAGTATTTGAAAAGTAGGTTTCAACCAGGATTACTTCCTCTTCCACTGGATCAAGGAAAATATTTTTTTGAGAAAGAAAATTTTCCTCATCTTCATTCTTTTATGAACTAGAGGACTCATCATATACTGTATTGTTGTCCTCTTGTAGCTCTGAGATATTCTAATTTGGTGGGCTGAGCTCTGTGAAAAGATCAATGTATTCTTGAGCAGGGGTCTGTTCCATTGCTTCCTCTTTTTCAAGAGAAGGCTCCTTGGTTTCAACTTGCTCAAAAATTTCTTCATTGTTTTCCTCTTCACCCTTTGAGATGAAAGGATGCTGATTTCCAAACGCATGGAAACTATTACTGATGATCTGAGATAAATTAGAGTGAAGATTCAATGAATCTTCACCTGCTACTAGACTTTCATAACTTTCCTCATCAGTATCATAAATAGCCTGCATGGGCTCATTTCTTTCTTGAAGTTGATGGAACTGATCTTCCTTCCACAAATCTACTAATGATGGCCCTATAAGATCAACTCCTATTTGGAGAACATCATCATCAGATAGATCAAAATTAGGAAAATCATTAAAGTAAGTAACGCTACCAATCAAACACACTGGATTATCAACAGGTATTTCTTCATTCTAATTTACAAGGGAGCTTTCTAAATATGTACAACAAAGCTCAGTGGATGAATGGGCAAGAGTGTTTGTTTTATAAAAGATTTCAGAGGCAGGATGATTTTTTTAATATTTGATCAATTTCTTCTTCTATCAAAAGAGGGATTTCTTTTTCAGCATGGACAGAAGAACAACAATCCTCTTTCTCTTGTGTTAACTGGTTTTTAGGCCTGATGTCTTCTTGAGCCTCTTCTAGGGGATCTTCACTTATGCTTGCAGGGAAACTTTGAGGGTTTTCTACTGTTTCCTTATCTTTTTCTGTTTCAAACAACTCCTCATGATTATGATGATAGTTAGAATACAAGGTTCGTGAGTTGTTTTTTCTACATTATTTGGATGCCACTCTTCTTGTGTAATCTTAAGTGAGTTGCAACATAGAGGGAGAGTCCCTATATGTGCTAATTATCCTTCCACATCATATTTTGCTTTTTCTAAATGGCTACTTGTTTCCTCAAAGCACTGTTCACTATTAGTTTTTGAAATTCGGTCATGAAGTTCTCTTAACAGCATAGTACAAGATATAGGTAGGCAATCAAGAATTTCTTGACAACCTTCCTCCTCATCTTCTATAAAGTCTTGATCATTATACATGGCTTGCTCATTGTCTAGGTCTTGTAGGGGTTGAGTTTGTGTTTTGTTAAGAGAAAACATGGGTTGTTCTAGAGAATCAATATATGTATCAGCCTCATGCCTATCTAATCTTTCACTAAGTATGTACATAATTCTTGTCATTCTATCCAATAAAGAATTTAGTTTTGCTTCTCTGTCCATACTTGGATCCATTTTTGTAAAAAGAGGTCACTGTATCTTCTCAACCAGTTGATCTGAAATCGTGAGAACAAAGAATTTCTCATACAGATATTGACTGTAGAGGGCATTCACCAGATATTTCATCTTTACTAGAAAGGATGAATCCGGAGGCTACCTAGCCCTTCTACAGACTCTGCCTAAAGAAATAAAATGTAATCACTAATGATCTTGATCAATGAAAGTATTTGTTTTTAAGTTCAAAGTATTCATTGATCTGTTTTTATGTTTGAATAAGCAAGAATATATGTTCTGCAATTGAAGTGTAGAGGTTTGATGATAAAATAACAAGTTTTGTTTACTGTATAAACTTGTTTGGGAAAAGCATGCTTATGAAAATTTACTATTTAAACTATCAGAATCTAAAAATAAACAGCCAAAATATACAGAGTGACAGCAGATAATTTTTTAAGCGGTTCACCCCTCTCTTGGGCTACCTCCGCTGGGTCCAAAAGCCTCTAATTAGGCTCAGTACTCATTTTATTAAATGCTTAAAATGAGATTACATCTGTATAAAAGCCTCAAATGGAAAAATATACTGCAAAAATAGATTCAAAAGACCCAAATCAGTCTAAAATGACTACAAAATCACCTCCATTGGATGAAGGTAGTCCAATGCAGCTCTCTTTCCCTTAGGCCCTGATGGCTCCACGATAAAAAACGCTGTAAAATTCGCAGATAGAATTCCCTGGTGGCTCTGCAAACACTTCCAACATCTTCAGAATGATGTCTACACCCAAAATCAAAAATTTTTTTGTCTCAAAAGGCCTCTCCTAGCCAAAGTTATGCCACATTTACTCCATCTTCCAGTTGGACTAAACAAACTCCAGCTAAATCTGGAGACACTGCCAGTTAACCCCGACAAAATAGGGGTGGCACTATATTTGGGGGTTCCGCCAAATGTGAGGGCTGAAGAAACGAGACGTGGGGGTCATATGACCACACCCGACGTTGAAATGGTTTAAAAACTGGAGTTAAACGCGGCTTACAATAAAGTTAAACCATAAACATTAAACCCCCGGGCTATTAACACGGGACCACGTCCCAGCACTGCGCGCCGAAGATTAAGCCACGGGTTATATGCCAGAAGTTATATGTGTAAGGGGCTGGCCTGTAAGGGCTGGCCCCTTTACGGGTCCCGCCCATTCAACCACAACGTTTAAATATATGTGCGGACCAATGTTTTAACAAGAACAAAACCATGGTCCAACGGTTAAAACTGTTGGTTGTTAATGCGCCCACCCGCGTTCAATTCCGGCCGACTCCATATATAAATTTTTTAAATGCCATTCCAAACCGACTTGGGGGGCCCACGTGGCGGCCTCCGGGCTAGCCACGTGGTGCTCTGTAATTGGCCACAAGTAGAATATTTCACAGAATATTCTGTGGAATATTCCATAGAATATTCCCAGAATATTCTGTAGAATATTCTTTTTTTAATAAAAATATATTTTTTCCCAAAGTCAAATTTTGGCCTTTTTTAACTGAAATTGACGAATCTTTAAACCTGAATATCTTCTGCATACGGTGTCGGATTTGAGTTCCATTCGTGGCGTTGGGATCGTATCGCCAAGCTCTTTCCAGTCGATCTATTTTGGAGCCATTCTGAGAAACTTCATTTTTGAGCATTTTTCTTCAAGAGACTTGATCTCCTGATCACACCTCCCAAATGGGAAGCTTTTGGACCCTCAAAAGCTTTCTGATTACTGAAACTGATGATGTGGAGACTGATTCTCCACTCTTCCAGCCTTGAACAACTGAAATCTACCCGATTTCATCAACTGAAGCTTTTGAGAAAACGATAACCTGTCTCTGGAATCAACTGATCTACCATTGCTAAGATTGACTGAGTCATGATGCAAATGATTAAAATTTGCAGAACAGCAATTGTACTTTACAGAAAAAAAAATTTCTCTACATTGATCAAACTTCCAGAAAGACTTAAAATACCCTTCACCTTGCAAACTGTTCCCATGGCGAATTGTACCATTCTGAAACCAACTTTTTCCCAAGCTGAATTTTGTGTCCTTCTCGCTGCTTGCACTGCTTTTCTTTGACACTTCATTCACTGCATTGGCTGACCCAAAAGGTAATTCATGCAACATAACATCATCTTTTTTCAAAGAAAAACTGTTATCAAACTGAGACAATTCATTAGCAACATCATAAAATGGCAAATGCTCAAAATCTGGTCGTTTCAACATCAACAAAGTTAGACTTTGACTTGCATTAATCAGTCTTTTCAATTGACCTGCATGTAGTAAAGAAGATTCCAGCTTCTTCTTATGAGCTCTCACAATGTACTCTTTACCATCTTTGAACAAGTGATACTTGTTTTCATGGCGATGAAAGATGGCCTTCCTGTCAAACAAATAAGGACTTCCCAAAACCATACCTGAGATATCAAGCGGCACCACATCAAGTTCCACTGTGTCAATAAAGTGTGCAGTTATTGCAAAGCGCAATATGCACTTCCTTGAGACTTGCAAATTAGCATCCTTGCATATCCATCCAAGTGGATAAGGCTTCGGATGTGGAATGGTCTCAAGTTTAAGCTGCTTGACCAAGTCTTCAGAAATAAGATTCGCTTGTGACCCACTGTCAAATAGTGTGTCAATTTTGGTATGTTTTGAAATTACCCTCACATGGAAAAGCTCTATCCTCCTCTTTTCATCATGAGTATCTTTGTGACAATTCAAAGAGCTAGAACTGGGATTTGTGTCTTGCACCACTTCTTTCCCCTTAGTGTTCTTTAAAACCATGCCTATGATTTTTGTCTCATCTCCTGAGTCTGACCCTAAGTCTTGCTCAACTGTTGCAACAGTTTTCTCCTTTTCTTTGGTCTTGTTTTTGTTCTTGAATTTTTCTGGTTTCAGTTCAGGATGAAGCTTCCAACAATGATCTTCATCATGACTTGTCTTCGAACAGTTCTTGCAAAAGAACTTTCCTTTGTCCTTTCTTGAATTTGCAACTCTCTTCTTTCCTTTGTTTTTAAAAGTACTATCCTCATCAAAAGCATCAAAAGCATTCTTTCCTCTAGCTTCTAAATGTGTAGCCTGCACACAGACTTCATCTAAGCTAGTAGGATTAAACATTAGGATAGTATGTTGTAGATAATTGTGCAAACCTCCTATGTATTTCAACAAGGTGTCTTGACTTTGTAAGTCTACTCCAAGTAGAAGTGCTCTCCTTCTAAACTCTTGGGTATAATCTTGCACATTTTGACCCTTAAGTTGCCTAAAACTTTGCCAATTCATGATGGCTTTCTGAATATGAGAAAGAGGATAAAATTGTTTCTTAATGGCTGTAATAAACTCATTCCATGTTAGAGTTATCTTACCATACTTTTTAATCTCCTCTCTAGTCTTGGCTTCCCACCAAACCAAAGCTGCTCCATCCATTCTCAAAGAGGATAATTGGATTTTTGTGTCATCATCATGCAAATTCTGAATTCTGAGATAGAATTCCAGCTGTTTAATCCAGTTATCCAATTTCTCTGCATTCACATCACCATTAAACATTGGCAACTCAAATTTTACATCAAGCTTTAACAGAGGATTTTTAAGAGATGTTTTTGTTTTTGGTGACTGATTTTCAGAAGTAGAAGAGGATGATGTAGAGGATGAAGATGATGATGGAGATGGTGGATCACCATTTCCTCCATTCCCTTTCTTAGACTCATCTTTGTCTTTCTTTCCTCCTGAAGAATCTCCTTCTTCTCTTTGGTTTCTAGACCCTTCTCCAACAATCCCATCATTTCTCTCCTGGTATAGGATCCTAACCATCTCAGTCAAGTCCAAGAAAGCTTTTCTAAAGACTCTTTCTTCTTCCTTGGGATCCATTTCCTCATGTACTTCTCCTTCTCTGGATGACATGTTTGAGGCTGATTCTAAGGCTATGGAGGATGAAATGGAAGGTGGATGCAATGGCACTCTAGCCCTTCTTGGTTGAGGATTAACTTGTTCTCTAACCAATTGACCTTCCCCTCTTTGCAATTTCAGCCTAGTAAGCATCAAGATTTGCAGAATAACACAATTTACTTGCACAAATTTCACAAACTCTTAAGAAAAACCTTGTGCTCCGATACCAACCTGATCTGAAATCGTGAGAACAAAGAATTTCTCATACAGAGATTGACTGTAGAGGGCATTCACCAGATATTTCACCTTTACTAGAAAGGATGAATACAGAGGCTACCTGGCCCTTCTACAGACTCTGCCTAAAGAAATAAAATGTAATCACTAATTATCTTGATCAATGAAAGTATTTGTTTTTAAGTTCAAAGTATTCATTGATCTATTTTTATGTGTGAATAAGCAAGAATATATGTTCTGCAATTGAAGTGTAGAGGTTTGATGATAAAATAACAAGTTTTGTTTACTGTATAAACTTGTTTGGGAAAAGCATGCTTATGAAAATTTACTATTTAAACTATCAGAATCTGAAAATAAATAGCCAAAATATACAGAGTGACAACAGATAATTTTTTAAGCGGTTCACCCCTCTCTTGGGCTACCTCCGTTGGGTCCAAAAGCCTCTAATTAGGCTCAGTACTCCTTTGATTAAATGCTTAAAATGAGATTACATCTGTATAAAAGCCTCAAATGGAAAAATAGACTACAAAAATAGATTCAGAAGACCCAAATCAGTCTAAAATGACTACAAAATCACCTCCATTGGATGAAGGTAGTCCAATGCAGCTCTCTTTCCCTTAGTCCCTGATGGCTCCACGATAAAAAAAACGCTGTAAAATTTGCAGATAGAATGCCCTGGTGGCTCTGCAAACACTTCCAACAGCTTCATAATGATGTCTACACCCAAAATCAAAAAACAATTCGTCTCAAAAGGCCTCTCCTAGCCAAAGTTATGCCACATTTACTCCATCTGCCAGTGGGACTAAACAAACTCCAGCTAAATCTGGAGACACTGCCAGTTAACCCCGAAAAAATAGGGGTGGCACTATATTTGGGGGTTCCGCCAAATGTGAGGGCTGAAGAAACAGCACGTGGGGGTCATATGACCGCACCCGACGTTGAAATGGTTTAAAAACTGGAGTTAAACGCGGCTTACAATAAAGTTAAACCATAAACATTAAACCCCCGGGCTATTAACACGGGACCACGTCCCAGCACTGCGCGCTGACGATTAAGCCACGGGTTATATGTCGGAGGTTATATGTGTAAGGGGCTGGCCCGTAAGGGATGGCCCCTTTACGGGCCCCACCCATTCAACCACAACGTTTAAATATATGTGTGAACCAATGTTTTAACAAGAACCAAACCATGGTCCAACAGTTAAAACTGTTGGTTGTTAACGCGCCCACCCGCGTTCGATTCTGGCGGACTCCATATATAAATTTTTGAAATGCCATTCCAAACTGACTTGGGGGGCCCACGTGGCGGCCTCCGAGATAGCCACGTGGCGCTCTGTAATTGGCCACAAGCAGAATATTCCGCAGAATATTATGTGGAATATTCCACAGAATATTCCCAGAATATTCTGCGAAATATTCTTTTTTTAATAAAAATATATTTTTTCCCAAAGTCAAATTTTGGCCTTTTTTAACTGAAATTGACGAATCTTTAAACCTGAATATCTTCTGCATACGGCATCGGATTTGAGTGCCGTTTGTGGCGTTGGGATCGTATCGCCGAGCTCTTTCTAGTTGATCTATTTTGGAGCCATTCTGAGCAACTACATTTTTGAGCATTTTTCTTCAAGAGACTTGATCTCCTGATCACCAGCTCAGGGTCCTCTACCAGTGGAGTCATTTGGTCTTTTGGGAGTTGTAGAGTGTGGAGTCACCAAGTGAATGAATTTGAATGTTTTGAAGTAGACTGTTGTCCACCATCAACAATTAAATACTAATCTAAGGATATTATGGGTCTTCTGAGGTCTTGAGGATGTCTAAGATGAAGTTTTACTCAGAAGTTCCCTAGTGGAGTCGCCATTATGTTGGGGAATCAACTGGATAGCTCATCAAATATTCTTGAATCCCAGGAATTCTGAGGTCCCAAGAGTGTATCAGGTATAACCTACTCAAAATCCCCAGCGGAGTCGCCATTATGTTGGGGTTCCTGTGTTTTGGCTAGATTGGCAAAACCAAAAGATAAGACAACATCAAACCACTTTGGGATCCTAGGTTCTAGCCCTCCTGGATCCAGAAAGGAATCTCTCTATAAATGCAAATAATGATATATCTTTAAGGTTAGTTTATGGTATTCGGCTAGGTATGAAGCACAGGGGTTTGGTTTGTTTGTTTGGTTGGGAATCATTAATTGAGAAGGTTATGTGAAGTGAAGAAGGAAATAAGTAGAATGATGTTTCAGCATGGGACGATAGGTCAAGAGAAGTGCCAATCCATTGGGCTATGGATTCATAAAAGGGTTTACTTGCATAACAACTATCCAAGAGTTTCCATAGGGCAAGTCATCTATACCAAAGGATCTCTTGAGATAGATGGTGAGATGGAACATTAAGAAGTGAGGTGAGAGAAAGAAACCAAAGTGCAGCCTAAGATCAAGTAAGGGATTTTAACCTATCCTTCTTTTGACATACTTTCAAAGGAAACTCCCAATAAAGACACAAAGGGTAGCTTAAGATCACGTAAGGAATTTTAACCTAACCTACTTTCAGCATACTCTCAAGGGAAACAATCCATCAATCCTCATAACCACTTTTAGAAAGTAGAAAACATTTAATATTAAACACAGAGTAAGGCCTAAGATCAAAGAAAGACTTTTAACCTTCTCTGCTTTTGACTCTAATTCCCAGGGAAACTTTCAAGACAAAATGTTGGAGAAGAAACTAGAGGACAGGGCTAACCATAAACTTCCCTAGTTCAATCTTTTACTTAGCATGAAATGAAAATAACTTTCAAGAACAATGTTTCATGTTGTACTTAGCAAGACATGGGCACACCAACATTTCTTGACTAGTTATACTCTATAGAATTATCCTTAAAATACACAATCAGAGGAAAACATAAAGATAAAGCTTATCAGTGAGATTTAGGGTACTTCCAACAGTATGTCCTAATCTATACCTGCTATTATTTATCAGAGAATAATGGACAGTATAAAAAACATTAAAGGAGACAACTACAGTAAGGAGAACATCCCCAATAATATAGACCAGGGTCCTGTGAATCTTCTTGTTCAATTGATGTGCAAAAACAGTCACATACTTTGAGTCCAGTGGCTTTTTACAGTCCAAGCTTCTCTTCCCAGCCTACTATATTACAAAATACTTAGCTACTTCCCCTTAATAACAGTTCAAAAAATCAATAAAATCCCAACCAACATTTTCAATGTAATTTTCATGGGTTTTTATAGGTGAATGAGTGATAGCAGTAGTAGATATGACTTAAAAGCTTCATTAAAACTGAGGGAGAATGTCTTCGAAGCCCATTCTGTTTAATATATTTACATTAAATTTCAGTACCCTTTAATCGATTTAGAAGTCTTTTTCAGGTTGAAAATAACTTCTAGGGTGTGCTCTTGAAGTATTTTTTGGTTGTTGGTACTCTGTTTTGTCTTCTGAGATAAGTAAGGTGGGTAGTTTAGCTTGCAGGTCTTCCATGCCTTCATAAATACCGTCTTGACAGTTTTAGGAATTTTTGTCAGTGTAATAAATGCCAAGATGCTTGGTGGAGTGTAGAATAGGTCGTGTGAGTTTTCCTTTCTTTGGAGAAAGAATGCTTTGCTGATTTGTCATGTTTTTTAATGCCTCGAACACTGATATGACTTTGATAGTGTTTTTTAGGCTTCATTAAGCCTCCTTGATCATCTTTGGGTCTTTATCTGTGTCCTTTATCCTTCTAAACATTGGATATAAGCATTAAGTCTTCAATATTATGCATTGATTCTTTAATCTCTTTCTGATACACTTTAAACTTCTGCTGACCTGTGTTTGTGAATATATAGGTTATAGGGGCGCTAGAGGGTTTATGTTAGGGTCAATAACCCCGATCTTCAATGAAACATGCTATTAAACCCTCTCAGTGATTTCTTCCTCCGTGATCTTCGGCTCTGTGATAGTCTTTCTGCACTATATGTCACCTGACTGTGACTGTGGAGACTGTATGAATCCATCACCCTGTAAACCCTGCACAATATGATAAATACATTATAAAAACCTGCGGGAGTGGGAATGACTACTTCAGAGGCTTGTGAGGGTGGAGGAGCATTGAGGAATAATGTGAATGCAGTGGTTTAAGGGTCGGAATCATGGTGGAAGGCGAAACCAGGTTTAAATTCAAATTATGGCGCGGAAATGAAGAAGAGTGGTTTTGCAAAACCATTGGTGGTTATCGTGCAGCAAAATGGGGGAAAGCGGTTTCGAGTGAATGGAACACGATTCCATTCATCAATTTACACATGGATTTCTAAAACCATTTTTATCGCGTGGAAGTAGCGCACTATGGGAAGGGGTAAAAAATGTGCGATATGATGCGCTGGTTGTCAGATCTTCAGGCCGAAGATCTACGGCTATGGGAGAGCACGACGGAGGATAAGGTGTGCGAGCGGAAAAAATGGTGGGGCCCAGTAGTGATGTAATATGGCTTGTCGTGGGGTGAAGACGGTGGAAAAACCTGACAATCGTTGATCTTCTTAGATCAATGGTCACGATCTGTCTTGAGATGAAAAGGTCGGGAAATGGAAAATGCAATGAAAAATAGGTTTAGCTGGGGAGCGTTCAGGTTCTTAGCGCCTGGTTATGGGGCTAGGGCATATGGAGGAGAGGGCCAAGGCTTAAAGTGGAAAAAGGCGCTTAAGGCATGTATGTAGAAAAAGATTTTTAGGCTAAATATAAAGGTTTTTAAGCCTAAAAAGGGGTTTCGGTAGGCTAGAACAGAGGGTTTTAAACCAAATAAGAGGGAGTTATAACATTTTAAGAAGGATTTTGACACTTTTAGGGGTCATATGAAGGGAAAGAAGGAGTTATAAGGAGAAAAAATAAGTGATATGAGGGTAATGATGGAGATGTAAACGGAGGGGTAAAATGAAGGAAATGGAGCTATGAAAAGTAGTTTTCCTTTACAAACAGTAGGGCTTTTAAAAACAATTTGATGGAAACAATAGTGAAGACAATTTTGAAGGGTAAGGGCATCACAATGCTTCAAGGATGATAAATTTTCAAAGAAATTTGTCACTTGAAGGCTTTATGACAAATTTAGCCACCTGTTTTCTTTGACAAATTATTATAGGTGGCTAACAGAACTAAATTACCTTCTCTAAAATATATTTCCCTTGCTTTTATCTCAAAGAGGCTCTTCATTTTAGTCTGATATTTCTTTAGTTTGTACTGTATCTCATCTCTATTTTCATTCAACTCAATGATCTGATTAATCCTTCTAGAGAAATCATCAGGTTCATCAGTGGATTTTTGTAGAAAATTGAGTAAATGAAAAGCTAAATTTGTAGGAAAAATAACATGTTTTTCATAAACTAATTGGAATGGGTATTTACCTATTGATATTTTTGGGGAAATTATGTTTGCCCAGACTACATAAATCAAGTGACTGTCCCATATCTTCTTGTGGTCTTCTAAAATTTTTTTGATTACTTTCACTAAACTCTTATTTCATGATTCAACAAGACCATTTCCTTGTGGATAATAGGGAGTTGAGTGATGCAGTAGAATTTGATATTTCAGACAGAATTATATCATTTTTATGCTGCTAAATGATGTGGCATTATCAGTGACTATTTTCTATGGGAAACCAAATTTGGATAAAATATTCTCTTCAATGAACTTTATTACAACTGGATCTGTAGAATTTCTTACTAGAATGGCTTCCACTCACTTAGTGAAATAGTTAGTAACAGTCAAGATGCATCTGTGTTGACTACTAGATGGTGGATTAATTTCACCTATAAAGTATAATCCCCACTAAATAAATGGTGTTAAAACAACTACTGGAACTAGTTGAAGAGCTGCCAATTTTTGCTTTCCAACAAACATTTGACATGGAGCATAGTCTTTGACTTTTGATCCTACTTGTGAAAACAAGGTAGGCCAATAAAATCCTGCTCTCAATAGCTTGTATGCTGTTGCTCTCCAAGCATAATGGCCTCCACAAATTCCAGCATGAAACTAATCAATGATTCCTTTAGTTTTTTATTCTGTAAGGAAAAGTATTAAAATATTAAGAGGGCCCTTCCAGTATAGGTTGGCATTGATAATACAATACTTGATGGATTTCAACTTGAGTGTTTTGCACTGGTTCTTTGAAAACTGAGCTAGACATTCTAAAAGAATTAGAAAGTGGACAATGTCTGCATACCAATCTGATGTAACAAATTTATCATCAATATGAATTGGGATTGTCTGAGTTGAAGGAGAAGTTTCTTGTGTATTCTTTCCTTGGACTCCATGGGAAGGTTCTTATGGATTGTCCTCTTCTGCATTCAAGGAAGTCTCTTGTGTATTCTCCCTTTCCAAATTCAAAGAAAGTTCTTGTGCTTGCTTCTCTGAAACTTCAAAAACTGAGTTTATGCCCAAGAATTTACAATTTGATTTAGATAACAACTTGGCTAAAACCTGCCCCTTCACTAACTTGGTAGTTTTGATGGTAAGATAAAACTCAAGAATATGATTTATCCATATTCCCCTTCTACCATCAATGTCTAGCTGTGTGAGGATTGTTTTGACATCGTTATTGGGCACCTAGGAAATGATAGTTGAAGGAAGAATATACATTCTAAAATACTTGAGGGCTTGAACTAAGGCATAGGCTTTTTTTCAATAATATCATATCTCAGTTCGACATATGTCATGACCTTACTAAAGAATTCTATAGGTCGATCATGGTAATCCTCATTATTTTGTAAAAATATGGTTGCAAGGGTTGTTTCAGAGGCAAAAGAAAACATGTTGAAGGGTTCTGAGTAGTTTGGACTGGCTAAGATTGGGGCTTTGGAGATGGATTTATTTATCTGGTCAAAAGAAAATCTTGCAGAAACCGTCCATTTAACTTCATGGTTCTTTTTAAGAAAGTCTATTATATCCTTTACTATTTCTGCATAATTTGGTATAAACCTTCCCAAAAAATGATTTTTTCCTAAGAATTTTGAATCTCCTTTCTATTTCTAGGTAATGATAATGGTTGAATAGAAGATATTCTTTTGGGATCAATAACAACTCCATCTTTAGAAATAATATGACCTAGCAATTTACCCTCTTTAATGACAAATATTGATTTTTTGGAATTCAAGGAAATTCCAAACTTCCTGCTTGTTTCAAAAACTTTCTTTAAATGCTTAAGATGTTTAGGATCTGATTCAGAGAAAATAGTTAAATAATCAAGATAAATAACAATGAATTGATTTACCTTCTCGACAAAATCCAATTCCATGGCTCTCTCAAATGTTTCTCCTATGTTTGATAGACCAAATGGCATTGGGGCATACATGAATGTACCCCAAGGTGTGTTAAAAGTTGTTTTCTCCTTGTATTCTGAATTCACCAATATTTGATTATAACTAGAAAATCCATCTAACATAGAGAGCTTGCTAGCACCTAACACTTTTGAAGTAATTGATCCATCTTTGGAAGTGGATAATTATCTTTCAAGGATGCTTTATTTAGGTTCCTAAAATCTACACATAGTCTTATTTCACCTTTCTTTTTCCTCACAGGGACTAAATTTGCAACCCAACTAGAGTATCTTAATGGGACAATAATTTGGACATCTAAAAGTTTCTTCAGTTCCTTTTCTATGATGGGAAGAAGAATTGGGTCCATACTTCTTAACTTCTATTGGTAAGGCTTTACATCTAGTTTCAGTGGAATTTTATGCTCTATTAAAGATGTATCATAATATTTGAGATCAACATAAGACCAAGCAAAGAAATATTTATAATTTTTAAGAAGTTTGACAGATTCAATTTTAAGTTTTGGGGTTAATGATGCACAAAGTTTGATATTTTTAATTTCCTCATTAGTGCCAATATTTATGTCTTATATGTCATCTTTTGTTAAAACAGAGAAGGGGTTTTTGGGAACATTGTTTTTGCCAAACAATTTTTCTAAAGGAACAAGTCCCTTAGGGATAAAATTATTTGATAATTGAATTATATCATGATCAGCTACCTTTGATTTTATTTTTATTTTTTCTTTATCTTGGGTAGCTTCTTTACTGTCTGAATTATCCTCTTCAATCTGCAATACATAAAATTCGTCAATGACTTGCAGAAAGGATTTTCATTGTTCATCATCCTCAAATATCTGGCAATGTTTAAGATTGTTTGGGATTGAAGGCCTATATTTGATTTGTGTCTTATATGAATATGAAAATGATTTGGAATATTGAAGGCACTAGCTGAAAAAACCAATTAATCTGCATGCAAGTTTTCATCTCTAAGAATAAAGGTGATGTTAAAGGCATCAAAGGTATTTTCAATAGTGTCCCAAATCTCATTTCTATAAGACCTAAGTCTAGGGTGCTTCATTTGGAAATGAATCCTAACTTGTATTACTTTTAGTTATGAGTCGGTGAAAACAGTCAAATTTTTTACCTTTAAACTTCTAGAAAGTTGTAATCCTAGGATAAAAGCTTTGTATTCCGCGACAACGTTTGTGACCTCAAAATCTAATTTTCATGATTGTGTAATATTTTATTTTTTAGGTGAAATAAAAGTAAATCCTTCTCTAGCTCCATCTTTGGTGCAGGATCCATCAAAAAATAATTTCCAAATTTCAGTATGACCTCGTTTAGAAGTGTCAACTATATCCTCAATTTTGAGTTGAGAATCCTGTGAAGTGTCTGATGATAGTTGAAAAAAACTAAATTCTTGATCTACTGCATAAATGGGGTGATTAGCTTTATAGATAGTGTTTAGAAATATCACTTCTCTATATAATATAAGGCTCTCTCCACCATATACTGGGATAGTGGCAAAATACATGTCCATTTGAAGACTTCCTCCCAATTTTGCACAACATGATCTAGATAACAACATTCTAAATTTGGGAGGAATGTCAGTAATGACTATGTCTAATACTAAACTCTTAACTGGTATTTTATGTAAAATGACTACTAGATCTTTAATGAGTCCTAAAAATTGGACCCTCTTTGAATCAAAAGTATACAAGTCATGATAAGTCCGAGTGATATCTAGATTTAGTTGTTCCATGATGACTTTAGGCATTAAATTGTGCGAAGCACCAGAATCAAGTATACATTTTTATAGCAAAGAATCACGCACCTTTAAAGTTAGATCGAAGGGTGGTATAGATTCATCAATCATGTCAGAAATAATACCAAAAGCTATAGTTTGTATTTCATTTTGTAGACTGATAATATCTCCTTCAGCATCCATACTACAATTTTGGATCCACTTGGCTACTTGACTTTTATACCCTGGATTTTTAGAGGGTTGAGAAAGTGGAATTGAAATTTTGACCCTTTCTAATTCTTTATCAATATTAAAGGAAGTCAAAATTATTTTATCAATGTGAGTAGAATCAGTTGAATGATTTGAAGGTTGAGGAGGAGTAGTTTGAGTTTCAGTTGATTTCAGTTGAGTTTCAATTATTACAGGGTTATTGGGAGGTCTTCCAAGACTAGCTCTAGGTATTAAGTCATATCTTTGATTGAGTTATGTAATTAGAAACTCAAAAGAAGATTTATACTTAGAAACCTGAGAAGTATCTTGGTTTTCTTGAGGGATTTGGTTTTGGGAGACACAGACAATGGCAGTTTGAAAGGATGTTTGATCTACAATATTAATGTATTCAGTAATGGAAAAAGTATTGTCCTCTGGTTGTTGATCATCAAACAACAATGGGGTAAGAACTTGTTGTTCATTATGAGGCCTCTGAAGAATTTGCAGTGGAGCAACTTTCTTGTACTGACCTTGGGCCTGTGTTTGTGGTTTGGAAACAGTATGTTGGATTGTTATTGGTTGAGTCTCAATTTTTGAAATTATATTGGATATATTTCTAAGAAGAGCTGTGATTTTATCAATATTTGAATCTTCACTTTTTGAATTAGAGGAAGATGCTTCTTGATTTTTCAATTTTCTTTGGGCTTTGTCATCTTTAGCTCTAATTTTACTAGAAGCTAACCTATTGGCTTCTACCTCAATAGAATTAGTTTTCATATCTTGTAATGTATTATAAATTCTCTCTCTCAGCATGAATATAAAGTCATCATGGAATTCCTTCGAAAATCTAACCTTTGTAGTAACTACTGGAGGTTTACAATCAATAGGCATCTTGTGGTAGAGTTTATTAAATCATTTGATAAATTTAGCTACTGGTTCACCAGGTTTTCTTTTTAATTCTTAAAATTTAGTGAGTAGGTAAAAAACATCTTTCTTTACTCCCCCTTAGTTTTTAAATATAGTTATAAGTTCATTCCAGGTTTGAATAGAATTTTCTCTAAGTTGTCTAAACCAAATCCTAATGTGACCTTCCAAGAATTGTACAAATAATATCATATAAACATCTTCATGCTAGATGTTCATATTGTCTGCAAAATATAAGAAGGAAGCTATATGATCTTCTGCTGAAGGGCCTGTATCTCCATTAAATCTGGGTAAGTGTTTAAAATATCCATCAGGGAAATTTCCCAAGACGTTAGGGAGAACTAGAGCATTATATGTAGCCTGAATAATGGGTTGAAAATACATGGATGATGAAGTTGATGTTGATGATGAAGATGTAGGTGAATGAGTGTTAGAAGGTGGGGGAGAATGTGAAGGAGGAGGAGGTAGTGAATATCTCAACGGGATTTTAACAATTAGTTTTTGAACTGATGGGGTTAAATCTTCTTCCTTATATTTGAATAATGGATTGGAATAGATAGAAACTATCTCTTCTGGTTCATTAGATTCTAATGGAATGTGATGATAGACTGGAGATACAAAATCAATGGGCTTAAACTCGTGCAAATGCAAGCCCAATTCTGATTCAAATGTAGGTGAATATACAGGGAAGGATGGGACTTGGTCTGACTCAAGTGAGGTTTCCAACAAAGCTAACTGAAGATCTACTCCTTGTGAATAAACTTCAGCAACTCTAGGAGGTAATTGTGTCAATTTAGGTTGGGATGATAATACTGAATAAGGGTTTATGGATGAACTTTCCTTAGGGTGTAAGGTTGCAGAGGAAGAAACAAAAATGTTCTATTTTCTTTTCAAAGGGGCTTTTCTAACAAGTCTTTCTGGATCTGGTAAAGGGTTAACAATCTCAGATTCAAATCTAGATTTGGTGTGCTTAAAAGGAGCTAGTTTGAAACAGTGAAATCACCAAGTGAAAGTTTTTAACCTATATATTTATCCTTTATTCACCTTAAAGGAAAAGAGGAAAAATCGTTGTCCCAGGAAAATTTAGTTTTTACTCTTCGTTTCCCCAGCAATGGCACCAATCTGATGTTGTCATTTGCGATGATTTTGGTCAATAATCATGCCAAAGCATCTAAAATGTTTGTTTGTGTTTTAAAATATTTTGGAGGACCAATGCATGAGATTGATTTTAATCAAATAGTTAAGGTTTTAAATCTTACTGATAATATCAATGATTTAAAGTAAGGGCTTATTTTTCATCTCATACAATAATTAGGCTTTCATGATTTCGATTAAGTAGAATAAGAAGATATGATTATTAAACATTCAAATTGAAATATTTAATAAACCATAAGATGGAAAATTTTTAAACAATGTTTACAAGTTCAACAAAATATATTTAACATGATCTAAAAATGGGTTGGATAACTTGTTATTCTTTTCAAGAACCTTCCACTCAGTTAAAGAAATAAAATATCTAGCTTATACTTGACTTTTGCGCAATTTTATACTTGAAACAGGTGTATGTTTTTTAAATGTTTAAGTGCATTAAGTCCATTTTTTTGGCTGAAATTAAACATGTGAAACAACCATATAATGCAGAAAATAAAAATCAAAACATAACAAGAAATTTAATCTAGGAGTTCACTCGAATATCATGGGCTATGTCTCCTTGAGTGTTTGTCATCTTGACTTGGTTCTTTGGGATTATGGAAAAAATTATTTTACAAGTTACAAAATTAACTCCAGTGGTTAACTGGACTGAAAAAATAGGTTTATAATACCATTTATATCCCTATCATGGTTTTCATTACTATCAAAATAGATTTAGGCTTCCTTAGACTTGATTCCTTCTGTCAGTGCTCTTGAGCTACACTGAGCTTCTCTATGGCACTAACTCCTTCATAATTATTTTTCTATTCCTAAAACCTCACCTAATCTCTCTAGAACACATCATTCTTCCAAATTAGATTGATCATTTTCTCAAAATGAGCACTGGCTCCCCAATCTAGGCCTCCATCCACTAATGGCCCTCTGCTGCCCAAAACTTCCCTGTAGGTTCTCGACCTTCACAATTATTATCTGTGGGTTCTTGAACCCTTATAAGTACTCAAAATATTCCAAAAAATCCTCTATTAGATTCATAATGCTCATTACAGTTAGAAAAGACTATTGGTTTACCGAATAAGGCCTCTAGCTGCCCTGGCTAAGCCTCGAATTGCTGTTGGCACTTGCTAGCCCTGGTGGCCCATGGAGCTTAACTGAAGCATATAGGCCTTCAAAAGTCCTCTACAGGATCTTAAAAGTACACCATTAGTTCCATAATGTATAAAAAATCCAAAATTGACTATTGGATTTCTGAATAAGGCCTCTAGCTGCACTAGCTAGGCCTCAAACTACTGCTAGCCCATGGTGGTCCTAGCGGTCCCTAGAACTTCTATGAAGAAAAAACCTACTCAAAAGTCCTCAAATGGATCTTCAACCCTCACCAATGAGTCTGGAATGTCTAATATAGTCAAAATTGACTATTCACCCCCCAAACTTGGTCGAATCTAGCTCAGGATAGAGCCTAAACTCATTTTTCCCAATGACCCCTAAAAACCCTCCACTAAAAATGGAGGAACTAGACTTAACTCCAGTTAAAATTGGAAAAATTTGAAATATTTGGTGCGCCCACTCCAAAATCCATCAAATAAACCATTATAATAAATGTTGACCACAAAATACGACGGAAACTACGCAGATAATCCATTGCACGTGATAGGTTTTCAGAGTTTTTAATGCCGGAAGTTACATTCCCGCACGGAAAAATTTGTTTTTATGTCCACTTGTGAACGCAATGGACGGACCGATGGCGGTCAAATCGGAAATATATGCATTGATGCTTAGCCCTGTTTTTGGGCACTTGGTCATGCGGGGAGGGGCTGGCCCCTTCAGACCCCCAAATCAGAATTTGTTAAACTTTAAATATAATTGCAAGCCTTATATGGTTCATACTAACACACAGCCCAAGCGGTTAAGGCATGGGTACTACATCTATGAGGTTGCACGATCGACTCCCTTCGGCTCCCCAAAATTATAGTATGGCATACCTGGGCCACGTGGCAGCCTCCGGGCCTGCGACGTGGCAACCTCCCATTGGCCGAACCATAAATCGTACAACCCACAACGAATTACATGCTGACACTTGTCCATCACTGGTTGGTCTGGAAGGAATATTCCAGCGAATATTTTGAGGAATATTCCAAGAATATTCTAGGAATATTCCAAGAATATTCTAGGAATATTTCCTAGAATATTCTCTTTTTTGAATATTCAAAGACCAGTCAAACTTGGTCAAAAGCCATAAATCGCAGTTTACTGGAGTTTTCAAATCGCGATAACTTCTTCATATGGTATCAGTTTTTCGAACCGTTTGCGGTACAAAAATAGGGAAGATGAGATCTATCTCGTTGCTTAGGTTTGACACACTTCCAAACAATTTGAAGTTTGAGCTATCACGTAGGTCCTTGATCCAAATCTAATCCCACCTCCTCATTGGGAATCTTTTTGACCCCAAAAGACTGATTACCTGATTTGTTCAGTAGATGAGAGTACAACTGTCCTATTATTTTTAGAATCCATACACTTTCCTTGCATGGATTAGTGCCTTTGAAACACAAATTGAAGGTATTCAACACTTCCCTTCCTAAATGCTCTTGTCCTCCTATCAATGATTGTTTTCCTTACACTCACTCAGAAATTTCTGGCGAGAAATTTTCAAAAGGTAGCTAAACATCGCTTCCTTGATCATCAATAAAAGGTGGCTCAAACAAACGTGAGATCACAATGAGAAAACATGCATACATAACTGAAATTTGCATATGTACAAATGAGTGTATGTCTTACTATGTCAAGAAGTTAAACCACTTCTTACCAAGCCACTTCCATGGCGAATTTTGTTGTTGCAAATCTTCGTCATGTGAAATATTTGTTCTCACATCAATGATGGAATCTTTATTTCCTCTTTCGCTAGTCTTTCTATCCTCTTGCTTCATGTGCTTGGGACGATTAGTTGGATGCAATGTCCAACATTGAGCAACAACATGTCCCCTCTTCTAGAAATGTGTGCAAGTCTTATGCACCTTATTTGCAAGTTTCCTTCACTTCAACTGTTTCCTATATGCCTTCATCCTTTTCTATCATTTTGAAACAACGTGGTTACACAAACCACAATATGAAAAATAACTCTTTCTTCCATTCAATCATGTAGAATTGTCATACCATTCATAAACATAATCAGCTTGACTATGGGAAGAATGATACCTCAAATGCTCCTTTGCATGTCCATATTTTTTACCTTCGTGAGGAGATGAACTAGTAGAGGTTCTAGCTTCTTTTTGTAGAATAACATCAGTGTTCATGTATTGAATATTGTCCGCACTTGCATGCTCGCCATAAGATGGATGTCTACATACATCTTGCTGCAACACAGCCTTTAAATAATGGCAATCAACTTGAAAACAAACTTGACATGTTTGTGGTTTAGAACTTGGAACAAAATTTATTTTTGAAGTTGTTTCAAATGCCTTCATGGCTTTGGAGTCTTCGCCATTAGATTGAACATAACCAAGACCAAAGTTCTTAGCTCTCTCCTCAAACAAATTAGGATCAATCATGCCTTGTGCATGCTTTCATAAAACCTTGCCTTCATAGCCCATTTTAAATATTAACTTGGACCCTATACTTCAAATGAACCAACACATCTATCTGAAGAGGAAATTGAAGAAAATTAGAGTGAATTAACTCTACTTCACGCATGTTCTTGGTTAAGGCCTCTTGGGCTTGATGGAGCTGCATCTCCATCTCATGTAATATTTGAAGAATTTCTTCCTTCTCTTGCTTCATAGCAAACAATTTCTCATGAAGTCTAGTGCTTTCTCTTCTATCTTCAAATAGAATTTGCACCATGTCCTTCAAGATGTAGAAGTCTTGCTTCATTTATTCATTGAAGAATCTTGTGAAGGAGGAGGATTTTGAAACCTCACTTGAAGAATTTTTCATTATGAAAATGAGCTAAATAAATTCAATCAAAAATTCACAAAGCTTTTAAAAACAATTGACAAAGCTTCAAAACAAAATGGATGTAGAGTCAAGCTCTTCTTCAAGCAGCCTTTTGCAATCAAAACCTTTTGTGCTTCAAGGGTTGCCTTGAGGTTCTTTGGGTAAGGAAGATGGCTTCAACCCCTCTTCCTTCTTTTCCTCTTCTGGATGTAGCTATTAGTATCTCTCCCTTCCTCTAGCAAACTCAAGCAATAGAAATTTTGCAAACAGTCAAATCCTTTGCACTGTTTAAACACCTTTCAAGTCAAACACGCAAGTTATTTATTTGTCAATCAAGCAACCAAGTGCTATGATACCAACCTGATCTAAAAATGGATTGGATAACTTGTTATGATTTTCAAGAACCTCCCACTTGGTTAAACAAATAAAATATGTAGCTTATACTTGAATTTTGCGGAGTTTTATACTTGAAACAGGTGTACGTTTTTTCACTGTTTAAGTGCTTTAAGTCCAATTGTTTTTTCTGAAATTAAACATGTGCAAAAACCATATAATGAAGCAAATAAAAATGAAGACATAACAACAAATTTAATCTAGGAGTTCACCCTAATATCTTGGGCTACGTCTCCTTGAGCTCTTGTCATCTTGACTTGGCTCTTTAGGATTATGGAAAATTTTCTTTTACAAGTTACAAAATTAACTCAAATGGTTAACTGAACTGAACCAATGGGTTTAGAATACCATTTACATCCCTGTCTTGGTTGTCATCACTCCAAAAACAGATCTAGGCTTCCTTAGACTTGATTCCTTCTGTTGGTGCTCTTGAGCTACACTGAGATTCTCTATGGCACTAACTCCTTCAGAATTTTTTTTCTATCCATGAAACCTCACCTAATGTCTCCAACACACATCAGAATTCCATATTAGACTGATCATTTGCTCAAAATCAGCACTGGCTCCCTAATCTAGGCCTCCATTCACTGAAGGCCCTAGGCTGCCCAAAAATTCCCTATATGTTCTTTACCTTCAGAAGTCTTCAAATGACTCTGAAAATCCCTTCGATGGATTTATAACTCAAAAATAGTCAGAATAGACTATTGGTTACCTGTGGTTGGCCTCCAGCTACTCCGATTTCGCTTACAACACCTGGTGGAACCCCCTCGCTATAGGGTTAAAGAAAATTTCTCTGTGGGTTCTCAACCTCTATAAGTAATCAAAAGCTTTTGAAAAATCCATTGGATTCATAATGCTCATTACAGTTGGAAATGAATATTGGTTTGCTGAATAAGGCCTCTAGCTGCCCTGGCTAGGCCTCGAATTGCTGTTGGAACTTGCTGGCCCTAGTGGCCCCTCGAACTTCATTGAAGCATCGCGGCCTTCAAAAGTCCTCTATAGGCTCTCCAAACCACACCATTAGTTCCAGAATGTGTGAAAATGATTTGAAAGGAGTGTATTTTTTTTCTTTTCTAAGTGTGCTTTCAGTATTAAAAACATGTACAATTTGTATCCATTTGTTTGCTTAAGGAATGAGTGTTTTAACCATGAAACATATATGAATTTGTGAACTTTAAGCATGAAAATAATCCTAAAAAACACTATACAACATTATATAACAGAGAATAAACATCACACATAAGTTTTACACAACAGGCATGATGAAACAGTTCACCTCTCCTGGGCTACATCTGTAGGTCCAGCTCCCAATGGCATGTCCCTCTTTGTCATTATGCTTAAAATTGTAAATTAAATGTGTTTACAAGCCTCTAATGGTTGTTTTCTCTACACCAGTGGCTCCAGGATGCTCCAATTAGTCTAGGTAGACTCTTGTTTCACCCAAATTAGTCAAAAATTGACCTCCCAATGTATTTTTCCCAATGTAAGGTAGAAAAACTCCACCAAAAGTGGAGACTGCATTTAATTGTGGCTAAAATTAGGAAAATCCATAAATTTTAGGGTGCCGCTATAGTTTCTACTGAAAATAACGTTTGCATTCAAATCAAATGGTTTTTGTGGGGTGGTCACATGCCGACCCCCTGCCGTTAACTCCACGTTGAAACCATTTGAAAGCTCCGCATGTAATAGTGGAGCGGAACCATAACTCCACGTTTTTCAACCCATGGCATTCATTACCATAAAAAATGTGCCCATGTAACTATTTTATAATATTTACCAGAGGTTATGATTTATAAAACCATTTTCGTTGTAGTTTTGATGTCACCGCGACATGTGATAGCTTTGATCCCTTTGGAGGTTACGGTTGAGAGAACCATTGCATTAGCCTTAACTACGTGGATTACATGCGACCTTGTCCCTTAAAACCATCAGGTTAAACACTAGATATAAACTGTCGGTTCTGAATTTTAATGCCACAGTTTCTAAGTCGTTTGTGACCACATTCCATAGGGCCACCAGTGGGTTGGGACCGCTGGCGGTACCCCCCATATGCACATTATGTTAACAATAAGTTAATGTGGTGGACTATATAGGTAAGGAACAATGGATAGCCTGAGATGATAGAAGGCTGGGAATGCAGGCCTGAGGTCGCGGAGTCGACCCCCCCTGACGCCACCAAATTTTTTTATAATCCTCCTAGGGACATGTGGCAACCTCCGTGATCCAGATCTTGGGGGAGGCCCCCAAGATCTAAAAAGTTGAAATGGATCTAACAAGATGTGCAAAATTAGAATTCAAGAAAAAAAGAGGAAACACAAAGAAAGTAAAACCACAAAGAAACTTGTTTTATTAAAACAGAGAATAACTGTAGAAGCTACATTGTGGCGGACAATCTGTCCTTTTACAAAGTGAGGCTTGTTATTTATAGCATTTTTTGAGATGCAATACCATATTTAGATACCATAGGCCAATACTATGGGTAGATACCACTTACAATACCATGGGGAAATCCCTGTTATTTATAGCATTTTTTGAGATGCAATACCATATTTAGATACCATAGGCCAATACCATGGGTAGATACCACTTACAATACCATGGGGAAATCCAATATGTGGATGAATACCATGGGTCGATGCCATTTACAATACCATGGGTAAATTCCATGGGTGGATGGATAACATGAGTAGATGAATACCATGGGTTGATGCCATTTTCCATTTGGATCATTCCTCCCTCCTTAAGAAGCAATGGTCCCCATTGCATGAATTTCCCTCTGGAGAAGCCTTTTTTGAATATGAAGATCCACTGAAGAGAAGGGTTTTGTGTAGTTAACCCATAACCGTGATGAACGAAGATACAGGGATAGAGATACCCTGTAATGCTTGTGACCAACTGTGATATTGACAGTGTGCGGCCTAGCAAATGGACTTCGATGAAGTGTGGGTTTGTGGATGAACCAAAACCATGACAAATAAATATCTGAGGATAGAGATACCTTGTAATTCTAGTGACCAATTGTGTGACTAACAGTGTGCGGCCTAGCAAATGGACTTCGATGAAAATGATTTTGTGCGGTTGACCCATAACCGTGATGCTGATTGTTGATGAAGTAGTAGGTGCCTACATAGCTTGGGGTGGGAGGGCACATCTCCAAATAACCCAAGCTGAATGCTACTATGCTGAAACTGATGAATGTGAAGCAGGTGCCTACTAAAGCGGGGTGGGAGGGCACGTCTCCAAAGGGAACCTGTTCTGAATGTTGCTCTAGATTTAAAATGAGCATAAATCGGTCAATATAACTAAGAATATTTATTATAACCTATTTTTGGAAATAGAATGATCATTTTTCATCTTCTCATGTATTTTAAATCGAAATCTGGAGACCCTAGACTCTCAGATTCGCGCTGGAACTCTCCCGCCGTCACAAAATTTCTGAAAAAAAATAGCTAATTTTAAATCAGCGATAAATCTCTCGTTCGGATTCCAATTGGACCGATTTTTTTTTTTGAATTTGGGTGTTTTTTTGCAAGGAATCCATATATGGTATTTCTTTCTGTAAATTTTTTACCAAAAGTTTCAGATCTGATCTACAAACTCGCTGCCCAATAAAATTCATGGATTTTGCTGAAGATTGCTGCAAAACATTGAAACTGAAATATTTTTAAAACTGTCATGCCCATGGAGGCATAACCTGAATCTGATGCCAATTATCCAGATCTTGGGGTGAGGTGCCCAGGATCTAAATTTTGAAATAGATTTGAGAAGATCTGCAAAATTAGAATGCAAGAAAAAAAGAGGAAACACAAAGAAAATAAAACCATAAAGAAACTTGTTTTATTAAAACAAAGAATAAATATAGAAGCTACATTGTGGCGGAAAATCTGTCCTTTTACAAAGTGAGGCTTGTAATTTATAGCCTTTTTTGAGATACAATACCATATGTAGATACCATAGGCCAATACCATGGGTAGATACTACTTATAATACCATGGGTAAATCCCATATGTGGATGAATACCATGGGTGGATACATACCATGGGTCACTTACAATACCATGGGCCAATAAATATCATGAGTGGATGAATACCATGGGTCGATGCCATTTACAATACCATGGATAAATTCCATGGGTGGATGGATAACATGGGTAGATGAATACCATGGGTTGATGCCATTTTCCATTCGAATCACTCCGAGCTTGCCATGTGTCGCCCATCCAACAACCACTTTAAAACCTATACATCCCATCCAACGATCAGAAACCAACTTCGTACCACAAAATCAATGGCCTGGATTAAGCCACATGTCGAATTTTGATTGGTTGTAAGAAAAGTGAATATTCCCCAGAATATGCCACCCACTGATTGTACCAGCATGCTGACTGGGCATCCTAGTCACAAAATTTTAGTTGTTTAGGAAAATGAACAGAACGTGATATCTTCCTCATACGAAATTAGTTGTTCGAACTGTTTGGGGTGCCATAATCACAACGACGAGACCTTTCTAGTCACTTAGGTTCGGTACAGCTTCAAGAAATTTTAATTTTGAGCATAACACATGATCTCTTGATCACAACTCCCTATTGGGAAGCTCTTGGAACCCAAAATACTTTAATTACCTGTTCAGAAGATGAGGGTACAACTCCCTCCCCATTTCCACTTCCATCCACCTTGCCTTACTTGGTTTGCTACCCTTGATCCCAATTCAAAGATAATCGACACTTCCCCTCTTAGAAGTGTGTGTCCTCATGTCAAATATGGAATCCTCCTTGAGCTCTTCCAGAAATTCTAGCGAGAAATCTTCTATAGATGGTAGCTTAATATCACTCCCTTGATCATTAATCAAAGGAGGCTCATACAAACGTAAATTTTCCACATTGAAAATGGAATACATTTGCATATATGAAGACAAGTCAAGTTGAAATGCATTATTACCAACTTGTTTAGTGATATTGAATGGACCATAACAAAACTGCTTGAGATTTTTACCTTCTCCTTGCATCCTTCCTTTGCTTATGTGCAACCATACTTCATCTCCTTCTTGAAACTTGTGATCAACTCTATGTTTTTCATGCCTCTCCTTGTATTTTCTTTGACTCTTCTCAAGCTGTTCTTGAACATGTTGATGAATAATCTGAATTTTCTCAATGAACTTTTGAGCCTTGTCAATATCACTATGCCCATCAATTAAAACATCGTTCTCAAAGATGAAGTCTAATGGCGATTTTGAAAAATACCCAAAGCAAGCTTCAAAAAGTGAAGTATTTGTAGAAGAGTGCTTGGTCCAGTTGTAAGTGTGATGAATGTAATGCAGTTGTTCATTCCAAAACTTGGGATGTTTGCTGCAATATCCTCTCAATAGATGCACAATGGTTCTGTTCACCACCTTGATTTGACCATCAATTTGTGGATAAAAAGTAGTACTCTTTTTCAACTTTGTGGCCACCATCTTCCAAAGACTAGACCAAAAATTCTTAACGAACCTATAATCCCTGTCACTAACAATAGAAGTTAGCAAACCATAATGAACCCATACATGTTGAAAATAAAGTTCAATAGTTTGTTCAACAGTAATGGTTTTCTTACATGGCATAAGTATACACATTTTACTGAATCTATCCACAACTACAAAAAGATAATCATGTTGTTTTCTTGACATAGGCATGCCTCCAACAAAGTCCATGGAGACACTCTCCCATGGCCTTGATGGTACTGGTAGTGGTGTATACAACCCAAGCTCTATTGCTAGGCTTGCTTGTTGCACACATAGAACATCCTCTTATAAAATGTGACACAATATCTATCATAAGAGGTCAATAGCAATACCTCTGTAGATGCGCCATGTGATAATCATTTTCCTCAACTTGATTCCCTTCACTCAAACTATCACACACATCTTGAAAATCAACATCAGATGCATACTGTTATATGTAACTCTTATGTACAATAGAATCATTTTTAAGCAAAGTAGAAGCACTTATAATTGGCCTTGAAAACATATCAAAAACTTTATTGAAAATAAATTTCTTGTACCTTATAACCAAGTGAAACTGTTGAAGAAATCCCATCCATCTAAAATGTCGTGATTGCTGCAATTTTGTTTGCGATTGCAAGTACTGTAATGGTTGGTGATCGGTATGTATAATCATATCTTTACACATCAAGTAGTGTTTCCACTTCTTGATGCTTTGTACCAACACAAATAGCTCTTTGTCATATGTAGGATAATTAGTTACAACACCATTGAATGTTTCAAAATGAAAAGAGATAGGCTTACGATGTTGCAAAAGTACTGCACCCATGGCATAATCACTAGCATCAATTTGTATCTTGAATGGCTGTCTAAAATCTGATAATGCAAGGACCAGAGCTGAACTAATCTTGTCTTTTAAAGCTTCAAAATCTTGCTGCTATTTGCCTCCCCATTGGAAGCCTTTCTTCACACTTGTCACTGCATGCATAGGAGTGGTTATGGAAGAAAAGTTAGCAATAGACTTTCTCCAATACTGAGTTGCGCCTAAGAAGCTTCTTACCTTGGTTACTGATTTGGGAGTGGGCCAATTCAAAATGGCTTCCACTTTAGAGGGATCAATTCTCAACTTGCCTCCTCCTACAATGTGTCGCAAATAAACTAGAGAAGTCTTTCTGAATTCACATTTTGACATCTTAAGAAATAATTACTCTTTCTTCAAAACATCAAATACCATTTTTACATGAAAGACATGTTCTTCTCTTGTTTTTCTGAAAATGAGTATATCATCTAAATACACAATCACAAATTCATCAAGAAATGGACACAAAACATTATCCATAACACACATGAAAGTTTCCAGTGCATTACACAAACCAAACGGCATAACAAACCACTCAAAGGGTCCTTGTTTGGTTTTTAATGCAGTCTTCCATATGCCACTTTCTGCAATTCTTACTTGATGATATCCACTTCATAAATCTAACTTAGTGTAAAAATTTGCTTCTTTCAGCTGGTATATCAAATCATCTATCCTTGGGAGTGGGTATCGATTCTTTACCATTATCTTGTTCAAAGCTTTGAAGTCAACACACATGCGCCAAGTCCCATCTTTCTTCAGAATCAAGACTATGGGTGAACCGCATGGCGAAGTGCTTGGCCTTATGAGTCCCTTGTACAACAAGTCCTTGATTTGCCTCTTTATTTCAACATTCTCCATTATCTGCATGCGATACATGTCAATGTTTGGAAGAGGACAATCTTGTTGTAAATGAATCTCATGTTGAATCTCCCTTTTGGGAGGCAATCCTGTTGGCTCCTGAAACATCTCATGATGTGCACCAAATACATCATTTAAATCTGATTTCAAATTAGGATCACAATCTTCAAATGACTCATGATTAACATCAGCTTTAGGCTTAATCATTAGAAGAACAAAATTCTTACTTGAATTCACCAGCCTCTTTACTTATCGAACATTTACCATTGAGATATTTGTCTTCTTGCGATGTTCTCTAACAATGAACTCTTTCCATATTTGAATAAATGATATTTGTTATCATGGCGATGAAAGATCGCTTTCCTGACATACAAGTAAGGACTTGCCAACATAAAACCTGTAATATCAAGCAGAACCACATCTTATTCTACTGTGTCAACAGAATGTGCAGTTATTTCAAAGCGCAATATGCACTTCTTTGAAACCTGTAAATTTGCATCCTTACAAATCCACCGAAGTGGATATGGTTTTGGATGTGGAATGGTCTCAAGATTAAGTTTCTTCACCAAGTATTCAGAGATTAAGTTTTCTTGTGACCCACTGTCAAACAATGTGTCAATCTTGGTATGTTTGGATATGACCCTCACATGAAACAATTCAATTCTCTCTTCTTCATTTGAAGCTTGTATGTGACAGTTTGAAGTACTAGTGCTGTGTTTTGCTTCAAATTCTTTCGCCTTCGTGTTCTTCAATCCCATGGCTATAATTTTAGTTTCATCACTTGAATCCTCTCCTAAGTCATGTTGAGTTGTAGATGCCATTTTCTACTTCCCTTTGTTATTGTTATACTCGGGTCTCTTTTCAGGATGTAATTTCCAACAATTTTTTTCTTCATAGCCTTCTCTTGAACAACGTTTACAAAACAATTTCTCTCCCTCTTTCTTGACAGATGCATTATTTTTGTCTTTTCCTTTTGAGGTCCTCTCTTTTTTCTTCCCCTTGAAAGGTTTGTTTCTACCCTCTTCAAAATTATTTTTCCCTCTAGCTTCTAGATGTGTGGCTTGAACACAAACCTCATCTAGACTTGTAGGGCTAAACATGCGGATAGTATGTCTTAGGTAGCTATGTAAGCCTCCTATGTACGTGAGAAAAGTATCTTGGGTGTAGTCTTGTAAATTTTTTCCTTTCAATAGTCCAAAATTTTGCGAGTTCTTTATGGATTTCTGCATGTGAGATAATGGATAAAAGTGTTGCTTTCTTGCAGTAATGAAATTAGTCCATGATAGTATAATCTTACCATGCTTCTTGATCTTCTCCTTTGTCTTGGCTTCCCACCAAATAAGAGTTGCACTTTCCATACTCAATGAAGCTAGCTGGATTTTAGTATCATCATCATGAAGGTTCTGAATTCTCAAATAGACCTCCAATTGCCTAATCCAATTATCAAGATTTTATGCATTGACTTCACCATTAAACATTGGCAATTCAAACTTAACATCAAGTTTCAAAAAAGTAATTTTACCAGTGTTCTTTGACTTGTGTGACTGGTGTATTGAAGATGAATTAGAGGATGATGATGATGAGGGTGAGGATGGTGACTTTCCACTGCCTCCATTTCCTCCATTGCCCTTCTTTGATTTATCTTCATCATTGTGGCCTCCTGATGCTACCTGACCTTCCTTGTGAAGTTTGGATCCTTCTCCTTCTAGTATTTCATTCCTTTCTTGATAAAGGACTCCCACCATTTCAGTCATGTCAAGGAATTATTTTCTAAACACTCTTTCTTATTCTTTCGGATCCACCTCTTCATGGGTTTCTTCTTCTCTTGGAGGCATACTTATAGCATCTTCTACTTATTTTGGAGGTGAACTAGGTGGTGGAGAATGTGGGAATATTGCCCTCCTTTTTTGTGTCTCACTTTGAGAACCTTTTTCTTCCACCAATTTTCCTTCTACTCTCTTAAGCTTGAACCTAGTAAGCGTTAAAACCCTTGCAAACAGTTAAACAAATATTTTCACACAAAACACCAGAGATTAAAAACTAGATCTGATACCAACATGATATAAAAGGAGTGTATTAGTTTGGTATGCTAAGTGTCCTTTAAGTATTAAAAACATGTTCAATTTTTCTCCATTTATTTGCTTAAGGAATGAGTGTTTTAACCATGAAACATAAATGAATTTGTGAACTTTATAATGAAAATAAGCCTAAAAAACACTATAAAAAAATTTATAACAAAGAATAAACATCACACGTAAGTTTTACATAGCAGGCATGATGAAGCAGTTCACCCCTCCTGCGCTACATGTTCTGGTCCAACTCCCAATGGCATGCCCCTCTTTTTCATTATGCTCAAAATTATAAATTACATGTATTTACAAACCTCTAATGGTTGTTTTCTCTGGACTAGTGGCTCTAGAATGCTCCAATTAGTCTAGGTAGACTCCTTTTTCACCCAAATTGGTCGAAAATTGACCTTCCAATGCATTTTTCCTAATGCCATCTAGAAAAACTCCACCAAAAGTGGAGACTGCACTTAACTGTGGCTAAAATTTGCAAAATCCCTAAATTTTAGGGCACCGTCACAGTTTCCACCATAAATATTGTTTGCATTCAAATCAAATGGTTTTGTTGGGGTGGTCACATGCCGACCCCCCATCGTTAACTCTGCATTGAAAACGTTTGAAAACTTTGCATGTAATAGTGGAGCGGAACCATAACTCCATGTTCCGCAACTCGTGGCATTCATTGCCACCAAAACTGCGCCCATGTGACTATTTTAAAATCTCCACCGAAGGTTACGGTTTATAAAAACATTTTCATTGTAGTTTTTATGTCACCACAACATGTGAAAGCTTTTATCCCGCCATAGGTTATGGTTGAGACAATCGTTGCATTAACCTTAACTGCACGGATTACATGTGACCTTGTCCCTTGAAACCATCGGGTTAAACGCTGGATATAAACCGTCGGTTCTGAAGTTTAATGCCACAGTATATAATTCATTTGTGACCACATTCCATGGGGTCGCCAGTGGGTTGGGACCGTTGGCGCCCCCCCCCCCCCCCCATATGCACATTATGTTAAAAATAAGTTAATGTGGAAAACTATACAGGTAAGGAACAACGGAATGGAGAGACGATAGAAGGTTTGGCGTGTAGGCCGGAGGTCGAGGGGTCAACCCCCCCTGACGGCACCAAAATTTTGCATAAGCCTCCTAGGGACATGTGGCAGCCTCTGTGCTTGCCATGTGTCGCCCATCCAATGGACACTTTAAAACCTGTACATCCCATCCAACAATCAGAAAACAACTTTGTACAACAAAATCGGTGGCCCAGATTAAGCCATGTGTCGAATTCTAATTGGCTGTGAGAAAAGGGAATATTCCCTAGAATATGCCACCTACTGACTATACCTGCATGCTGACTGGGCATCCTAGTCACAAAATTTTATTTGTTTAGGAAAATGAATAGAACGTGATATCTTCCTCATACGACATTGGTTTTTCGAACTGTTCACGATGTCGGACTCGCAATGATGAGACCTTTCTGGGTGCTCAGGTTCAGTAGAGTTTTGAGCACTTTCAATTTTGAGCATAACACATGATCTCCTGATCAGAAACATCCAAAATTGACTATTGAATTTCTGAATAAGGCCTCTAGCTGCACTAGCTAGGCCTCAAACTACTACTGGCCCATGGTGTCCTTGGTGGCCCCTATAACGTATCTGAAGAAAAACCTACTCAAAAGTCCCCTGATAGCTCTGAAACCCTCACCAATGAGTCTGGAATGTCTGAGATAGTCAAAATTGACTATTCATACCCCAAAATTGGTCAAATATAGCTCAAGATATAGCCTAAACTCATTTTTCCCAATGACCCCTGAAAACCCTCCATTAAAAATGGAGGAACTAAACTTAACTCCAGTTAAACTTGGAAAAATCTGAAATATTTGGTGCACCCGCTCCAAGCTCTGCCAAAGAAACCATTAGCATAAATGTTGACTGCAGATTTTGGGCACATGCAATCCATATACGTGGTTAACTAACCACAGTAGACGGTGGAAACTGTGCAAATAATCCATTGCATGTGACACGTTTTTGGAGTTTTTAATGTTGGTGGTTACATACCCACGTGAAAACATTTGTTTTAACATCCACTTGTGAATTTAATGGACAGGACCGCTGGTGGTCAAGTCGGACATATATGCGCTCGTGCTTAGCCCTGGTTTTGGGCGCTTGGTCACGTGGGGAGGGGCCGACCCCTCTAGACCCCAAAACCGAAATTTGTTAAAATTTAAATATAACCGCAATCCTTATATGGTTAAGACTAACACATAGCCCGGGCGGTTAAGGTGTGGGCGCTACATCCGCGAGGTCGCATGGTCGAATCCCATCAACTCCCCAAAATTTTAATACGCCATACTTGGGCCACGTGGCGGCCTCCATGCTTGCCATGTGGCAACCTCCCATTGGCCGAACCATAAATCATACAACCCACAACAAATGACATGCTGACACTTGTCCATCATTGGTTGGTCCAGAAGGAATATTCTAAGGAATATTTTAAGAAATATGCCATGAATATTCCAAAAATATTCCCTGGAATATTCTCTTTTTTGAATATTCAAAGACCAATCAAACTTGGTCAAAAGCCAAAAATTGTAGTTTACTGGACTTTTCAAATTGCGATAAATTCTTCATAGGGTTTCAGTTTTTCAACCGTTCATGGCACTAGAATTAGGAAGAAGAGATCTATCTGGTCGCTCATGTTCGGTACACATCCAAACATTTTGAATTTTGTGCTATCACTTAAGTCCTTGATTCAAATATGATCATAACATCACCAAAAAACTAACAATTTATTGATAAAAGGGATTTACATTAATAGATTGTCAAGAAAATTATTCTTTATAATAATTATAACTTCAGGAGGAATTATAAGGTTGCTGAGATACTATCAACCTCACCTAATTATTTTGATGCTAATTAAACATATGAAGAAACATAATGACAGAAAATTGGAAAACTCATAGAGAAGACAGAGCTGTACGACATGAGTTGAGAATCCTTCTTTGTATTATTGATGATCAAAAAAACTTAGTAAAATTTATGTTTACAAAATCTTCTTATCCAAGGGTGCAACCTTTGATAACTCGTGCAGAGATTTATTTATACAAACTAACAAAACTTTTGAAATATCTTAACTAATCTTTACAATAATAAAATAATGAGACTAAAATAAGGAGACATATTGATTAAGTGTCTCTATTATTTCAGAGGCTATTAATGATTCGACCTCTTTTGATGAAAAATGTTGCTGACTTGTCCTTTTTCGCTAGAAGTTGTTGCTAACTTGGCTCTACAAAATTGATTTTCACTGGATAGTTTAACAAAACTTATCCCAGTGCTCTTCACTCATAATTTCACGATTCATGATTTTCCTGAAAACTTCATCCACTTTAGTAAATCTATCAAAAGTTGGTTTTTGGATGAATAGATGTTTTATTTGATGTTGAATAATTAAGTCAGACTGTAGAGCTTCAAGAAAATCTCTTCCTGTGATGTGACCTTTGATACCTGCAAACCTTGTTTTGTATATTGCAATTGTATACAACTTTTTGCAACAATATTCTAACTTAACCAACTTATCATCTAATCCAACTAGACACGGTAGACCTTTTTGATTTAAAATATTAAATTTAGTATGAAACTTTTTAATAGAAACACTTAAGGCTTCACACTTGATCTCCAACTGGTTAATCAAGTTCCTATTTTTGCAAAAAATTCTTTATCTCCAGAATAGTTGCAATCCTGTCTGAGATATTTATTTCTTTCAACTCCTCCTTGTTCTTTGAATTAAGAAATTTAATCATATCTGAAGCTTCACTTGGTTTCTCTTGGAGTTGATCCTTCCCTTCCTGAATTGATCTTGTGCATCTATTGATGAATTCCTACTACTTGAATATGATCTCAATGGATCGCCAAATTTCAGTAATGGAGTCACTGATGTTTTCCTAGATAATCTTCTTAGCTTCTCCTAAAGTTGATGCCATTATATTTTCACTTTCCAGTTCTTTAATTCTAAGTCCCAATTGGTGTGTCTTCTGCATTTATTCTAGATACAAAGTATTATGTTTAATATTTTGAGACTGAAGTAGTTGAAACTTTTGATTTAACTTTTCATGTGCTTGCTTCTGATTGGCTAATCCCTGAGCAAGTTGTGTTGGATCAATCATGTTCAAGGTTGCTGAGGTTTCTGTACCTACAGAAGATATTTGATTTATTAAAGTAGTATCAGCAATCACCTGGAGTGTTGATTTCTCTTTCAGCAATTCTTCAGTCTGTTCTTCAATTTTTCTGATCTACAGATTTTGGTCAATGATTAGCTTAAGCATTTCTTCTTTTCTAGATTCATTTTGTGCCATCCGTTTGTTTTGTGGGTCTTAAATTGAGGGCAACTTAAGTTTTTTTCACAGGGCAGCAATGTCTGCATTTTTCTTCTTGATGACTTCTTTAGGTGCTTTGCAATTAGTAGGATCATATCCTACTTTTACTACCAGTTCTTTCAATGTCTTTATCATGTTGTCTTTAGCCAAAAAAGAGAGTTTCTTAATAACATTTCTCCTAAATACTTATGCATATCCATCTGGTCAATTGGATGTATGTGTCTTGCATCAAATGAGAGGAAAGTATTCTCGTAGTCTACATGAGTTTTTGGAAATGGAATTGTTTCTTGCATGAAGGCCATCTGCATTCTACCCTTCTCACTATCAAAAGCAGTGGGAAGCCTGTGTTGTGATGTAGATGTATTTTTCCAAAATTGGTTGTAAACATCTTACTTCAGTGCTTCATTCTTTTGTTTGATTTCTAGAAATTTGGAGAAGATATTCTGCTCTTGTGAAGAGCTGGCATATGTATGTTGGATGATCTCTAAGGGCTCTCTTTCAGGTGACGCTGATGAAGAAGTCTGAGGAGTATTTTTAGAAGTGGAGACTTCATTTTCTCCCAAATCTATGATCTCTGGATGTTTATATTATGAAAGAAAGGAAGAATCAAGCCTTGGTTTCTTATGCTGTAAGATGAATTATTTCATAAGATCCTTGGAATGTGGTGTCTCTTCTTAGACCCTCTTTTGTTGTTTACTGTCAGGCACTCGTGCTTGTACATTTGAAGTAGAAATAACATGTTCCTCTACTTCTTGTAAACTTCCTTTTGCTCATTCATCCTGATTCATGTAATTTTCTATTTATGCTCTACAGGTGTGAGTGTAAGAATTTGTATTGGATTCAACTCTCAGAGCATAAATAATGCCATGAAGGTCATATGACCAAGTAAAACTTGACTGAAAACCCATCTTCTTTAATAGTGTATCCCATCAACACCAGCTGCTCTGGTATTACAAATAAATGATCCAATGTTTGCTTTGATTTTAAACTGGGCTTTCCTCTTTCCTGATTTAAAATGAAATTCATCCATATTTAACATCTGTTTTATGTATTCTAATGAGAAAATTATCATAGGTACATATTTTGGAAGTTTGTATGGTGGAATCTCACAACCATACACTCTGATCTTTGTGTAGTTTTTGTACAAATACCAATCACTTGTCTTTGCTTGTTCACTAAGGTGCAGGATTCTCTTGATGTCTTCTCCAATTCTAGGCTCTGGTGAACTGGTAAGGAACTTATTGACATGATGAATGAATAATTCTATGAATTCTAAGAAAGAAATAGTTGTTGAAGATGCTCTGACCAATTTTGTATCACTGATTGCTTCACTCCCTGCGCGTCCTGCTTGTTGAAGTGAATCGATAACATATCTGCCTGCTGAAACAAAATCATATGAATGATCACATAAGAATAAGTAAAGGTCCCTTGAGTGGTGAAATTCATGAGTTGTTCATGTAAAAAATGGTGGTTTTTCAGGGATGAAGATGGATAAGAAACCTAAGATGTGTGCATCAATGGTTTCATGGTTGGGGTATCCTAACAGATAAGAAAGGAGAGAAATACAGTGTTTGAAAGAAATGGGGAAGATGGAAGATGCATATGGGGGATTTATCTTGGGTAAATCTACATCCTCTAGTAGAAATATTTCGAATATCTGAGCTCTCTGTGGAAAAGATAATGTGTGATAAAGATCCATAGGGCAACAGGGGAAAAATAGGAAAAGGAGTCAGAAGGAGGGATGAGAAGCATTTTATTAATGGTTTCAGGAGATATGGTTATTAGAATGTTTCAATTCTAAGTTAACAATGACCTAGTTATAGGGTCATACTGCTTCTGACACCAACCAGTTAAATCTGGGAATGGATGAGTTTGAGGGAATGCAAACAGAGGTAACATGGACTCGCAAAACCTGATAGGGTCTTGTTTATCCAGGTGCTTATGTTTGAGCCATAGGTGTAGTAGTAGAATTCAAATTCACTGTGACAATCAATAATTTTAAAATAGGTATAAACTAGGGGAGTGAGGTTGAGGTTGATTTGTGGAGCTGCAGGAACGTCGCCTGCAACGACTTTAGTGGCTTCAGGAATGACCTTGGCAGCTGGATGAGTGAACTCTAGTGCGACCTTTGCAATAATGTCAACATTCAAGATTTCTTCTATCAAACATTTCTTACCTTTACCTTTTAGAGTGGTTTTATTCTTTGTTCTGGCCTTAGGTGCCATGTTTGACTATAATAAAATGGTACATGGATTTACATCTTTCAGTTACAGAAACAATGATATGTTTTTTTGGAATATGAAGGGAAATTAAAAAAGATAATTGACTATGAAATAGAAATGGAGGATAAAGGTGAATTGAAGATGGAATTAAAGCATTAAGCGAGAGACTGTGGGAAGTTTTATAGATTGTGGTTCAATTTCAACAATCATGGCTAACAGTCATGTAAATTTACTGCATAATGATATGATTAACGGGTAAATGGGGAGAATTTATTGGCCAACGAGAAGATTAATGGGTATGATGGAGGATTAGGGATAACAGATAGGTGACGCAGAATTATATCAATGATGGACGGATGGATGGTTATGGTGCAGGCGAACAGTAGTCGAAATGGAAAAATAGAGGTGGATTTGGGGGGGGGTGGGGGGGGGCACCCTTTTGTTTCCAGTTTTAGGTGGAGGGGGTGCAAAGTCACCTCATGCTACCACGTCACGAAAATGGGCGGCCATTGAAACTAGATTTCACACCCCCTTGCGTTAACAAGAAACAAGCGGAGGGGGTGCAAAGTCATTCTTCGCCATAGATATGAGGGAAGCTCAAGATCTACTGTTTGAATCTCCAAACACTTTAATTATTTTGATTTGACCGCTTGTTGTTTACTGAAATTATAATAAAATCAATATGGGCTCATATATATTAATTTAATTAATGAGTATACAAAACCATTTTTCAAAGGTTTAGACATACATGAATTAAACTTTACATTTTGAAATTGTGGCACATTTAAATAGGCGAGCATTAACATTTTGATCATTAAATAATTTGAGATTTTTATTTTATGCTTTCCCTAAAAAATTTTATGTGCCTTATTTATTTAGGGCAAAATATCCTATCATTTTTCTAACATGGATGTAATAAAATATATTTTCCTAACATTAATCAATTTATTTTTCATCCATGTTCTAACTTAGCTTTTTTTATTTTTTATTTTTTAAACTACCATGCTAACATATCAAAAAAAAATATTGTTACAATATCGGCTCCAGCTAGGGATTGCTTCTCCCTGTGGGATGTATAGAACATGTAGTTCCATGTGCCTTCTCCTCGGGCTATGGAGTCTTTGCTGTAGAAAACACACTCACTTCAAATGATAAAAGAAAATTATTATGTACAATGATGATGTGATATCTTTTTCAATACTAGATGTAGTTTTTCGAAAATATGCCATTGACAGGCAATGTTGAAAATTGTCCTTCAAGATTCTGCAGAAAAAATGTGTTATTTCCTTTCACCTCTGCAATACTGAGTGGCCCAAACCATACATTGTCAAACTTTCCATGTTTTCCTTTATCTTCTCTTCTAGCATCCCATATTAGAACTAAATCCCCTTCTCTAAAATATCTTTCCCTTGCTTTTCTATCAAAGAGGCTCTTCATTTTATTCTGATATTTCTTTAGTTTGTACTGTATCTCATCTCTATTTTCATTCAACTCAATGATCTGATTAATCCTTCTAGAGAAATCATCAGGTTCATCAGTGGATTATTGTAGAAAATTGAGTACAGGAAAAGCTAAATTTGTACAAAAAATAACATCTTTGCCATAAACTAATTGGAATGGGGATTCCCCTATTGATATTTTTGGGGAAATTTTGTTTGCTGAGACTACATAAATCAACTGACTGTCCTAGTTTTTCTAGTGGTCCTCTAAAGTTTTCTTGATTACCTTCACTAAACTCTTATTTTATGATTTAGCAAGACTGTTTCCTTGTGGATAATAGGGAGTTGAGTGATGCAGTAGAATTTGACATTTCTGACAGAATTCTATCATATTTATGTTGCTGAATGATGTGGAATTATCAGTGACTATTTTCTGTGGGAAACAAAATTTGGATAAAATATTCTCTTCAATCAAATTTATTACAACTAAATCTGTAGAATTTATTACTAGAATGGCTTCCACCCACTTAGTGAAATATTCAGTAGCAGTCAAGATCCATCTATGTTAACTACTGGAAGCTGGATGAATTTCACCTATAAAGTCTAATCCCCACTGAAGAAATGGTGTTGAAACAACTATTGGAACTAGTGGAAGAGTTGTCAATTTTTTCTTTCCAGCAAACATTTGACATGGAACATAGGATCTGACTTTTGATCCTACTTGTGAAAACAATGTAGGCCATTAAAATCCTACTCTCAATATCTTGTATGCTGTTTCTCTCGAAGCATAATGGCCTCCAAAAATTCCAGCATGAAACTGATCAATGATTCCTTCAGTTTCTGATTATGTAAGGCAAAGTAATAAAATATTAAGAGGGTCCTTCCAGTATAGGTTGGCATTGATAATACAGTACTTGATGGGTTTCAACTTGAGTGTTTTGCACTGGTTCTTTGAAAACTAAGTTGGACATTCAAAATGAATCAGAAAGTGGACAATGTATGCATACCAATATGATGTAACAAATTTCTCCTCAATATGAATTGGGATTGTCTGAGTTGAAGGAGAAGGTTCTTGTGTATTCTTTCCTTGGATTCCATGGGAAGGTTCTTGTGGATTTTCCCCTTCTGCATTCAAAGAAGGTTCTTGTGTATTCTCCCTTTCCAAATTTGAAGAAGGTTCTTGTGGTTGCTTCTCTGAAAATTCAAAACTAATTTTATGCCCAAGACTTTGCAATTTTATTCAGCTAACAGCTTGGCTAAAACCTACCCCTTCACTAACTTGGCAGTTTTGATTGTAACATCAAACTCAAGAATTTGAGTTATCCATCTTCCCCTTCTACCATCATTGTTTGGCTTTGTGAGGACTATTTTGACAACGTTATTGAGAACATAGGCAATGCTAGTTGAATGAAGAATATACATTCTAAAAGACTTAAGGGATTGAACTAAGGCATAATCTTGTCTTTCAATAATATCATATCTCAGTTCGACATCTCTCATGACCTTACTAAAGAATTCTATAGGTTGATCATGGTAATCCTCATTATTTTTTAAAAGGACAGCTATAAGGGTTGTTTCAGAGGAAAAATAAAACATGCTAAAGGGTTCTGAGAAGTTTGGACTGGCTAAGGTTGGAGCTTCGGAGATGGATTTATTTATCTGGTCAAAACAAAATCTTGCAGAAACAATCCATTTAACTTTTTAGTTCTTTTTAGGCATGCTTGTTATATCCTTTACTATTTCTTCATAATTTGGTATAAACCTTCTCAAAAAATTAATTTTGCCTAAGAAAGCTTGAGTCTCCTTTTTATTTCTTGGTAATGATAATGATTGAATAGCATAGACCCTTTTGGGATCAATAAATACTCCATCTTTAGAAATAATATGTCCTAGCAATTTACCCTCTTTAATGGCAAATAATTAATTTTTGGGATTCAATGAAATTCCAAAATTCCCGCATCTTTCAAAAACTTTCTTCAAATGCTTAAGATGTTTAGGACCTGATTCAAAGAAAATAGTTAAATCATCAAGATAAATAACAATGAATTTATTTACCTTCTCGAAAAAATCCAAGTCCATGGCTCTCTGAAATGTTTCTCCTGCATTTGATAGACCAAATGGCATCCAAGCATACATGAATGTACCCCAAGGTGTGGTAAAATTTGCCTTCTCCCTGTCTTCTGAATTCAAAAATATTTGATTATAACCAGAAAATCCATCTAACATAGAGAGCTTGTTAGCACCTGAAACTTTTTTGAAGTAATTGATCCATCTTTGGAAGAGGATAATTATATTTCAAGGATGCTTTATTTAGGTTCCTAAAATCTACACACAGTGTTATTTCACCATTATTTTTCCTCACAGGGACTAAATTTGCAACCCAAATAGAGTTTCTTAATGGAACAATAATTTGGGCATCTAAAAGTTTCTTCAGTTCCTTTTCTATGGTGGGAATAAGAACTAGGTTCATCCTTCTTAACTTCTGTTGGTAATGCTTTACATCTAGTTTCAGTGGAATTTTATGCTCAATTAAAGATGTACCATAAAATTTGAGATTAGCATAAGACCAAGAAAATACATCTTTATAATTTTTAAGAAGTTTGACATATTCAATTTTAAGTTCTGGGGTTAATGATGCATGAAGTTTGATATTTTTAATTTCCTCATTAGTGCCAATATTTATGTCTTCTATGTCATCTTCTGGTAAAAAAGAGAACGACTTTTTGGGAACATTGTTTCGGTCAAACACTTTTTCTAAAGGAACAAGTCCCTTAGGGATACAATATTTGACAATTGAAATATATCATGATTAGATACCTTTGATTTTAGTTTTGAATTTTCTTTATCTTGGGTAGCTTCTTTACTGTCTAAATTATCCTCTTCAGTATGCAATATATAAAATTCGTCAATGACTTGTAGAAATGATTTTAATTATTCATCGTCCTCAAATATCTTCCAATGTTTAATATTGTCTAGGATTGAAGGCCTATATTTTATTTGTGTATGATATTGAATATGAAAGTGATTTGGAATTTTGAAGGCACTAGTTGAAACAACTAATGAATCTGCATGTAAGTTTTCATCTCTAGGAATAAAGGTGATGTTAAAAGCATCAAAGGTATTTTCAATAGTGTTCCAAATATCATTTCTATAAGACCTAAGTCTAGGGTACTTCGTTTGGAAAATAATCCTAACTTGTCTTACTATTAGTTCTAAGTCGTTGAAAACACTCAAATTTTTTACCTTTAAACTTCTAGTAAGTTGTAATCCTAGGATAAAAACTTCGCGAAGCACCAGAATCAAGCATACAATTGTATAGCAGAGAATCATGTATCTTTAAAGTTAGATAGAAGGGTGGTATAGATTCATCAATCATGTCAAAACTAGGACCAAAAGCTATAGTTGGTCTTTCATTATGTAGACTGATAATATCTCCTTCAGCGTCCATACTACAATTTTGGATCGACTTGGCTACTTGACTTTTATACCCTGAATTTTTAGAGAGTTGAGAAAGTGGAATTGGAATTTTGACCCTTTATAATTTTTTCTCAACGTTAAAGGCAGTCAAAATTGTTTTATCAATCTGAGTAGAATAAGTTGATTGATTTAAAGGCTAAGGAGGATTAGTTTGAGTTTCAGTTGATTTCAGTTGAGGTTTGATTATTACAGGGTTCTTAGGAAGTCTTCCATGACTAGCTCTAGGTCTTAAGTCATATCTTTGATTGAGTTCTACAATTAGAAACTCAGAAAAAGCTTTATATTTAGAAACCTGAGAAGTATATTGGTTTTCTTGAGGGATTTGGTTTTGGGAAAGAGGGACAATGGAAGTTTGAAAGGATGTTTGATCTACAATATTAATGTCTTTAGTAACGAAAAAATTATTGTCCTCTGGTTGTTTATCATCAATCAACAATGGGGTAGGAACTTGTTGTTCATTATGAGGCCTCTGAAAAATCTGCAGTAGAGCAACTTTCTTGTACTGACCTTGGGCCTGTGTTTATGGTTTGGAAACAGTCTGTTGGACTGTTCTTGGTTGAGTCTCAATTTTAAAAAATTTATTGGATACATTTCTAAGAAGATTTGTGATTTCATCAATCTTTGAATCTTCATTTTTTGACTTAGACGAAGATGCTTCCTGATTTTTCAATTTTCTTTGGGCTTTCTCTTCTTTAGCTCTAATTTTACTCGAAGCTGACCTATTGTATTATACTTGAATAGCATTAGTCTACATATCTTGTAATGTATTAGTAATTCACTCTCTCAGCATGACTGCAAAGTCATCATCGAATGCCTTCGAAAATCTAACCTTTGCAGCAACTATTGGAGGTTTGCAATCAATACACATCTTGTGTTAGAGTTTATTAAATCGTTTGATAAATTCAGCTACTAGTTCACAAGGGTTTCTTCTTAATTCTTCAAATCCATTTGGTAGGTAAACATCATCTTTCTTTACCCCCAATCGGTTTTTAAAGATAGTTATGAGTTCATTTCAGGTTTGAATAGAATCTGCTCTAAGTTGTATAAACCAGATCCTAACGTGACCTTCCAAGGACTGTACAAATAATCTCATATAAACATCTTCATGCTTGATGTTCATATTGTCTACAAAATCTAAGAAGGCAGCTATATGATCTTCTACTAAAGGGCCTATCTCTCCATTAAATCTTGGAATATGTTTAAGATATCCATCGGGGAAATCTCCCAAGATGTTAGGGAGAACCAAAGCATTATACCTAGCCTGAATAAGGGGTTAAAAAGCCATGGATGATGAATTTGATGTTGATGATGAAGATGATGATGAAGATGTAGGTGAATGAGTGTTAGAAGGTGGAGGAGAATGTGAAGGAGGAGTAGGTAGTGAAGATCTCAAAGGGATCTTAACAATTAGTTTTTGAAATGATGGGGTAAGACCCTCTTCCCTATAGTCAAATAATGGATTAGAATAGATAGAAACTGCCTCTTCCGGTTGATTAAAGTATAATGGAATGCGATGATAGACTGGTGTTACAAAATCAATGGGCTTAAACTTGTTCAAATGCAAGCCCAATTCTGTTTCAGATGTAGGTGAATCTACAGGGAAGGATGGGAATTGATATGACTCAAGTGAGCCTGTCATCAAAGCTAACTGAAGAAATACTCCTTGTGAATAAAGTTCAATAACTCTAGGAGGTAATTGAGACAATTCAGGTTGGGATGATAATACTATATAGGGGTCTACGAATGAACTTTCCTTAGGGTATAAGGCTGAAGAGGAAGACGAATAAATGTTATGTTTTCTTTTCAAAGAGGCTTCCCTAACAAGTCTTTCTGGATTTGGTAAAGGGTTAACAATATCAAATTCAGATCTAGATCTGGTGTGCTTAAAAGGAGCCAGTTTGAAAGAGTGGAATTGCTAGGTGAAAGGTTTTGACCTATATCTTTATCCTTTATTCACCTTAAAGGAAAAGAGGAAAAATTGTTGTCACAAGAAAATTTAGTTTTTACTCTTTGTTTTCCTGGCAACGATGCCAATATGATGTTTTCCTTTGAGATGATTTTGGTAAATAATCATGCCAAAGCATCTAAAATGTTTGTTTGTGTTTTAAAATATTTTGGAGGACCAATGCATAAGATTTATTTTAATCAAATAGTTAAGGTTTTAAATCTTACTGATGATATCAATAATTTAAAGTAAGGGTTGCTTGTTCATCTCATACAGTAATTAGGCTTTCATGATTTCGATTAATTAGAATAAGAAGATATGATTATTAAACATTCAAATTGAAATATTTAATAAACCATAAGCTATAAAAATTTTAAACAATGTTTAGAAGTTCAACAAAATATATTTAACATCACCAAAATACTGACAATTTATTGATAAAAGGGGTTTACATTACCAGTTTATCAAGAAAATCATTCTTTATAATAATTATAACTTCAGGAGGAATTATAAGGTTGCTGAGATACAATCAACCTCACCTAATTATTTTGATGATAATTAAACATATGAAGAAACATAATGACATAAAATTGGAAAACTCACAGAGAAGACATGTTGGGCGTGGAGCCTGATTATCTTGTTTATTTTGTATCATGACGTTGGAACCCTGTACCTTAATGGGGGAGGCAATGCCACCCGTAATTAAACACCGCTTGGGGGGTCCAGAGGGGCGGCTGTGACTTTATGGAGCCCCCCCTGGTGGGGGGTTTCGGTGGCAGCACCCCCGAAGCTAAAAACAAATGTAAAATTGCCTTGTTAAAGTATGGTAATTTATAGTCAATCTGGGTCGTTCATTAGGCGAATGAGCTGACAGTAGAAGTTATGTTTAGTTTAGGGTTGTTTGCCCTAGAAGGCAACCCCTCACTTGTATGAGGGCATTGTATTACGGTTGTGTATTGTATGTGTATTCTCAGAGTGAGATACAGATATGGAGACTGTGAGAGAGAACATAGGATATTACAGAGGATCTATTGTAGGTTGTGTCTCTTCATTTTGCTGGATAATAGAAAGGAAGGACTGGTTGTTCGGGGTGGACATAGCCCAAACTCGGTGATCCATGTATATCTATGTCTCTCTGGGTGTGCTTATGTTTTCCATATATTTTATGTGTCGCATTTCTCTGTAATATATAATTTTCTAACAGCTGGTATCAAAGCCAAAGGTCTATTTGGCTGATAAACTCACAGGAAAGAAGGGTTCCTGGTTTGAGTGGGAGTAATGGTGGAAGATGGTAAGTTTAGGGTCAAGAAATTTAACGGCCAAAATTTCCCGCTTTGGAAGATGCGGATGGAAGATTATATGTATAAGAAAGATCTATACCTACAATTGAGTGGAAAAACAAAAAATTCGTCGACTATGACAGACGCATAATGGAAAATTCTTGATAGAAAGGCACTTGGAACAATATGGTTGTGCCTCGCGACATTGGTAGCCTTCAATATTTCGAAGGAAACAACAACATAGGGTTTGATTAAGGAATTTGCAAAACTATATGAAAAAACCTTGGCCTCAAACAAGGTATTTCTTATGAAACATTTATTTAATATGAAGATGTCAGAAGGTGGATCTGTTGTAGACCATTTAAATGATTTTAGTATAGTTACCAATCAGTTAATTTTTGTAGGGGTAAAATTTGATAATGAAGTTAGGGCTCTTTTGTTTCTGTGCTCATTGAGAGAAATATGGAATGGTTTAGTTATGGCCATTAGTAACTCTGTCTTTGGATCTAGTACTTTAAAGTTTGATGATGTTGTTGATGCTATCCTTAGCAAGGAAATGCGATGGAAAAGCTCGGGTGAGACATCGGGTAATGATTTGAGTGCAGAGTTTAGGGGGAGAAAAATGGAAAGAGGAAAGAGCTCGGGACATCACAATAAATCAAGCAAAGGTAGATCCAAGTCTAGATCTGGGATAGTGTGTTGGAAAGGCGGAAAGAAAGGACACCTAAAGAAAGATTGTAGATCTCGGAAGGAAAAAGAAGGAGATGCACAACAAGAAAACAGTCATGAAGAAAATGTGACAGGTGATGTGTTACAAGATGCTTTGATTCTTTATTTTGAAAATGTTACTGATTCCTGGGTGGTAGATTCAAGGGCCTCATTCCATGCCACACCTGATAAGAAATATTTTCATGACTATGTTCAAGGATATTTTGGACAAGTCCGCTTGGGTGATGATAAACCCTATAAAATTGTTGGAATGGGTAAATTTCTTGTAAAACAATAGAATGGAAACCAATGGTTATTAAAGGAGGTAAGGCATGTTCCAGATCTAAAGAAGATTTTGATTTCAATAGGGCAATTAGGCGGTGAAGGTTGTGTGACAACATTCACAGATAAAACTTGGAAGGTCACCAAAGGAGCCCTGGTAATAGAAAAAGGTGAAAAGGTTGGTACATTGTATTTATGCAATGGTATTTCTAACTCTGTTAATGCTTTAAATTCCAAAGGAGCAGATGCAGCATTATGGCATCATAGGCTCAGACACACGAGTGAGAAGGGGATGAAGATTCTTCACTCAAGAAATTTGTTTTCGGGTTTGCAGAATGTTGATTTGGATTTCTGTGAGAATTGCATTTATGGAAAACAAAAGAGAGTCGGATTTCTCAGAGTTGGGAAAGAAAAGAAGAGCAAAAAATTAGAGCTTGTGCATACAGATGTATGGGGACCGGCTCAGGTATCATCTCTCGGTGGCTCTCGTTATTATGTTACTTTTATTGATGATGCAACTAGAAAGACTTGGATTTATTTTATTCATAATAAATCTGATGTATTTGATACATTCAAGAAATGGAAAGCTTTGGTTGAGATTGAGACAGGAAAGAAGTTGAAGTGTCTCAAATTAGATAATGGAGGTGAATATTGCAGCAAAGAGTTTGATAGGTACTGTTCAAAGCATGGAATTCATAGAGAGAATACAATTCCAAGAACACCACAAGAAAATGGTGTGTCAGAAAGAATGAAAAAAACAATCATGGAGCATGCAAGGTGCATGAGATTGCATGCAGGATTTCCTTTATAGTTTTGGGCAGATGTTGTAGATACTGTTATTTATCTAATAAACAGAGGGCCTTCAAGTTCCTTGGATGGTGGTATTCTAGAGGAAGCATTGACAGGTAGAAAGGTAAACTACTCCTTTTTAAATCCTTTTGGTTGTGAAGCCTTTGTCCATATTAATAAAGAAAATAGAACAAAGCTTGAGGCAAAATCAAAGAAATGTACCTTTATTGGATATGGTGTTAATGATTTTGGTTATCACTTATATGATTATGAAAATCACAAATTCATTAGAAGAAGAGATGTAATATTCAATGAAAAGGTATTGTATAAGGATAAGTTTAGGAAAATAAATAGGAAAAAGAAAACAAAGAATACACAGTTCTTAATGAGATCACAAAAAAATTAAAGGTGCTTGAAAATAATAATAATCAGCAGCCACAACAACAACAACCACCACAATAGCAACAAGCACCTCAAACACCTGAAAGTGGTGTCAGAAGATCTACCAGGATAAGTAGACCCCCTGAACGATGCTCTCTTTCATTATATTATTTATTGTTGACTGATTCTGGTGAACCCGAATGTTATGAAGAAGCAATGCAGGTTGAAAGCAGGAAGAAGTGGGAGCTAGCCATGGAAGAAGAGATGGACTCCTTAATGCATAACCAGACTTGGGACTTAGTCAGGTTTCCTGCAGGTAAAACTATATTGCAGAATAAATGGGTTTGCAGGCTGAAGGAAGAAGATGGAGGAAAACAGAGGTACAAAGCTAGACTTGTGGTGAAGGGGTTTGCACAAAAGAAAGGTATTGATTTTGATGAAATATTTTCTCCTGTTGTTAATATGCCTTCAATCAGAACTATTTTAAGTCTTGTAGCAGTGGAAGATTTACATCTTGAACAGTTAGATGTAAAGACAACATTTCTCCATGGATATTTGGAGGAAGAGTTCTATATGGAGCAACCAAAAGGATATGAGGTTAAAGGGAAATAAAAATTAGTGTGCAGGCCAAAGAAGAGCTTGTATGGCTTAAAATAGGCTCCAAGGTAGTGGTATCTAAAATTTGACAAGTGTATGTCTGAACAAGGTTATACTAGATGTCACTTTGATCATTGTGTTTATCTGAAAAAGAAAAATGATGGAAGCTATATTATATTGTTATTGTATGTAGATGACATGCTTTTTGCAGGGTCTAACATGCAGGAAATACATGTGCTCAAAAGAAAATTGGAAAATTCATTTTCAATGAAGGATTTGGGAGCTGCAAAACAAATCCTTGGTATGAGAATAACTAGAGACATGAAAAAATTGCAAATTAACACTGTCTTAGAATGAGTACATACAAAAGGTGTTGAAAAGATTTAATATGTAGAATGAAAAACTAGTTAGTACACCTTTTGCTAGCCATTTCAAACATAGTAAGGAGATGTGCCCCAAGACCCAAGAAGAAATGGATTATATGTCTAAAGTTCCATATGCATCAGTAGTTGGAAGCTTAATGTATGCAATGGTCTGCACAAGGCATGATATTGCACATGCAGTGGGAGTTGTAAGTAGGTACATGAAAAATCCAGGAAAATAACATTGGATGGCAGTGAAATGGATTCTTAGGTATTTGAGAGGTACCAAAATCAATCATTATGATTTGGTGGTTCAAACATTACTCTACAGGGATATGTTGATGCAGATATGGCAGGTGAAAGATATAACAGGAGGAGTATTATAGGATATGTATTTATTGTAGGTGGAACAATTTTTATTTGGGTTTCAAAAATACAAATTTTTGTTGCACTTTCAACAACAGAAGCAGAGTATGTTGCTGCTATAGAGGCTAGTAAATAAATTATTTGGTTACAAAGGTTTATGGATGAATTGGGTAAGAAGCATGATATGGGAAAATTATATAGTGATAGCCAAAGTGCCATTCATCTTACAAAGAACTCAACATTTCATTCCAGGACTAAACACATACAACTCAAGTACCATTTCATATGGTCAATATTGGAAGATGGACAGTTGAAGGTGGAAAAGATACACACTAGCCAGAATCCTGCAAATATGCTTACAAAAGTTGTAACCAGGGAGAAATTGAGAATATGCTAAGTTTCAATTGGTCTTCAAGGATGACGATGAAGATGAGAAACATCTAGGTCCAAAGAGGATTCATTGTACAAGAAATTAAGCAGTAGTGGAGTTGCTACAATCAGTCTCCAAGTGGGAGATTGTTGGGTGTGGAGCCTGATTATCTTGTTTATTTGTATCACAGCATTGGATCCCTGTACCTTAATGGGGGCGGAAACGCTGCCCATAATTAAATGCTTCCTGGGGGGTACAGGAGGGGGTGGCAGTGAATTTATGGAGCCCCTCCTTGGCGGGGGGTTTCGGGTGTAGCGCCCCCAAAGCTAAAAACATATGTAAAATTGCCTTGTAAAAGTATAGTAATTTCTAGTCAATCTGGGCCGTTCATTAGGCGGATGATATGACGCTAGAAGTTATGTCTAGTTAAGGGTTTTTTTCCCTAGAAGGAAACCCCTCACTTGTATGAGGGTATTGTATTATGACCGTGTTTTGTATGTGTATTCTCAGAGCGAGAAATAGATAGGGAGACTGTGAAAGAGAACAGAGGATATTACAATGGATCTGTTGTAGGTTGTATCTCTTCATTTTGCTAGATAATAGAAAGGAAGGAATGGTTGTTCGAGGTGGACGTAGCCCAAACTGGGTGAACCACGTATATCTGTCTCTCTCTGGTTTTATGTGTTTTGTGTGCTTATGTTTTCCGTATATTTTATGTGTCGCATTGCTCTATAATATATAATTTTCTAACAAGACAGAGTTGTACGAGATGAATTCAGAATCTTGCTTTGTATTATTGATGATCAAGAAAACTTAGTACAATCTATGTTTATAAAATATTCTTATCCAAGGGTGGAACCTTTGATAAATCGTGTAGAGAGTTATTTATACTAACTAACAAAACTTTTGAAATATCTTAACTGATCTTTACAATAATAGAATAATGAGAATAAAAGAAGGAGATAGATTGATGAAGTGTCTCTGTCATTCTAGAGGTTGTTGATGATTCTACCTCTTTTGATGAAAACCATTGCTGAATTGTCCTTTTTTGATGGAATTTATTGTTGACTTGGCTCTACAAAATTGGGTGTGTTGGCATGCTGTAAAATTGATTTTCATTGGATAGTTTCACAACATTTATCCCATTGCTCTTCACTCAGAATTTCACAATTCATCATTTTCCTAAAAACTTCATCCACTTCAGTAAATCTATCAAAAGTTGGTTTTTGGATGAACAAATGTTTGATTTGATGCTGAATAATCAAGCCAAATTGTAGAGTTTGAAGAAAATCTCTTCCTGCGTTGTGATGCTACTTGCAAATTTTTTTTTGTCTATTGCAATTGTATACAGCTTCTTGCAATAATATTCTAACTTGACCAACTTATCATCTAATCCAACTAGACCTGGCAGACCTTTTTGATTTAAAATATTAAATTTAGTATGAAACCTTTTAACAATAACATTTAAGGCTTCACAATTGATCTCCAACTGGTTAATCAAGTTCCTATTTTTGAAAAAAATTCTTTATCTCCAGAATAGTTGCAGTCTTGTCTGAGATATTTATTTCTTTCAACTCCTCATTATTCTTTGAATTAAGAACTTTAATCATATCTGAAGCTTCACTTGGTTTCTCTTGGAGTTGATCCTTCCCTTCCTGAATTGCTCTTGTGCATCTGTTGATGAGTTCCTACTGCTCGAAGATGATGTCAATGAATGACCAAATTTTAGTAATGGAGTCACTGATGTTTTCCCAGATACTTTTCTTAGCTTCTCCTAAAGTTGATGCCATTAGACTTTCAATTTCTAGTTCTTTAATTCTAAGTCCCAACTGATGTGTCTTCTACATTTATTCTAGATACAAAGTATTATGTTTAATCTTTTGAGACTGAAGTAGTTTAAACTTCTGATTTAACTTTTCATGTGCTTTCTTCTGAGTGGCTAATCCTTGATCAAGTTGTTCTGGATCAATCATGTTCAAGGCTGCTGAGGTTTCTATACCTGCAGAATATGTTTGAGTTGTTAAAGTAGGATCAACAATCACCTATAGTTTTGATTTCTCTTTCAGCAGTTCTTCAATCTGTTCTTCCATATTTTTTATCTACATATTTTGATCAATGATTAACTTAAGCATTTCTTCTTTGTTAGATTAATTTTGTAGAATATATTTGGTCTGTGGGTCTTCAGTTGAGGGCATCTTAAGTTGTTTTTGCAGGGCAAAAATGTCTGTATTTTTCTTCTTGATTACTTCTTCAGCTGCTTTGAAATTAGTAGGATCATATACTACTTTTACTACCAGTTCTTCCAATGTCTTTATCTTGTTGTCTTTAGCCAAACAAGAGATTTTCTCAATATTCAACTTTGATTGCATATTTGACAGTGATATTTTTTATTTTTAAAGGGACATAGGTGTTGTAGTCATGGTTGAGAATAAAATTCTCCTGACTGCCTATGCATATCCATCTGGTCAATTGGATGTATGTGTCTTGCATCAAATGAGAGGACAATATTCTTGTAGTCTGCATTAGTTTTTGGAAATGGAATTGTTGCTTGCAGGAAGACCATCTGCATTCTACCCTTCTCACTATCAAAAGAAATGAGAAGCCTGTGTTGTGATGTAGATGTCTATTTCTGAAATTGGCTGTAAACATCTAACTTGAGTGCTTCATTCTTTTGTTTGATTTCTAGAAAATTTGGAGAAGATATTTTTCTCTTCTGAAGAGCTAGCATATGTATGTTGGATGATCTCTAAGTGATCTCTTGCAGGTGATGCTAATGAATAAGTCTGAGGAATATTTGTAGAAGTGGAGACTTCAGTGTCTCCTAAATCTATGATCTCTGGTTGTTTATCTTCTGAAAGGAAGGAAGAATCAAGCCTTGATTTCTTATGCTGTAAGATGAATTATTTCATAAGCTTCTTGGAATGTGGTGTCTCTTCTCTGACCCTCTTTTTTTGTTTACTGTCAGGCACTGGTGTCTATACATTTGAAGTATAAATGACCTATTTTTCTACTTCTTGTAAACTACCTTCTACCCATTCATCTTGATTCATGTACTTTTCTATTTCTTCTCTAGAGGTGTGAGTGTAAGAAGTTGTCTTTGATTCAACTCTCAGAGTAGAAATAATTCCATGAGGGTCATATGACCAAGTAAAAATTGACTGAAAACCCATCTTCTTTAATAGTGCATCTCACCAACACCAACTACTATGGTATTACAAATAAATGATCCAATGTTTGCTTTTATTTTAAACTGAAATTTCCTCTTTACTGATTTAAAATGCAATTAATCCATATTTAACATCTGTCTTGTGTATTCTAATGAGAAAATTCTCATAAGTACATATTTTGGAAGTTTGTATGCTGGAAGCTCACAACCATACACTCTGATCTCTGTGTAGTTTTTGTACAAATACCAATCACCTGTCTTTTTTTGTTCACTGAGGTGCAAAATTCTCTTGATGTCTTCTCAAATTATAGGCTCTAGTGAACTGGTAAGGAACTGTTTGACAAGTTGAATGAAAAAGTCTATTAATTCTCATAAATAAGTAGTTGCTAAAGATGCTCTGACCAATTCTATCCAGTGAATCAGTGATTGATTCACTCTCTGCGCATCCTTCTTGTTGAAGTGAATGGGAAACATATCTGCCTACTGAAACAAAATCATATGAATGATCACAAAATAATAAGTAAAGGCTCCTTGAGTGGTGAAATTCATGAATTGTTCATGTATAACATCAGCCAAGAAATGAATGTAATTGTACATTAAAAATAGTGGTTTTTCAAGGTTGAAGATGGATAAGAAACCTAAGATTAGTTCATAAAAAATTTCATCGTTGGGGTATCGTAACAGATAAGAAAGGAGAGAAATACTGTGTTTGGAAGCAATGGGGAAGATGGAGGATGCATATGGGGGTTTTCTCTTGGGTAAATCTGCATCCTTTGGTAGAAATATTTTGAATATCTGATCTCTGTGTGGAAAGGATAATGTGTGATAAAGATCCATGAGGGCAGCATGGGAAAAATAGGATAAGGAGTCAAAAGGAGGGATGAGAAGCGTTTGACTAATGTTTTTAGGAGATACGGTTATCAGAACGTTTCCATTCTGAGCTACCACTGATCTGGTTATAGGGTAATACTGCTTCTGACACCACCAGAAAATTAAATCTGGGAATGGGTGAGTTTCGGGGAATGCAAACAGAGGTAACATGAACTCCCAAAACTTGATAGGGTCTTGTTTATCCAGGTGCTTCTGTTTGAGCCATAGGTGTAGCTCGTAGAATTCAAATTCACTGTGACAATAAGTAATTTTAAAATAGGTATTGAATAGGGGAGTGAGGTAGAGATTGATTTGTGGAGCTACGAAAACGTCTTCTGCAACGGCTTTAGTGGCTTCAGGAATGACCTCGGCAGTTGGGTGAGCGACCTCTGGTGTGACCTCTAAAATACTGCCAACATTCGAGATTTCTTCTATCATAATTTTCTCACCTTTACCTTTCAGAGTGGTTTGATTTTTTTTTTTGGCCTTAGGTTCCATGTTTGACTGTAATAAAATGGTACAAGGATTTACAGCTTTCTGTTACAGAAACAATGATAGGTTTTTCGGGAATATGAAGGGAAATTATAGAAGATAATTGATTGTGAAATAGTAATGGAGGATAAGGTTGAATTGAAGATGGAAGTAAAGCATTGAACGGGAGACTGTGGGAAATTTTATAGATTGTGGTTTAGTTTTAATGATCATGGCTAATAGTCAAGCGAATTTACTACATAACTATATGATTAATGGGTAAATGGGGCGAATTTATTGGCCAACGGGAAGATTAATTTGATGGAGGATTAGTGATAATGGATAGGTGACGTGGAGTGATATGAATGATGGACAAATGGATGGTTATGGCATGGGCGAATGGTGGTGGAAATGGAAAACCGGAGGTGGATTTCGAGGGGGGTGGTGTGGGGGATGGGGGGGGAGGGGGGGTAGCCTTTGGTTTCTAGTTTTAGGTGGAGGGGGTGTGAAGTCACCTCATGCTGCCACGTCGTGAAAATGGGTGGCCATTGAAAATTGATTTTGAACCGCCCCTGCGTTAACAAGAAACAGGCGGAGGGAGTGTGAAGTCATTCTCCTTCGTAGATCTGAGGGAAGCTCAAGATCTACCATCGGAATCTACAAACACTTTAATTATTTGGATTTGACTGCTTGTAATTTACTGAAATTATAATAAAATCAATATGTGCTAATATATATGAATTTAATTAATGAATATACAAAACCCTTTTTCAAAGGTTTAGACACACATGAATTAAACTTTACATTTTGAAATTGTGGCACATTTAAATAGGCGGTCATTAAAATTTTGATCACGAAAGCATTGATATTTTTATTTTATGCTCTCCCTAACATTTTTTATGTGCCTTCTTTATTTAGGGAAAACTATCCTATCATTTTTCTAACATGGATGTAATAAAATGTATTTTTCCTAACATTTTTTCAATTTTTTTTTCATCCACGTTGTAACTTAGCATTTTATATTTTATATTTTTTAAACTACCATGCTAACTTATATAAAAAAAAAAATGTTACAACAGAAATTACTGTGTTTTCGTAGTTGTCGACAGATTCTCGAAGATGGCCATTACATCAGCCTGTAAGAAGAATATCACAGCAGAAGCCACTGCTAAACTCTTCTTTGAACGAGTGTGGGTGCACTTTTGGATCCCACAGTCTATCATCTCAGACTGGGTTAGCAGGTTCCTCATCACATTTTGGTCCAGCCTCTAGTCAATGCTGGACACCAAGCTCACCAAGTCCAAAACTTTCCATCCCCAAACTGATGGCTAGACATAGGTCGTCAACAGGATGATTGTACACATTCTGCAAATGTAAAATTCAAAACATCCATGCACATGGGATGAGAACCTTCCCTATGTACAACACATTTATAACCGAGCTTCTCCATAGCTCAACTACCCAGAGCCACTTTCAGGTGGGCCTGGGGTTCCAACCACTATGTCTCATTAACGTAGCCATGCCATTTGTGGCTACTTAGACCCATTTTGCCCATGTCCAGTCTGAAGCTGACAAAGCGAACAAATTTATTGAGAAAATTTATCACATCTACCAACATGTTCATGACATATTGGATAGATCCAATGCTAAGTAGAAGAAATGACATGATCAACATCAGGTGCCACACCACTTCCAGGTGGGTGACAAAGTGTGGGTAAATTTTTAGAAGGAGCGCATCACTGACCCCATCACAAGCTTCACTCTTTTTGATATGGGCCATACACCATCACCAAGGTTGTAGGGAACAATGCCTTGAAGCTCATTATTCCACCATTCGTTTTTTTGCACCCAGTATTCAATGTGGATTGCCTTCGGCCCTATTTCCCACCTCCACTGACACCTCTGACATTGCAGAACACCTCACACCAATAGAGTTAAAACCAGACTATATGGAACAGGGCACCACAAATTGTATCATGGACATGAAAATCAATAACAATCGCCAGCAGAAGATCCAACTACATCGGGTTGTCAAAGCTAGCCAACTCCTACACCAAGGCAAGTGGTTCACCAGGGACCAAGTTCAGCAAAATTTCCATCATCTCATGGATGAACTCAACGCAATGTGGACCATTGCTTCCTAATAGGGGAGGAATGATCTAGGTGGATATTGGTGGCCACCCACCTATTCCACTTGGGGCCCCACCATTTTTTCTTTTAGTTTTTCAGTTTCCTTAATTATAGCGTAGTTTACTATTTTTAGCAGTTTTTTGGGTCCTGAACTTCTAGAGTCATTTTGAGGCCCTAAATGACATTTTTTTGGGCATCACTTCTCCAGAGAACATGTTCATTTTGAACTTCATATTTTTTGTTGATAGTTGTAATCCTCGGATAGATATTTCTAAAAATGTATCATGTGCATCAAACGTAGATATTATGCCAAAGTTATGACCCCAGGAAATTGATGTACCAATTTACCCCGACAAGGCCCATATTCTGGAGTTTCATCTCTTAGGGTTAGGTTTTTGGATGTTTAGGGTTTTCCATTTTTTCTCAATAATATATAGGCCTTTGAGCCTCATTGTAACACAGAGTTCAGAGGCTTGTAGCCACCACATCTCTTCTCAGAGATAAGATACCAGCGCCCTAGCTAGTTTATTTCCATTATGTCTATAAACGAATTTCAGTTCTTTGATATTAATGAAATTAAGTTTTATTTCTACTGCATTTTTATATTTATGGTTATATGTGTATTCTGATGCGTTCCTTCATAAATCCGGATCAATATCTTTCATATATGTTTAACTTCCATATATGCATATATCTTTCGTATATGGACATATCTTTCATATATGTACAAATTTTGTATATGCACATATACGAAAGTTGTCCATATATAGAAAATATGCACATATACGAAGGTTGAAGTTGTGCATAGTTTCTGCATATACGTAGCTTCTATATATGCATATTTATTTAAGTTTCACATATATGGTAGATACACATATACAAAAGTTTCATATATATGGAAGATGCACATATACAGAAGTTGCACATATATGAAAGCTGCACATATACATAATTTATGCGTAACTTCAACCACTGTATATGTGTAGTCTTCGTATATGCTCAACTTTCATATATGCACATATATTCTGTATATGCACAATTTCCATATATGCACATATATTCCGTATATGCACATATTTTCCATATATGTGCAATTTCTGTATATGCACATATCTTCCATATATATACATATATGGAATCTTTGCATATATAGAAGCAGTGCACAACTTTTGTAATATGCATATACAACAACCTCCATATATGCACAACTTTCGTATATGTGCATGTCTTCTGCATATGTGCAACTTTGAAATATTCATCTATATTTTTTATATGTGCATCTACCGTTATGCACAAATTACAAAAGATATACCCGTATATGGAAATTTTTCATATACGAAAGATATTCACATATACGAAAGTTGTGCATATACGAAGTATGCGGAAATTTCGTATATGCACATATATGGAAGTTGTGCATATACGATAGATGTGCATGCATAGAAGATGTGCATATATGAAAGTTATAATTATAAGGAAGTTGTGAAAGCTTCGATATATGTACATATTTTGTATCATATATCTTTCATATATGCACAAATTTCGTATATGCGTATATATAGAAGTTGGGTATATATGAAAGTTGTGCATATATGGAAGATATGCACATATATGGAAGTTGTGCATATAAAAAATCTATACACATATGTGGAAGTTGTGTATATACAAAGTTACCTATATATGGAGGTTTAAGTCATGCAAAACTTTTGTATATGTGCATTTATGGAAGTTGCACATATACAGAAGTTGTGCATATCTTTTGTATATGTGCATATCGTCTGTATATGCACAAATTATCTATATGCGCATATCTTCCATATATGCACACTTTTGTATATGCACAAATCTTCCGTATATGCACATATATAGAAGTTGCACATATACATAATTTGTATACAACTTCTGTAATATGCATATATATCAATCTCCATATATGCATAGCTTTTGGATATGCACATATCTTTTGTATATGTGCAACTTTCATTTATGCACATATCTTCCATATATCTACAACTTCCGTATATGTGGAACTTCCATATATGCTGTTATCACACATAAATTTTTAATTTTTTATGGATAGGGTTGTCATAAGCTTCACCTTGTCTCATTAGGTTATATCATTCATTTGATGAGAAATTCACTTAATCATGTTTATTATAGGTCATACACACTTCATTATTCTTGTCATTAGGGTCGTATCCACAATAATCCACCTTGGGTTCACTTGCATAGTCATAAAATTTAAAAAAAAAAGAGCCACTAGCCAGTTTTACACATTTTCGTAGCGAATTTAGTGCAAAATAGGCAGATTTCGCTACGAAACTAGCTAATAGTTTCATAGCGAATATGAGGATTTCTCAGTTATTTTTACTTTTGAGCAGTAAAATTCAAGGGTATTTTTTGGGAAAAAAAAAGAAGTATTTTAAGAAACTAAGAGAGATTATTGTCAAGAACATATCAAATACCATTAACCTCTTTCACGTTTCTCAAAGGTGCTACAAATTGGCAGATTCAAAGATGTCTTTTAGCTCTATTTTCAGAATGCGGAATTTTCATGTTTTATAAATGTTTTTAGAATATAGATTCTATACAGCTGGAGATGGTTTTCAAAAACAAAAGAGATTTTTTTCTTCAAGAAATAATTACCTACAAAACCCTCCTTTCGTTTTGCAATATCTATCAAGGATAGGGAGATAAGAGCTCATCTTTGAACCCTATTTTTTCATAAAAAACTGAGTCATTTTAGTGATGAATAAAATTGTTAAAGGTGAAAATGATGTTTTTTGAAGAGGGTAAGAGGAAATTTTGTATGATCATATTTCATTATATCAATTTTTAGACCTACATATGAAATTTGGAAGAAAAATGAATATTTTGGAATTTTCTCCATTATCAGGTAGTTTCATAGCATGCTCCAGGCTTGAAGGAGAAAAAATGCTACGCAATTTCTGAAGATGTTTTTTTGCCTATAAAAACAATTTTTTGAAGATCCAAGGAGGGAGGTTGATGGTATTCACTCATTTTTACTTGAAAAACATTTTTTGAACAGCAGAGGTGGCAGAAGGAAAAGAAAAAGGACAAAAACAACCTCGCTACTAAACCACGCTAAGAAATTTTTTGTACATGAATGTTTTAGCAGTAAAATTCAAGTTTGATTTCAGACCAGATGAAACATTATTTTGGAAATTTGAAAGAGGTTTTTCTTCAACACAGGTCCATCCACAAAAACCTCTCTCATTTTCTACAAAGCCATCATGGTTTGGAAATTATACAGTCGTCTTTGAAGCATATGTTTGAGAATTTTCACTAACCAGATTTGTGAAAAAATTGTAAAAAATTGACTTGGAGGAGGTCCAACGCAGCATCCACGTGGCATAATGACACATCAACACTCTAGTACACTCATAAAATTAGTTGGTTGCAGTTGATAAGGGTTATTAAATTGATTTGTTGAACTATTAATGAAAGAAGAGTCAATTTTGTATTCAAACTCTGCAAAACATAAATATCCCTAGGAAGTGTACAAGTGATGGAATCATGTTTGAAATAGGTATCCAAGGTGGGAATTAGAAGCTAGCAAGGTGGAATATCATTTTTATGAGTCCTCATTCTATAAATGAGATATTTTTAGATTTATAAATGGTTAGGAGATGTTAGGTATTCACTACTATTGTAATATTTCAGTGTCAGTAATATACTTTTGCAGCAACTTGTTTCAGACCTGAGATTAATTGTATGTTCTTATCTATGCTTGTTTATCTTAGTCCTTTTGATTTTTATGCAATGTCTCATGTGTAATCACTTGGAATTCAGTAATATGCTCCAATTTCCTGTACACATGTAGTTGTTGTTTTGTCCTTTATGTGTGATTTGATACGAATATAAGTGTCTTGGATTCCATGACATTTGTTTTTTTGTAATTGAGGTTTACAATGAATCCATAATCCCAATGGTAGAAAATCCTCTACATTTTCCACCTGCAATCATATACAATCAATTTATTATCATAGAGTTAGCCATCTAGTAGAGTTTTCATTGCAAATCCTTTGATAAGTTGAGAGAGCCCTCTCAGGCTGAAGAGGCTAATCTTTAGTCAAAATTTGGCTTGAAATAGTTACTCCAAATTGACCATTTCAACAGCCCAACAAGACTCAATTTAGTGATAACATATGCAATTCATATATGAAAGATATGCACATACATGAAAGAAGTACATATACGAAATATGTGCATTTACCGAAGACATGCACACATATGAATATGCATATGTAACTCATATCTTCCATATATGCACATATATTTCGTATATGGGAATATATTTCATATATGTACAAATTTCATATATGCACATATATAAAAGTTGTGCATATATAGAAAATATGCACATATATGGAAGTTGTGCATATACAGAGGTTGGAGTTGTGCACAATTTCTTTATATACGTAGCTTTCGTATGTGCACATATATGAAATTTGCGCATATATGGTAGATGCACATATATGGACGATGCACATATACACAATTTATGCATAATTTAAACCACTATATATGTGTAGCCTTTGTATATGCACAACTTCGTATATGCACATATTTATTTGCGCATATACAAAATATGTGCATATACAGAAGTTACACCTATATAGAGGTTGAAGTTCTACACAAATTTCGTATATGAAAAATTTCTTTATATGCACGTATCTTCAATATATGCACATATATTTCATATATGTACAACTTTTGTAAATGCACATATCTTCCATATATGCACATATACGAAAGCTTTGTATATATAGAAGCAATGCACAACTTCCATAATATGCATATACAACAACCTCCATATATGCACAACTTACATATATGTGCATGTCTTCTGTATATGCATCTATCTTCCGTATATGCGCAACTTCCATACATGTGCATATACGGAAGATATGCACATATACAAAAGTTTCACATATACAGAAAGTGTGTGCATATACGAAAAATCCACATATAAAGAAGTTGCATTGCTTTTATATATGTGCATTTTCTGTATCTCATAACTTTCGTATATGCTCATATCTTCTGTATGTGCACAACTTTTGTATATGCACATATATTCCGTATGTACGAAAGTTGCATCTATGAAAGTTGTACATATACCAAAGTTTCACATACACAGAAGATATGCGCATATATGAAATTTTTTCATATACGAAAGTCAAACAAATTTTATATATGTGCATATTTTGTATCACATATCTTTCATATATGCACATCTTATGTATATGTGCAACTTCGATATATGCACATATATTGAAGTTGTGTACACAAAAGTTGTGCATACACAGAAATTGCACATATATGGAAGATATGTGCATATGCAAAAGCTGTCGATATACAAAATATTTTCTTGCACATCGTGTATGAAATTAGTTGAATTGCATATACTTCTTAGCTATTCTTTGAGAAATGAGTCAATTTCAGTGCTAGGGGAGTTACTAAGAACATAAGGTAAGAGAGGCTTATCCAAACTTTCCCTTTGTGGCTCTTAACATAGAATGAATGTCTTCCATATGAGACATGTAGATGGAACATCTTACATATTAAACATATGGACCTAGAGTTGACATCATGGCATTGACCAAGGGTTTTATTTTATACATGTTTGTTTAGGGAACAAAATAAGCTTACTTGGTCTTAGGTCATGGTCATCAAGTTGTAATACAATTCCAAATTAGAGTGATTAGCTCAATCTATGAGTGATAAATCATTGTCTAACGTAAAAGTGGAATGGAAGTGATATGAATATATCCATACGTCGAATGGTCCCAAGTGGTAGTACAAGTGCTAGAAGGATTGATTTACAAGAAACAAATACAGAATGGAAGAATTTGTCTAACATGCAACAGAATATTCCACAAATATGTGACGGTCATTGTAACCAATACAACACATTCTCAATATGATAAGTACTAAAATAACAAAAATAGTTCAACTACTTTAGTGTAGATAAAAACAAACACGAATTAAAAACATTCACATGTCTTTCAATATGTTTCCTATTGTGGCTCATTTGCAATCTCCTTTATTTTATTTTTTCGAAAATACAAAAAAATGGAAAAATATATAAAATATGGGTTAAAGTAAAGCTTCCTCATACTTTAACTAAAGTTGTAATGTTTGTGTAAAATTAAAGTTCAACAGACTTTGGAGGATCCATGAAGGTGGGTCCTAATGCTTCGGTTAATGTTAGAGCAAGTAATCGAGTGGGATCTGAGGATTTTTTGGTCAGAGGATAAAGACGACAACCCGCGTGCACATTCAACACATGGGTTAATGGGAAGGGTGCCTCCACAATTGACCCTGTTGACTGACCAACTGATCTTGATCGATAGTCTGGATTCACTGTGGGGACAAGGCCCTGATGAGAGCTCCATACCCCAAGGGCCTCCCCCAGTGACGTAAGTTGCTGGTTGGTGAAATCTTTTAGCCACATCATGGTATCATTTAACAGTCTCTTGTGAGTCAAATAAACATTTAATTTCAGGACCTCGCGCCATCTATTTGATCTTGTTTTTCTTTTCGAAATTTAAATGTCATTCCTTTGAATTTTTCAACCCTGATTGCACCAGTGTTTTCCATCGTTGTTCACCACCTTAAGTAGTATCATGGCTAAACGTTCATCTCTTTCCAGCTCATCTAGTCATATTCCTCTCATAGACACTTAGAGGGATATTCTAGATACCATTTTCTCTCTAGAACACCTCCCATTTTATCAACAGGTATGTTTGAATGATAAAGCATGTCCTATTTTCTCTTCCATGGTGAAGTCAGGCATACTGTCTGCATGTATCCCTAGGACTCATCTTTTTCCTGAGTTTGTGCATTGGCTGGTATCTGTTACATATCCTGGTAAATGTTTTGTAATGAATTAACTAGGAGAGAATGTTCTACAAGTCTCGGCCCATTTAATTCGTCAAGCCTTATGTTACCCAGAGTTTGAATCTTATGTTCAATTCACTGACTAATCATTTGCAGCGCATTATGATAATATTGTAGGAGAAGAATTCACCCAATTAGCCTTCTTCCTAAGGCCAGACACGAAGCGGTTTGCACCAAATAGTAAAGAGTTCTCCATAGAAGTTTTTGATGCAAAGTTCGGCCAATGTTGAGATGTATATTAAAGATACTAAGAACGGAGGATGATAGCTTAATTCATAAATAAACACTGGGACTATTTGCATTCATGATGAAGTTGGAAGTAGTGCTAGATATTGCTTCTTACTGCCAGGAGGTCGTCAATACTCAACTCATGAGTTTATCACTCACTGGGTCATTCAGGTTCCCTTCTCTTATCATTTATCTATTTTTATATCAAAATGTGGAAGAATTCTTGCATTTGGTGTTGAACATCATGGATATAAATAAAAAGAGATAGTCTGTAGTGTTTTGGACTGATGTAGTAAGAGAGGAACAAAATGAGGAGGGGTTGTTTGATTTTTCAAATCATTTCATGTATACTGCCTATAATATTTTGAATGGGGTTTCTCCCCCATGTTTCTTGCCAAAGGCTCAATAATTTCTTCAGTTGGGTGCAAATTATAAAGTTGGATATTGGTATGTGTATGAAGATTACTCAGAGATTAGACTTTATGGAGCTAGGATAGAACCATATAGACTTACCACTTTTGCTCCTGTGATATTATTTTCCTTAGAATTCATTAGGCGGAGTTTGAACGTTGACCAAAAACATTTTTTCCAAATGAAAAAGGGTCACATGTTTAAATTACCTATGTCTGTGGGTCTATTTATAGTCAACATGAGACAAGCAACTGATGAGGTTAATAAGATGTTAGATGGTATGCACTTGTTGTTAGGAGATAAATGGGCTTATGATCCTCATAAATTAATTTCAAACATGAGAGTTTAAAATGGTTACTCAGCATTTGTTCATGATAGTAGAACTAACTTAGAGAAGTTAGCCAATAAGGGTTTTGCAGGTTCTGCTAGTTCTAATATATAGACTCCTATCATATCTGAGAAATCAAGAAAAATGAGTAAAGAGGAAGTTATAGATTCTGAAGATGAGGAGAAAAGAGCTGAAAAGAGAACAAAATTCAATGAAGACCATTAATAGAGCCATATGGGCAAAGGTGTTTATTTATTTCATTGATTCAAAGACTAATAAGGAGTTAGAGGAAAATGATATTAAATATAGGATCCTATATGCTGTAGAGATGAACAAGTTGATTGTTAAAAATACTTGCAGGAAGACCACTGAAAAGAAGTTGACATAGATTAAAGAAGCAGTAGATAGATTTGATAATCTGTATGAAAAAAGAGCCAGGGCAGGATTGCCATCATCCTAGGACCTTAAAGGTAGTATTTTATCTTGGGATTCCTATGAACCATTATTGGTATTGGAAAAAAGTAAGGTGGATAACACTCATGATAAGACTCAGATCATGAAAGGAACACCAGTTATTAACTTTATTCAGAGACATTTTTCAATTATTATGGATGGTGAAGACTTTATTTACAGAATGACCAACATTCAATAGGATTACTGCCTTTAGGTTGGAGTACCACAAGCTGATCAACTCTCCTAAGACAAACATTGAAGTGTGGAAGAAATGCAGAGCTTGGATGTATATTCTACCTAATGATCCCTCATCTTCTAAGAAGGGCAAGTCAGATAATCAGGGAAATGTGGCAAAAATGGATCAAATTCATATTCAACAGATAGATTAGTGTTTATTTTTATTTTATCTTTATTAAGAGAGTTCAATTGTAATGAGATGTTTTGATGATATGTAATAGGTAGTTTAAGCAGTTTCAAGTAGTTTGAGTAGTTAAGATTAGTTTCAGCAATTACAAACTACTTTAATTTGTATTTAAATAGAAGGAGAAGAAAGGAAAAGGTTCTGAGTTTTGGACCTTTGGAATACTACAAATTTTGTACTCAATTTTCTGATGATTAATGAATGAAGATCAAGATTCTTGCATATGTTGTTGTTGAAATGTTTCCGGTTTCCATTCTATATTTTTCCTTCTATGAATAAAATGAAGTAATGTAGCTGTAGATCTCTTTTCACATATGTGAATAAGAGTTAAATATCCTTAATGGGTGCTCCTTCATTCTAACTATTCCACTTTCATAAGATTCTTCTGAAGTTTAAAGTGATAGATCTTGTTTATCAGCATATCAGTTTAAGCTTCCTTCATGTTCTTCTTATCACTCCAATTAATATTAACAGATAATGGCATTGCGAAGCATTTATTGCATCAGGTTCTTGAGGGTTTTAATAATTAATTTCTGAAGGTGATTAAGTAAATACCATCTGATATCATATTTTTGTGACATATATATATATATATATATATATATATATATATATATATATATATATCTTGAGCACTGATTCCTTACCACAACCAAGGGATTGTTTCTTAAGATAAAACATTTCCCTTCTCCATATCCTTCTTCATCATCCTATCATGGTATTATTAAGTACCCGCATTTGCAATTCACTCATGACGAGATGACATCATTATGATAAAACCCTAGTCAAATATGGTGCATGTTGATCCACTAACTAAGCTAGAACTGGGTGAAAATCTAGGGGAGAGGCTCAATGACTGTGCAGTTTCACATCTCAGGAAGTTAGGGGTGAAGCTTGATCCTTGCGACTACACAATGCACAATTTAGGCTAGACAGGGTAGGCAGATTGTGCAGTTTTAGGACTCAGTGAGTTGCACCGAGCGGTTTTCCACTATTTCAGCCAACTCCTCAATTCTAGGAGGCAGAACAGACCCGTTGATTAAAAAATTACATATCTCAGGGGTTAACATTGTAACAATGTTAATGTCGGAAGGCATGACACAACTTTTACAACCAAGTATCAAATTTTTGATACAAAACTATGTAAATCCTACATCCCTTTCATATTCACAAAAAGAAATTAATGACTGTAAGCAAGAGAAAGATAAAAAAAAAAAATTGTTAATGAAAACAACTTGTTGATCCTGGCCCCCTGTGTGATTTAGCAATTTATTTTCTATTTTAATCTTACCTAAAATCTACTACCTATGTAAGATACATTGTACGAGTATAAATACCAAGCTAAGAATCATATATATCTCAAACTCTTATGGGAAATAAATCAACATTGTTCTACAAACCTTCTAAGTGGATGTCATGTGTACAAGATGTTAATTTTCCCTTCAACCCCTCAAATATCTCACAATAAATATATTTTCTTCTTACACTTCAGTGGCTAGGGGATAATTGTTTCTAGAGACTAGTGCAAGTGACATGTTTGTATATTTTTTTTTTCTTTCTTCTACATTTGTTCAATATTGATTATTTGTATATCAACGAATTATTGTCCAATAGTAATTTTTTATCATTGGTAACATTATCCATTGGTACAACTTTAGAACACGATATAAATTTATTAGTTCTGGAGTTGTATGGTATGGTGCTTGACAATATCCAGGTAAAGAAATTCCTAGATGATAAATGTGTGAGATGCATAAAAATATTAGATCTTATGCCATTTCCTGTTAGTGGATTGAAATGGCTTGTAACTGTCAAGATTATAATATAAAAATAATAACATTGTTGTATAGTAGAGGTTTAGTATGTGTTTCCTAGGTTACAAGTGAATGATCTATGTGTCACGGTCTGAGTACCCTTAGGGCCACACACGATGTAAATTTTTCATAGTTAAAAAAGAATAATTATTTTTTATAAAAGGTACATAGTATTACCTTTATCAAAATTCCTTTTGAAAACAATCATGCAGATGGATTTTTTTCTCAATTTCAACTTTTGTCATGCCAAGATCAAGTTATGTTTTATCAGAAATCTATTTTTGTGAATTTTCGAATGACCTCAAGTTTTTAATGAACAAAAAAATTTAATGTCAAATAAGTGTAAGTTCCAAATGTGAATTTTTATTTTGTAGGAAATATTCACTGATTTTAGGGAGTTAGGGACTTCACTAAGTGACCAATTGTCATTAAAAAATAGTTTTGGTACAACACAATATATTGGATTGAGGGATATTCATGCTTATGTTCAGGTAGGTGCTCAATATTTTGGAAGCTTAAAGTAAATTTTGGCCAAGAATACTAAGAGGTTATATTTAGTGTTGATCATTTTGGATTCGTCATAGAGAAGTAGATATTCAATGGATTGTAGTGTCTTGGGTGTTTCCTTATCTACTAATATTTTCTTGATTTTAAATTATGTGTAGTATTGTCTGAAAAAAAAAATCTAATCCTTAATTGTGATGGTTTAGATGAAACGAATGTATGGAATATAATGAAATACATTGAAATTCAACTAGTTGGTTTTAAAAATTGGTTGTCTGTCTTTTGGATGGACTACAATCTGAATAAATATCGCTTCGAGAATTTAATTTGAAATGAAATAATTGTTCTTGAAATAATGATTATCATCTTGTTGCATGGATCCTGAAGATGGAAACTTTGTAATTGTTCATTAAAAGAAGCAACTTTGTAATGTGTGTTCCTGAAAATATCCTATCTATATTCTTCTTGCATTGCCCCTTAAATAAAAACTTCTAGAATTCTATAGGAAATAATCATATTGTAATTTCAGTGTAATATAGAAAATTACTAGACACTTTCAGGGCCTTAACAATATGAGAGAAACAATATGGAGAATACACCCTATTCCATTTAACTGTTTTATGATCTTTATGTAGGTTGTAATGTTTCAAGTATAGTGAACAACAACACAAGTGGAATCATTCCTTTTTCCCCATGTACCAAAAACAACACCGTTTTAATGTGAAGGAAAAATAAAGAGAACACGATACTCAATAACAAAAAAAGTTTCTAAAATGTGGAGGAAAAGGAAAGAGAACATGATACTAAAAACAACACAAGTTTCAAATGTTTTGGCAATGCCATAATTCGACTAAATGGTTTTGGAAATGTCATAATTTGGTAAAACATGGTTGGCTACTTTAGGCTTTCGAAAACTACACAACAGTTATTTTTTAGACCAATGACATGTAATGAAATAATTGGCATGCTTGATATTTGTCACAATCAACACTTTTTTTTCATTAGGGCTTGGCAATCATTCACAACGGTAAACATGACATTCAAATCTCAGCATCCATCTATTAAAATATTTGTTGGTATTAAACCACAAGAGACAAGGAACTCTCATTACCTGATTCATATCTAGCATCAAGAAAGAAACATGGCAGAATTGAATATTAAATACCAGTATTTTGCATATTTTTTATGTTTTTCCCTCCACGAGTATATTGAACGGTGAGACAACTTGACTCACCAAGGTTTAAATTTAGAATTAAGTAGAATAGGACACCTTATGACAACTAGACACATTTGATCCCACTGTTACCATTAGAGTTCATGGATGAAATTAACTCGACCCCATCAAACCCATTATCAGAGCCCATGAAAGTTAGATTTAGGAGCTTACAAGTTTGTAAGGTGATGGAATTTTTTTTTATTCCCACCCTTTATGGGAATCTCTATAATTCCACTTATTTTTTATGAATATAATGTGCAGTTTGTTTGTGTTTTTCCGCATATGAAAATGTTGAACCATGATATGGTTTGAGCTACATAGGTTAGGCTTTAGGAATAAATATAATGGCCCACCCCATTACAATTTTCCATGTTTGATTACACATTTAGTATTAGAGCTCAACCGATACGGTTTTAGTCGATTATGGTAGAATGGTATCAGGCACTACAAAAAAATAAATGATGTATATTATATGGATGAAACTATAGTAAACCAAGAAACACCAACCAATCCATTATTTCTGTCTTTATGCAGAATTTAGCTTTGCAAACATCAAGCCTATTGGTTGGGGTTGGAAAGAGTTATTTGGATTTACTTGTAAATCAATTGTGATACCTTGTTTGTTAGTTTAGAGCATATTTAAAAACCTAGAGGCTATTATAGGATACATGCTACAACCTATTACATCTTATCCTAGCTTAGGCTATTACAACCTATTACAGTTTTTGTTGACAAAAATATTTTCAAGATATACACTAAGCCAATTAGATATCTTCAAGCCCTACTCAAGGCACAAAATTGCTGCCCTGTAGCCCTCCTTATTAATTTTTTTCAAAGTGTTCCTTGTCGAACTCTTTCGCGAAGGGTCTCCTCAATCCTCAAATTGATCATACCTAAACACTCACCATGTATAATGTAAGTGAACTATTATTGTTAAGCAATTTCTTAAAGGATTGGTTTATCTCGTCTACCCTTCTTACTTTGACCATACAAAGGAAATCATTTAAATCTATATCTATATCTTTCATGAGGTGTCTCCTCAATCCTCAAATTGATCATACCTAAGCACTCACCATGTATAATGAAATCAAACTATTCTCGTTAAGAAATTTCTCAAAAGGTTTGGTTTATCTCGTCTGCCCTTACTACTTTGACCATACAAAGGAAATATATATCTATGTTATTAATGAAGATATTTGTTTCAAAAGAAGATATTTATAAATTTTTTATTTTAGATGTAGATTTTATTTCAAAATTTTATGTAAGTAAAATAAAAATAAAAATCGATCAATCTAAGATTGATAAAATTCCAATTTCATTTTATAAATATATAAATTATTATAGTAATATATTGGAAATAGATAAATAAAATTTCCTCTCTTCTAATAGTTAATTATAAGGACAAACAAAAAGAAAAAAATTATTCTTGAATTAGTACACACTAATGTGTGTGGGCCAATGCAAACTAAATAACTTAGGGGGAACTTCTCATTTCCTCATGTTCATTGATAGTACCAGGTTCACATGGGTCTATTTTATAAAAATTAAAAGTGATGTTTCTAAATATTTCAAAGAAATATGGTTGAGAAATAGGTAGGTAAACCTATCAAGTTTTTAAGATCAAATTAAAGAGGTAATATTCAAAAATAAATCGAGTGTTCCACATACCCTTCAACATAATGGTGTGGTTGGGTGGAAGAAAAAAGCCATAATTGAGTTGTTAAGCATGATCCTCCCTAATATTTTATGTGTTGAAGCTATAAATAAAATTGTGGATCTATAAAAAAAGAATTCCATTTAGGATTGTAGAGCATAAAACACCTTATGAAGCTTTTGTTGCACATAAACTTGACGTTAATTCAAATATTCCACATAAAATGGTAGGGGAAGTTATGCTAAGTGAGTCAAATATACTTTTATTGGTTTGTGATAAACATAATGTTAACACAATGTATACTCCCAATACTCATAAATTATTTAAAAGTAAATATGTTATATTTTATGAGCATGCAAATGATATGAAAGAAGAAGATACCCAAGGTTTATGGAAGCTTCCTAACGAAGGCATTGAAAGTGATTGAATATCAACAAGATGACGCTGAAAATTAAAGTAGAATTAAAGATACTAGTGGGAGTAAATCAAGAAAGAGTGGAACTACTTGAACAAGCAAAGAGGTACTAGGATGATCAATGAGGTAAATGAAGACACCATTCAGGTTTAAATATTATACTTTAATTTCAAGTTATGAATATTGATGAACCCCTAAATTTTGAAAAAACTAAGGATATTAGGGAATAGATGAATGCAAAAAAATATAAATATGTTTCTATTGTAAAAAATGATACTAGGGAAGAAATTAACTTTCTCGAAAATAAATTTATTATAGGATCAAAATATTTGTTCAAGTCTACTTTCAATTTTTTATTATAGACAACTTTAAAACTAGATTGGTTGCAAAATGTCATTCACAAAGTAAAGGAACAGATTATGAGGACACATTTGCACCTATTGCTAAAATGAACATTGTTAGACTAATGATTGCACTCACCACTAAGCATAATTGGGACTTATGTGAGATGGATTTTAAGTGAGTATTTATGAATGTTGGATTGGAAAAAATAGACCATGTTGTTGAACAAGGAGGTTTTGTAAAGTAGATACAAGATATCTTGTAAGTGGGTTAAAGAAAACACTATATGCTCTCAAATATGCTCTCATGTCATGGACGTAAAAATCAATTTCTTCTTTCAACAAGGATTCATAAAAAATAAGTGTGACCCATATATTTACATAAAGAGAAATGTGAATTGGAATGTTGTTTTGATTTTATTATTTGTGTAGATGATTTAATCATAAAAATGAGTTATACAAGTTTTATTAATGAATCAATATAAAAATATCATAGGAATCTAAAATGAGAGATCCTCGACAAATGCATTACTCTTTACACATGAAGGTATGGAGAGAAAATGATAAGACATTGATCACTCAAAGAAAGTATGCAAGGTACTTATCAATATGTCTAATACAAATGAGCGCAAACAAGTCTCTAACCCATTAGAAAAAATTCTAATATTTACATTGTAGATGGTACAGATGAAGTGAATGATACCTTATATTCATTGCTGGTGGGATGTTAAATTAATTAATAACTGTAAAAACAAATATTTCATACTAAGTCAACATACTTAACCAATTCATTACTAAGGCAAATGAGAGACATTGGAAAACAACCAAGAGAAGAAGTAAATACCTAAAAGGATTTGTTTATTTTTGTATTGAATATATTAACCATTTGGATGTTGAGGTGACATGTTATTCAAATTATGATTAGGTAGATGATCCAAAGGATAAAAATTCAACCACTAGATATGCATTATACGATGTAGGATAGTGTCTTAGAACAAAAAGAAGCAACCAATTGTTTATTTATCCTCTTATCCTCTACTAAAATGGAGTAGAAATCATTAGGAAGCCCTACCTATGAAGCAATTTGGTTAAGGTGCATTCCTAAAGCAATGGGAGAGGTACAAGGAGTGTATATATCTATCAAGTGCACTGAACAAAGATTAGTGAAATTGGAAAAGAATCCAATTTATCATGCAAGCACAAAACATGTTAAAACTTAACATCATAATATAAGGGCAATGATTTAATTAAAAAAAATGATTTTATGTATTGTGACACAAATGACAAATATAACTTATATATTCATTAAACCTTTGAGGAATGAAAGGTTTGCAGTATATAAAGATATGTTGATTATCATAGAAATATCATACCTCCATTAAAGGAAAATGTTATAAATAAATGAAGAAATGAATTAGAAGTTGATAGTTGAGAAAAATACTAGTTAAAGTGTTGATAATAAAAACTTGAGTTACTTATATAAGTGTCAATAATAAATATGATCAGAAAATAAAAATTCCAAACATATCAATTTTTATTTTTTTATAAAATCAATTAAATAATTATTAATTTTTAAATACAATTGCCTATATTTTAAATTATATTATGTGAAATAAACCATCAACACATAATACTTTAAGCAACATCTCTCTTATTTCACATATATAATTTAAAGATAGAAACATATATACTAATAAGTCAAATTAAGTATTAGTAAACAATAATTACTACTAGACCCCTCTTCCTTCTTTCAAATGTCCAATTCAAAGATAAAACATGTTAAAATTACATGTTTAATATAGATTCCAAAATATTTTAACATGTTAAAAATCTATTCCAAATTTATTTAATTTATAAAAACATGATTTACACTTTATTAAACAACTACTTTCCATCCTCTCTCATCGAATGTGACAAGGGGAGAAACTAGTTAACTGAGAATAAAGTGTACTTGATGTATATTTCTTTGTTAACCAACTATTTTTCATCCTATATCATAGCTTGACCAAGTCGTCTTCACCATCCACAATTCTAAGAATCTAGGATTTGTATGGGTGTAAGATAATTTTTCATTTTAACCCAAGGATGGTGAAAAGTAAGTGAAAAGCAAAATAAATTTTCAAATTCTTTTTTTTCTTATTTTTAAATTTTTGTTATTGATTTTTCTTCCAAAATAAATTAGCGTCTCCACATTTTTAAGTCCACGATATAATGTAAATTAGATTTTCTCTCTAACTAAGCCTCTTTGGCGTTGGAACATAATAAAAATGAAAATTCAAATAATTGAATTTTTCCTTATGGAATATTTTCATATCTTTTATATTTACCTTTTTTGTGGATTGTGCACATTTTATATAAGGATAAATTTTACATTTAAATTTGAAACTTAGAAACTGTGGCAGTTAGGAAATTACAAACTTCTGTTGGAAATACTGAGAGTGGGGGTGAATCAATATTCCTTTCAAGTAGTATTATTATTAATCTTTGAGAGCATTAGTTAATATTCAATTATTATCAGTGTTTGTACAATGATAGCAATAAACAAAAGGAATAAAAATGCACATAATTTTTAAAGTGAAAACCCACTCCAGGGAAAAAACCACCTGAATTATTTTCTAATAATTCTTTAATATTAAAATCCAATTGAAAATAAAGCTCCAAATTCCTAGAATCTTGAAAATCGTTCTTCTCTAGCTCCCACTGGATGGATGCTCTAATGCCCGAGATTCTTCAGTAGTCAACTAAAATGATTCCCCAACACCCAATGAGCTATAATTCACCCTAGCACCACCCTACCACCTTATAGAATAATAAAACAAGAATGGACTCCCGTACCAGGGAAAATGATCCACTTTACAATGATATAGAATGATGTAGAAGAAGAAGACACACTAGACCATAACCCCAAATATGACACAACCACCTAATGATTATACTAGATCTCTCGAGACTGCCTCTTCAACTCTTGGTAGATAGACACTTGTACCATTTTTACAATGATGCATTTACAATGACTTAGTACAATGATACCTTTACAATGACTGTATGCAATGCTGCCCACTTGAAGACTTCATGTGGTGAAATTCTTGCTTCTGTTTTGCACCTTGATTGCTGCTCTTGTCATGCTACCATTTGTTGCACCTTGTTTTGCTTTGCTGCCCTAGAAAGTCTGGTCCTTTGCAACCCTTGACAACACATGATCTAGCTTCTTCTTTCCTTATAGGAGCTCGATATTTAATCTGGTGTATCTCTTTTATTTAAGATCCCCAATATCTGATTTTCGGTCTTATAGTATTCCTCTGAGTTTTCTTTCCAATGCCACATGTCTGACCCAATTTGGATTCTTCAAGTTAGAGTTATGCCCAATCTCTCACAGTGCCCTAATTATGGACTAGTTCAGTAGAGGGAACGTGTATGGTGTGCCACGTGTCACTGTTTCCTCATTTGGCTCTGAAATTGATATAGAGAAAACTATAGTCTATGCAATATCCTCCACTTTTTACTGAATTCCAATATAATACTTAGAGAGAGAGTTATGACGATTTTCCCAAGGTCACTTCTTTGAGATGAAGTTCAGGAGCCTGCACAAAAACTGACTTCCACAGATCATATCTCTGAAAATATTGCGCACCTTGATCTGAAATTTTTATAGGAGTTTCCGCAAAATTTCGGCTTCGTCTCATAAAAATTTCAGCTTTTGAACCTTCGTAGAACAAAATTTATAGCACAAATTCCACGATGACTTCTTTCGGGTAGCGAAATCCCTACAAGAGGAGGAGATGAGGATCAAAATTTATATATATGCTTCTAAGGTTAAGAGGGACTTCAACAAGTGAATGTGGGAGGGATTTTAGGAGCTTAAAAGGTATTAATTATTTAATTTTCAATTACTCATGCCACAACCCCATGGAGTTTTAGCCCACTAACTAGTGTTACAAACTTCAAACATGAATATCTCTACAACCGTGAATAATTACATGGCATGCCATATATCAACGGAAACATATCAACAAGTAGAAACCATAAAAAATATTATTGACCCAGAATATAGTAATTTGGTATCTCAAAATTCCCATGCAAGATTGGGGTAGCCTCTGGTGCTTCTTGGGTTGACATCAACGATAACAACTGATCAATAATCTCCCCCTTTGGCATTGATGGAAACAAAAGTACTCCCCATGAGATCATGACACCTATTCCTACAACATTCTCTCCCCCTTTGACATCAACGGGAAAGGATAACTCCCCCTACCACACAAGCACCCTGTGACTTGTACACACTTCCACTCCCCCTTTATATTCTGAATAAGAAAAATCTAATGAGAACTTGGGAGAATCCCAGGCTTTTGGTGAAGATATTCAAATGCTTCACGAGGTAAAGGTTTAGTGAAGATATCAACGATTTGTTCTTTTTTACCAACATACTCAAGTTTATATTATTTTCAGTGACTTGTTCTCTAACAAAATGATATTTGATCGGAATGTGTTTTTTTTTTGAATGAATGCCAGGATTCTTGGAGATGCTGATGGCACTGGTGTTGTCATAGAATATGGGAATAAGCACACTGAATTGTACTTGAATATATTGCAAAGTTTATTTCATCCAAAGGACTTGAGTAAAACATGTTGTTGCTATAATTTATTCTGCTTCCGCTATAGATAACAAGATTGAGGCTTACTTTTTGCTCAACCATGATACGAGACAACCACCTAGATAGAATTTTGCTCCACTAGTTATCTTACAATCATCAATGCTTCCTACCCAATCTACATCTGTAAAGGCTTGAATAATGAGATTTTTACCCTTAGGATAACACAAGGCATATTATTTTGTGGCCTTAATATATCGAAGAATTATTTTGACGACAATAATATGTGATCCTTTTGGTGCCGCTTGGAATCTTGCTACTTGTCCAACTGCTTGCATAACATCTGGCCGGGAGGTTGTTACATATAGAAGAATACCAATCATAGATCTGTACAACCTCTCATCCACATCCTTAGATGAGTTGTCTATGCTCAATTTGCGACCTGTTACCATCAGAGTAAGGATGGTTTTGAAATCTTCCATTTTTTACTTTCTTGAGCATTTCCTTGATGTACTTGGCTTGACATATAAACATTCCTTTCTCTTGATGAGATATTTGAAGCCCTAAGAAGAATGTCAGCTCACCAAGTAAAGACATCTCAAACTCACTTTGCATCTTTGTATTAAAGTTCTTACTTAGTTGATCATCATTGCCACCAAATATTATATCATCCACATATACCTCAACGATTGTTAAATTATCTTTATCTATTTGTGCATAAATATTTCTATCAAAAATACCTTTATTGAACCCTTTTTGACATATATATCCATCAAGATGATCATACCATGCTCTAGGAGCCTGCTTGAGACCATATAGAGCCTTCTTTAACTTGTAAACATAACCTTCTTTTTCTAATAGTAGAAAACTTCCAGGTTGTTTGATGTAAACTTCTTCTTCTAATTCGTCATTCAAAAATGTTGACTTAACATCCATTTGGTAGAATTTTATTTTTCTTGAACATGCATAGGCGAGAAACATTTGGATGGCTTCCATTTTGGCAACTGGTGCAAATGTTTCGTCGAAATCAATTCCTTCCACTTGTGCATAGCCTTTGAAAACCAATCTTGCTTTGTTTCTCGTAACATGTCCATCTTCATTCAATTTGTTCCTAAACACCCATTTAGTCCCAATGAAATTTTTATCATTTGGTTGTGGAACTAATTCCCAGGTGTTATTCTTGTCGATTTGATCCAATTATTCATTCATAGCTGCTACCCAATGTTCAGTCTGGTTGGCTTCCTCAAAACTACTAGGCTCAAAGGTTGCTAGAAAAGAAATGTGAGCTTGTTGTGATGAATGAAGTTGTCGATCTTCATTTATGTCACCAATGATTTGATTTTATGGATGGTTCTTTTGAATCCATTCCTTTTTTCTCTTTGGAGGAGCTTCTTGTTGTTGTTCCGGTATATCTTGATGATCATTATTTACTTCTTCATGGTTGATAGTTGCTTCTTGTTCTAGAATTTTCTCTGTGTCTTTTTCAACCTCTATCTCAAGTTTCAAAGATTCTATATCCTCATCATTATTCGTTAGAACACCATCTTCATCAAATGTAACATTTATGCTCTCCACTATCTATTTTCATCTTAGATTATAGCATTTATAGGCCTTTCTTTTGCGTGAGTAACCAACAAAGATACCTTCATCAACATGTGATTCAAACTTACCCAAATTTTGATCTTCTCTATTGATATAACATTTGCTTCCGAAGATTCTGAAATATTTTACATTAGCTGGTTTTCCTTTCCATAATTCATATGGGGTCTTGTTTCAATTATTTCTGAGAATACTTCGGTTGATAATGAAGACTGATGTATCAATTTATTGAACCCATAATTTTTCACCCAATTTTGAGTCCTTCAACATTTTTCTACCCATTTCATGTACTATTATGTTCTTTCTTTCAACAACTCCATTTTGCTGAGGTGTTTGTGCTGTTGAAAACTGTTTTTTTTTTCATTTTCGTCACTGTATTGCTGAAATAATTTGGAAGTGAATTCTCCGCCATTATCTGATCTTAGACACTTTTTTTTCAATCAGTTTCATTTTCGACCAACTCCTTGTAGATCTTAAAGCACTCAAATGCTTTAGATTTATTATTTAGGAAATTGACGGCTGTCATCCTGGTAAAGTCATCTATCATTAACATGAAATATAATTCTCCATCTAAGCCTTTTGTTCTCACAGGATCACATAGATCGGTATGTATCAATTCCAATGGATGTGATGCAAAGTGTTATTTTGTTTTAAATTGGACTTTTGTCTGCTTGCTGTGCCGACAAGCCTCACATAGTTTGTTGGAAGGTTTTGAGATTTTTGGCATTTCTTGTATTGCTTCCTTCTTGCTTATCTTGACAAGATTGCCAAAGTTTATGTGACCCATTCATTTGTGCCATAACCAAATTTCATCTTCTTTAGCTAGTAGACATGCTTTAATTTCTTCATCCAAAACATATATGTCGTTTGGAGCTCAACTTGTTGTAGCCACAATTTTACCATAGTTGCCTTTCCCGATTTCACATTTCATGGAGTTTAATAGCATTTTGTGTCCTTGATCACACATTTGTCCAACACTAAGCAGATTGTGATTCATGGTTTCAACCAATAGAAAATTCTTGGCTAGAACATCTTTGCTTCTGAGAGTGACAGTACCTGATCCTATAACATTTGAAGATCCATCATCTCCAAAGGATACGATTCCATTCTTCTTCTCTTTCAAAGATACAAATTTCTTTCTATCTCCATTCATATGCATTTAGCAACTGCTATCAACATACCACACATATTTTTTGTTTTGAGCCTTGAGAGTGAGAGCACAATTATTAGTCTTCTTCTTCTTCCGTGTTCATTTTTTCTGTGGCTTCGAAGATTATTCTATAGGATTTGGAAGTCTGCAGTCTCTGGATTTGTGTCCAAAGTTATGACATTTGTAACATTCCATATTATTTCTTAAATGTTCAAATCTATTGATGTTTCGTTGAGCCCTGGGAGGTTCATATTTGAAGGATCTCCTGGAATTGTATTGGTTCCTAGGGTACGTGTGACATTCTACAGCTTTATGACCAATTTTCCCACATGAATAACAATAGCCATGAAAAATATGTTGGTACTTGGATGGAAATCTTCGTCGAGGAATCATCTTCCAGGGATGTTCTTGCAAATCTTTTCCAGTGAAGTTTACATGCATGTCAGATCTCATAGGTTCATTGTATTTTTTTGTAGAAGGTTCTGCTTCTTCTTCTTTGTAACCGAGGCTAGTTCTATTGTAGTAAGATCGTTGATTATTGACGATTTCTTCCAATGCCCTTAAGCTTTTGGCATAGTTTTGGACAATTTTTCCCTTCTTCACTTCCTTACACATCGAGACTACTTCAGATTCTAATGCTTCCCTTTCTTGGTTTCTTTCTTCCAATTATTTTGAAGTGACTCTTCAATACATTCGTGTTCTACAACTTCAATTTTGAGACCTTGAACTTGTTCTTCAATAGTATTGGAACAGATCTTCTCAGCCTTGAGCTCTTTTGTAAGTGATTTCCTCCTTAGAAAGTTCTTCTATGGTCAATCCTTCTTCTTCATTTTTTGATACCTCTTATTTATTATGCTTGGCCATAAAAAAATACTCTCTCATTGGCTTCTTCTTCACTGTCACTTTCTTCATCAGATGATGAGCTATCTTCTTTAGAGAGAAAGTTCCTTTTGGATCCTTTATTTTTGCCTTGCTTGTTGAATTTCTTAAAGCTTCTTTCCTTTTGAGTTGCCATCACTTCTATTCGGACATTTTGCTGTGAAATTCCCAACCTCACCACAGCCGAAACATATCAATGGAAGTTTACCTTTGAATTTTCCCTTACCAATTTTTAGTTTTCTCGTAAAGTAATCATATTATTCATATGAAAGACCTTCTTCATCATCTCCATTTTCTTCACACTTGTAGGTGCATGTCTTTTCAATTGAAGGTTGTTTGTCCTTATTGGTTTTCTTAGATGCAACAAACGTGGTTTCTAGATGAGAAGTACCCTCTTCTTCATCAAGTCTCATTTCATATGCTATGAGAACTCCATGTAATTCCTCTTTGCTGAGTTTGTCCATATTTGCACTGTATTCTAAGACCGATACCTTTGGGTTGACTCTCCCTGGTAACATTCTAAGAATCTTTCATATAATAGTCTTCTCGTCAACTGGCTCTCCCAATTCTTCCATAGTGTTGGTTATTTCATAAATGTATTGGAAGTATGCAGCAATGTTGCCATCTTCTTTCATTATGAGTTGCTCAAATTTTTCTCTATAGATTTGAAAATTTCCTTCTTTTACATTTGAATCACCTGCATATATATTCTCAAGCTCGTCCCATACATTTTTTGTGGTTTTACAACCCAACACCTTATGATAAGCATATTCAATAAGTCCACTGATAATAATATTCTTTGAACAGTGTCCCATACTTTGTAACCTTGCTCCAAGAGACAGACCTCCATTCTTCCTTTCCAGAGTGCATAATTAGTTTCATTGAACAGAGGTACACCATCCTTGGTATGCTCCATGACCTCCTTCCAGCTGTTAAAATGTTATTGAAGGAACCAAACTATGATACCAATTGTTGGAAATACTGAGAGGGGGGGTGAATCAGTATTCCTTTCAATCAGTATTACTATTAATATTTCAGAGCATTAGTTTATCTTGAATTATTATGGGTGTTTGTACAATGATAGCAGTAAAAAAAATGAACACAAATGCACACATTTTTCAAGGTGGAAACCTACTCCAGGACAAAAACCACCTGAATGATTTTCTAATAATTCTTTAATATTCAACTCCAATTGAAAATAAAGCTCCAACTTCCTAGAATCTAGAAAATCATTCTTCTCCAGATCCCACTGGATGGATGCTCCAATGCCTGAGATTCTTTAGTATTCAACTGAACGGATGCCCCAACACCCAATGAGCTACAACTCACCCTAGCACCACCCTACCACCCTATAGAATAATAAAATAAGAATGGACTCTCGTACCAGGGAAAATGGTCCACTTTACAATGATATAGAATGATGTAGAAGAAGAAGGCACACTAGAACATAACCCCAAATATGACACAACCACCTAATGATGATACTAGACCTCTCGACACTGCCTCTTCAACTCTTGGCAGATAAACACTTGTATGATTTTTACAATGATGCATTTACAATGACTTAATACAATGATACCTTTACAATGACTGTATGTAGTTCTGCCCACTTGAAGACTTCATGTGGTGAAATTCTTGCTGTTCTTCTGCACCTTGATTTTTTCTCTTGTCATGCTACCCTCTGCTGCACCTTGCTTTGATTTTCTGCCCTAGAAAATTTGGTCCTTTGCAGCCCTTGACAACACATGATCTATCTTTTTCTTGCCTTCTAGGAGCTCGATATTGAATCTGGTGTATCTCTGTTATTTAAGATCCCCAATATGTGATTTTTGGTTCTGTAGTATTCATCTGGTTATTCTTTCCAATGCCACATTTCTGACCCAATTTGGATTCTTCAAGTTAGAGTTATGCCAAATCTCTCACAATGCCCTAATTATGTACTGGTTCAGTAGAGAGAACTTCTATGGTGTGCCATGTGTCACTGTTTCCTCATTTGGCTCTGAAATTGATACAAAAAAAAATACAGTCCATGAACTATCCTCCACTTTTTATAGAATTCCAATCCAATACTCAGATAGATATTTATGATGATTTTCCCAAGGTCACTTCTTTGAGATGAAGTTCAAGAGCTTGCACAAACACTGAATTCCACAGATAATATCTCTGAAAATATTTCTCACCTTGATCTGAAATTTTTATAGCAGTTTCCTCAGGATTTCGGCTTCACCTCATAAAAATTGCAGCTTCTGAACCTTCGTATAAAAAAATTTATAGCTCAAATTCCACAATGACCTTTTTCAGGTAGAGAAATCCCTACAAGAGGAGGAGATGAGGATCAAAATTTATATAAATTCTTAGGTTAAGAGGTACTTCAACAAGTGAACATGGGAGGGATTTTAAGAGCTTAAAAATTATTAATTATTGAATTTTCAATGACCCATGCTACAACCCCATGGGGTTTTAGCCCACTAACTGTGGTTACAAACTTCAAACATGAATATCTCTCAAACCGTGAAGAATTACATGGTGTGCCATATATCAATAGAAACATCTCGACAAGTAGAAACCATAAAAAAATTTCTTGACCCAGAATATAGTAATTTGGTAGGTTAAAATTCCCATGCAAGATCGGGGTAGCCCCTGGTGCTACTTAGGTTGACATCAATGACAACCATTGATCAACACCTTCTAGATAGGAACTGGCCAATCTGTGTGTATACCATGAAGTCACAAAGTTTTTACCCATGAAGCATCCACCTAAGGCAAAATAGGCACAAGGAAAGAGCAATAGACTGGACCAACCCACAAAAATGAAATGGTCTCTACGTAGCCTGTCATCCACAGTATCAAATAAAGTATTTTCTTCTTTAGAATACTTTCCAAGGGTTATTGTCATAGCAATCCTCCTATTTCTTCTGGATTCATGATTAGATTGAAGTAAGAGAACCATCATTCTTTGCGTCATCATCATTCATCGAGTTCTTGGGTTATTTCTTCAGCGTGGGATGAAAATGGAATAGGCAGGGTATTTTTATGATATTTTTTGTCCCAAATTGCACCATTAAGTTGACTTAATTAATATGTTTAAAAAAATATTATATAAACAAACAATTGAATTAATTCATATCCTTTAGATTTAGTCTCCAATTGACATTATAGGGTATGCATATATAATTGAACGATAAGGTTTGCAGGCAATGTAAAATTGGAACCTACATCATTACGTTGACTCAATATGATTTTGACCTCTCAAGTTTTAGCTAGTTGTGGGCAGGAAATATTGGAGAGGACCCTTAGAAATTTCAGTGAATGGAGAATTTAAAAAATATAAGTCCCAAAACAATAAAAATGAAACTTGGACCAATTGAGATAAAATTTCAATACATGTAGAAAATCGTGTGGAATTATTCGTAAACTAAAAACTAGTAAAATACAATTGTGTTAATTCAATACAAGCACAACATGCCAAAAACTAGTAAAATACAATTGTGTTAATTCAATACAAACACAACATGCCAATATGGAGCCCAAGGCTCTCTCTTTTTTTCTTCATTTCAATTTGTGGTTAAAGGATATCTACAAATAAAGCAGTTATTCTGTGGAAAATCAAGCCATTTAGTTAAACACATTTCATGGTAAACGTGACAATAGTTGGTGAGAAACAGGACCTTCTTAGCCATAACAAACTCGCTCAAGCAAAAAACACACACAACGTAGTATTTTTATGCTCATCTCCCAATTCCTCTTGTATCACATGAAATTTTTCCAACTGAAGCACTCGACGTTGATCCTCCTCTACCCTAAGAAGAGGGATTGACATTGTATCAAGATCTTCCCACAAAACTTCAGCAGATTCCTTAAAAAACCCACAACGTTGTTGATCGATCGAAGGCCTTAAATATCCCATTAAAAACGCGGCATGCAGTAGGAGCCTAGGAACTCTGATATCATACAGGGATGACAAATCACAAATACATAATGAGTTTAGATAAATATGGGGAGATTGATTTATAAAGAATAAATAATCCATTCATATGAGTACGTGTTATCTCAAATTTGTTAATTATGGAAATATTGAAAATACTTGATATTCCAAATCAAATTTATGGGAAACACCAGCCCTCCAGCCCATTCTTGGAGTTGTTTCCATTTTTTTCAGAGGTGTTCTAACAATGTAGATGCTCCAAAGCCATAGAAAGTTGGCAAACACCATTGTTTCAGCTAAAAACCAAATTTTCCACTACAATCTAATTTTTTTTTACCAATTCCACTACATGGAACAATTTGGATTATTCTCACCATGATGGGATGTAGTCCCTCCATCCCACACATTATAATTCCATTTCAAATTTTAGTTTCAAAATTTTTGAGTGGGATTACTCTGTTTGAAATCTTGAGTGCCTATTGTACATGTACCTACATCAACTTAGTACCTACATTAACTACATCTGCGAGTTAGAGCATTCTTGTCCACCATTGCATTAACTGCATCAACAACCACTAGTTGTGATGCCTACAAGAATAGGAACAGTCAAGTAGCTGTAAAATGAAAATTCATGCAGCATGGTTGGATGGATGGCCATACAATATTGTCAGATTCTATTAGCGAGCTATTAAATATCCTATAGCTTACGAAAGATTGATTGCCTAGTAGTCCAAGCACTCTACATGGCTAAAAAGTAATCACTTATCTATTTCCACTGCGGTACATGTACAATTCCACAACAATTACCACAGTCCACGACGTGGCACACAAACTCAACTTCCTGGAAGTTCAAGCAATCTCATGCATAGGGATAACATTTGAGAGGAAAATTTCTTGTCATCGAGTAAATTGGACAACCAAAAATTTTCCATACCCAATATAGATTCAACAATTATAGTGGCATAAACTCGGTTTTAGACTTGAAATTTTTATTTATACTGGTACCAACACAACATTTTCCTTCATTTGTTATTAATATTTAGATAGAAATTTACAAGTAACTCTCACCATTACAATGATTAAATAATAACAAAATTGTTAATTTAGGTTATTGAGGGGAAGAGGTGCTCTGCAACCATAAATGTGTAGGTGTAATGTAAGTATATAAACAAAAAAAAACAAAAAAGTTAAAAGTTATATTGGGGATGAGAGCAAACATTTAAATGTTGGCTCAATTAATAATAAAAATTTAAAGCAATAAAAAAATAATAAAATTCAATTTGTTATATTTTGATCTAGTTATTAACTTGTGTATACATTTTGTTAAAATGCAGTGGGCCAATATCATGGCTTATCAATACCACATGCCCAAAAATCATAAATTATTTCACAACCAAAATATTTTATAACAATATGACAATATCCTTAATCATGGATTTTCACCCAATATCATGGCTTATCAATACCACATGCCCAAAATTCATAAATTATTTCACAGCCAAAATATTTTATAACAATATGACAAGATTCTTAATCATGGATTTTCACCCCTAATTTGTCATGGATATTATTAACTCATAAATAGGCTTTGTTACAATACCATGGATTATCACTACCCCATGCCCAAAAAACATAACTTATTTCACAATCAAAATATTTTATAAAAATATAAAAATATTCTTAACCAAGTATGTTCACCCCCTACTTTACCATGGATATTATTTACTCATAAATAGGCTTTGCTATAATACCATGGATCGCTTATCAATACCACATGAATACCACATGCCCACAAACGGTGATGAAAATATTTTATAACAATATGATAAGATTCTTAACCATGGATATTCACCCCCACTTTTTCATTAATATTATGAACTTGTGAATACCCAGGCTTTGTTACAATACCATGGACTAATATCATAGCTTATCAATACCACAAGAAAAAAATCAACTTATTTCACAATAAAAATATTTTATACAAATATGACAATATTCTTAACCATAGATATTCACCCCCACTTTAACATGGATATTATGAACTAGTAAACATGATTTGTTACAATACCATGGCTTATCAATACCACATGCCCAAAAACCATAACTTATTTCACAATAAAAATATTTTATTTTAATTTATTTTTATAACACTTTGTGTAATTGAAGCTAAAAGGAAAAAATTAATAATTGCTTTTTAGATATATTTAAACCCTTTAAGGACTACTAAAAATATTCCCATAGAATTTTTTTAAGGTTTTAATAAAATTAAAAATGAGAATACTTTTATATTTAAAGTTGTGAAATGTATTTAATTTATGAACCAATACATTTACACATGAAATACCAAGGAGAAGAAGCTCTTACTAATAAATTCAAAATCCAACCATGTATGAGACTTCCATGAACCACCTAACCATAGATTGGGTTGAACCAAATCTTTCTTTCAACCAATCACCTCTGTGTCATATTCCAAGCATGGATGTCGGACTCAAAACCAAACCAATCTTGGTTTCCTCAAGCTTTACAGAAATCCCCATTGGACCATTAGGCCCTAAATAAGCATGGATGCCACTGGATTTCTCCACCTACACCGTGAGGAATTTTCTTGCCTCCTAGTCTCTAGGCTTTACCTATATCCCACCATTCACTGGTCGATGTTTCCTAGGCCTAATAGACACTCCACCCTCCAAGCTTTGCCGTATATCCTTCCATTCACCGGTCAAGGTTTCCTAGACCTCGTGAAGGGCACACACCTCTAGGATTTAACGTATATCCCTCCATTAACTAGTCGAGGATTCCTAGGCCTACTGAGGTATACAAAATTTGACTTTACCGCAATCCCACCTTCTCCAGTCCAGGGATTCCTAGGACATGTGTTCTTTCTTTAAGAGACCACCCCACTCATTTTCGAAGCCATCCGGAAATCCATCTTAACCAAATGAAAGAGAACCCATCACACCATGACTATCCAGAAATGGAAAGGCAAGGCTAAAGAACACTATCACACCTAGGAAAACCATTTCCAATGACAACAAGAGAACCAAAAAGACACATGCATGTACCATGCATGCAAATATAGCAAGGAAATCACACATGAAAATCGATACCTACAATTAATCTCATTGTAGCTGCTTGATCCTGATCTTCGTTACCTTCTTTGTCCTTCCTTATCTTTCCTTGATCCAATGCTAGAGTGCTCCAAGAATGCTCTATGTCCAAGAGTGAGAGAGAGAGAGAGAATAGAGAGAGAGTTCCAAAAATGAACTTAGAAAATGTATCAACTGATCCTCAAAACCCTTTTTATTAATGAGGCCTCTATTTTCTTCAATTTTACATTAATTTCCTTCATTTTCCTCTTCACATTCAATATGTGACCTTTCACCTTCATTTTCTCCTAATTTTCATTATTTTTCATAAACACATTGCCAAAAAATGCATTTTTCCTTTCCAAAGCCTTTGCCAATTTCCATTAGCCATAATAAACCAAATGAACACCCAAACTAGGATGTTTTTCCCAACATTGAACTTGGAATATGTGTCCCACGACCATGATTATTATTTTTTACTTTATTAAGTTTAATACTTGAAATTTTGATGAGGGTTGTTACAAACATATGAAAAAGTCAACAAAGCTAGGGAATTACATGTATCACTCGACCATAGATTGGGATGGACCAAATCTCACTTCCAACAAATCACTTGTGCACCATATTCCAAGCATGAAAGTGAGATCATAAGGGATAAAACAAAACAAAACAAACCAAGGCTTCAAGGGGCCAAACCACCTCAACCTTCAACTATAGTAATCTCACTTTACGGTCGATAAATCACTAACATCAACCAAATCAGTCTCTACCTGAGTTTTCTAGGGCTCCAGGAACTAGTAACTCAACCCACAACTAAATCAAGGCTCCAGAGCATTTTTTCCAACCCACGACTCTAAATATTAGAAACTTAACCCAAAAGGCTCCAAAGCATTTGTCCCAACCTACATGCTCCAAGAACTAGTAACTCAACCCAATTTTTTCAAGGGCTCTAAAGCATTTATTTCAACCCATAACTATAGGTAACCTAAGTACCAATAATAAAAATAAGTGGGAAACCCAACTCTAAAATGGTTAAAAAAAACTCTAAAAAATGTTATCATCTATACAAAATATATATATATATATATATATATATATATATATATATATATATATATATATATATAATTTTAAATTAAAATTTTAAATAATTATAATTTAAAAACATAATAAAAAAATATAAACCATGTAATAAAAAACTAATAATATATATATAATTTTAAAAACATGATAAAAGAATATAAACCATATAATAAAAAACTAATATTTTGCAAGTCACTCACCAATATTGAGGTTAGAAATCGTTCAAGAAAAACTCTAAAATATGTTGCAATCTACAATGGTTCTTATGCATTAGAAAGGAAGAAGTCCATTAAATGTCAATACACATTATTGATCACAAACAAGTGTGCATGAACTTTTAAAACATCGCATATTCCTATTCATTATAAAGAAAAAAATCCATTTAATGTGAAAAAAAAATCATTGATATAGACAATTATCCTTCAAATTATTAAAACATCACACATACTCATCAAAACTCTCTATTTGATTAGTTTAAAAGTTCAAAAACCTCAATGAGCTTTGAAACAGTATTAATGATATGTTCTAATGATGAAAACAAGATTTCATTGAATCCTTCTCAATATCATATCTCAAAAAAATGTATTTTACACACCATCATAATATAATAATAATAAGTTCAATGATATTAAAGTATGGATATTTACGTATTTCAAATTACTAATATGTACCAGGGAAATTCCAATAACTAACTAATGCACAAGCACGTTTCATGAGTTTGTTTTCGGAAAACTCTCTATACTCGTGTTGCAATCGAAATAATCACTAAGATTAGTTATAATCTACATGCATTAAAACACCACTCAGGGAATAAATTAGGGAAGTAAAACCTACAATAAACTTGAATTGTTTTAAACTTTTTAAAACTGAAAATAAGATTTGATATGCATAAAAATATATAGTTTTGTTGGTATAAGTATCATTTGCAAACTTATATTATGTCTATGATTTTTTTTATTAGGGGTTGTATAATAAGAAAAATGTCTTTTAATATAATGGTGATGGTATAGGTTTATATATATATATATATATATATATATATATATATATATATTCAATAAATAATAATAAAATCAATGTATTGATTGGATTGTCATACATTATTTTAAGTATATATTTTTTTATTATCTATGAATCAATGTACATTATAATTAATATGTTAAAATTTGATATATAATTTAACATATAAATTAAAATTAAAATAGAAATAGAAATTGAATAAAATTGAAATAGAAATAAACAGTAACATAAAATTGAAATATAAAGTGAAAGACAAATTCATATTTACAATAAAATAGAAATTGCTTCAACATTTTTACTCTGTTTTTATTCAACTTATTTATCATATCACTCTTCAAATATACAATAATATTCTATATTTTTTTAATAAACCAAGAAACAGAATAAATTTAAATTGATTAGATTTAATTTTTATAGTTTAAAAATTGTGTGCTTATACTAAAAAAAGCTAAAAACTAAAGAAAATATACAATGTTGATACTTATAAGGATGATACTCTTTATACTTTCAATTAATTAAGGAAACTGAATAAGATGCAAATGACCAGATTAAATCTTAAACACATACATAATATTTATCATATACAAATCACCCATCGTTAATATTTATCATATTTATTTTAATCTTGGATTTATAAAATTCTGATAAAAATTAAACATTTTTTCAAAATTTACACCTTAAAATATATTTAGAATAAAAAGATTTAATCGTCTTAGTATTTAATAGATATAAGACTAAAAAATTCTTAATTTATTTTAATTTATTAATTACTTAATATCCTTATTGAGACAATCATCTTAATAATAACATATTATATATTTGAAAAAGACATTATAAAACCCGCATATAGTAATATGCATTTTGTTTCAAAAAAATTTCTATAGAGAGAATATTCATTCTCTCACGTGGGATAATATATAAATTAGCAAGTTTAAACTTTACAGAATATGTTGCCAAAGAGTTTGATCACCTAGTTTCACAAAGAGGTGCATTTTATTTACAACTTAAAATGGGGGAAATCTGTAATTCTTTTTTTCTTAATTTCTAGTTGACACATGTATCTTTTAAAATAAAAATAAATTATTAAAAAAAAAAATCAATGTTCACTATAATAAAAAAAACAAAAAACAAAAATGAATATTCATGTTTGGTTAGCTTTAAACATCAATAATCTCACTCTCATTGTATTCAATGTGATGTTGATGTTACAACCCAATGTGAAGGAGCTGTGAAAATAGTTTACCCTAGCTCTTATAACCATAAATAAAATATTTAGATGCTCATATTAAATAACATAATTTTATATAATTTTAAAAGAGATAAATAATTTAAATTAAAAAAATCTTATATTTTCACCACTTAAATAAATTATTTGAATATATATATTAATTTGACTCAAAAAAGAAGATAAAATAAATGAGAAAAAAATCTTTTAATTACAATATGTGTGACTATTTTTTTAGATTTTATTTAAAATTCAGCATAAATTTCTTAAAATTGTAAATTTAAGTTGTGTAATTTACACAACTAAATTTTAAAAAATTGAATCATTTATATATTATAAAATATGCAAATTAAACATTCTCAAAACTTACTAAATCTGGAGTTTAAAATAAATCTACACTCATTTATAATAGAATTTAGAAAAATTTGAACTTTCCTGAAAACATTCGATTGATAACTTGGAGTTATATATAGTACAAAATGAGCGATTCCAAGCTCACAAACCCAATTCAAGAAGAATCGAATTATACACACCAAAGCCTGGATTACTCGCAATCATTATAAGCAACTTCTATTCTAGCATAGCATTTTTATGGAGAATTGGATTATACACACCGGAGCCAGGATTATTGGCAATCATCATAGGCAACTTCTATTCTAGCATAGCATTTTTATGCACACCATAGTGTAAAGTTAAAACTAGAGTCTAGTCTGGATTATTGGCCATCATACATAGATAGTATCTACAACTAGTCAGTAGTTTCTGTTTTTTCATAATTTGCAAAATTTATCTAGTTGGAAGACATATCCTGTGCTTGGGAGTGTTCTTCACTTGGAAGTAAAATAGGGGGAGACATCAGATCTTCATTTATTTGTTCCTATCCCATGAGGCATGCTTTCTAAACCATCCCTGAAATAGGGGGAGACATCAGATCTTCATTTATTTGTTCCTATCCCACGAGGCAGGCTTTCTAAACCATCCCTATTAATTGCAGGTATGTTCAAAACCAGAGACACTCTCAGCATTCTCGGCATCAAGCATCCAGCCAATCCAATACTAGAACTGTTTCTTGCACAACCCTTATGCATGTAATTTGTACCTCTACACCTTAAACGTAACTTTTGTTTAGAACGAAAGTCGGGAACAAAGAACATTGTAATACCAAAAAATTTTCCAGTACCCATACTCATAACACCAGCTACACCATGACCATTACACATGTTTGTTGTTTTGGGATTTACACCTTGCTTTTGTTCAGTTTCTAAATGGATCTCTTTTAGAGTTTTTTCTTTTATCTCTGTGCATCTAGGGACCCATTTATTAGAACAGAAATCAAGAACTTCACGAACCATGAATCTTAGTTGAGAATATGCAAAATGTTGATTGTTACTTACCTGTTCCATTCGAATGAAGTAAGAATCTATGATGCTACAGGACATGGGGTTTTCTTCAAGCTCTTTTTCAACAATATTGAAAAACAGACAAAGCACCTCAATATTTTATTGAGGAATGTTTGCATTCTGACCCAACAAGTGTTGAATAATATGATGAGCAATTTTTTTAGGTACCACTCTTCTCTTGAAAAGCTCCCCAATAAACCTGATGTTTCCCAGATTTTGAAGTCTTACCATCCTCTCCTTTTCATGGCGTTCAGCTTCTAGATCTTAGGCTATCATTTCTTTAATTTCAGTTCGCAGATTATCTGCTCCTTCAAACGCTTCCTGGCAAGTGTTAAGAAGAGTCTGCTTGAATGTTACAGGTTTACCATCCGGTTCTTCAGATGGAAATTGAGGGAGTTCCCACCGTAGATAAAGGCACAACTCAACAATAATGGGGCAAACTGCTGGTTTAGACACCGCCTTGTCAAAAATTAGAGATACTACTCCCACCAGAATGTCTGTTGGTCTGTTGAGTTGATACCATAGGTTATAAGTTTATCTTTTAGAATGTAATATTCTAAAATTAGCTTCAGCTAATGGGAATATTAATTTTTCTTTTAAAACTTAGATGGATGAATAAGGCTCATAATTTGCTCAAATATGAATAAACATCCTTCATAGTGTGAAAAGAGATCATGAAATAACCAGATCAAGCATCCACATGTGTGAACAAGGTCCAAACTATGTGGACAATGTCAAGTTTGACCAAGTCAACATGATTTATTCTCAACGAGTGGATCCTATATAAAGCCAGCTCAATGTGAATAGGGATCAATCCGGCTAGTTAAAATGAGGACACCCTGAGTGTGAAAAGGGGTAGGACATGGAGATTCAGTCAAGGTTGACTAAATCAAACAACATTGTAAAAGGATGAGCAAGGCACATGGGAACAACGTAAATATGGTGGAGGAGCCTTTACATGGAAGCAACCTCAGAGTGGGTGGGACCCTTGGTGAGGAAGCTCATCAATTATATAATGAAGAAGATGGCAAGCATATGAAGATATTGGAGTTTATATTTTATGTGGTCTGCTTAGACTTGTAGCATACTTGGTTGTTTAGCTAAGTTGATGTACAGCTTAGTGCAAGAATTTTCCCGAGTGGGGATTCTCTACTCTTTCTTGGAGATCTTGTTTGAGAAATCTAAGAAGAGACTTATGATCTGAATTTCCCACTACCTGGTGTTGGGCCAAGCACTTACCTTCAGCACAAATGCAGTCCCTTCAGAAAACTATGTTATTTCTTAAGGTGTGCAGTGGGAGGGGTCAAAACCCCATTTTGAGGAGCTAGTTTCCCAAGAGGAGGATCAGCCTTTCTTTGGGAAAGCTAAAGGAAGCATCTACAGCCATTTATTTGCATGTTCAAACATTTTTATGTAGAGATTCAGCTACACAGCGTGATTCAGCCACAGATCTATAACAGCTCTTTCATGTCTATCATTTCTATCAAGAAACACTTGCCGGGTCTTCTTGGATCTATATAAAAGAGATTAGATCTCTATTTTTATGCCTCATTGAGTATTATAATAATAAAATATGATTTATTTCTCCATTTTCTGAGTTTGACCTCCATTAGATTGCGCAGTCTCTTATGCAGCAATTTCTGTGTGTTGTCGTCTTGGGTTTTGTCAATTTTAAGCTGTTTTGAGAATGGGAGGCCTGTTTAACCAGGCTAGAGGCATTTGTTTCTGAAATTCTTTTGCATGAATTTCCTATATTTTCTATTCTAAGGGACACAACCGTCATTTTTCACTGTTATAACTCCATATTCATAAAATAACGTTTTTGAGGCTAAAATAGCTGCTTTTCCCCACTTGATGACTTGTATAAAGGCATAGTTTGTTGCTGTGATTGTTCTATGGAAGCTATGTGTTTAAATACACTACATGAGCTGATTACTTGCTTCTCTCCAACTTTGGAATACCTTAAGGCATTCTTATTTTTGTAGAAAATCCCGGTTTTGGTATATTACAGTGGTATCAGAGTAACAATATTGGCTCAGCCTGTGAGCTTCAAGCATTATGGAGTATTATAATGGGGAGAAGGAGATTTGTAGAAAAAATCAGATAAAACCCTTGTTGTTTGGAGAAAAGAGTTTCTCAAAACTTCTCTTTCCAAATCTAGAGGGTAGAAGCAAGGGCATCAAAGAAATGAGGAAGGAGAAATCTAAAGATCCCTCAGCAAGATCTATACAAGAGGAAGATTCTAAATCCTCATCTTATGGATATGAGAACTCATCCATATCATCATATCTACCTCATTCTATCAACAAATTCTTCATGGAGAGGAAGAAAGGAGGTGTGCCAAAGAGAGATACTCTCGGTGATTATTTGCAGGATTATGAAGCTCAATCTAAGAAGTTTAGAGATCAATTGAACTTCCAATGGTTTTTCCAAATGAAGGAGGAAAGGAGCACAAGGAGAAAGAAGCAGGGTGAGGGTATATTTTTTCTATCTACTTTTGATGGATCACCTCTATGTCTGGCTAGGGCTTGGGTGAAGGAGCTAGAAACCTTTGTGCAACAACATCAAGTTTCAGAAATTGAAGCCATCAAAGTAGAAATGCTGCATTTTGAGGGTAAGGCCTATGCTTGGTGGTTGTTTGAATCATTTTCCTTAAAAAATGCAAATACATCTACTTATGCAAGGTTCGTTAAAAGATTAGTAGAGAGGTTTGATGGAATTTCATGTGAAACATCTTCTATTGAAACTATTAGACCATATCAAACAAAGCTTTTGCATAAGTTGGGAGGGTCTATAAATTCAACTCCATTTATGAAAACCACTGAAGAGGAGGGGAGCTTGTTTGATACTTTGCCAAGGGAAAGATCTCCTTTGGATGAAGGGCTTTCTTCTCAAAAGGAAGACATGAAGGTTCCTTCTTCAAAAGAGGACCAAGAACTAAGGTCTCTTGTTGGAGATAAGGCAACCTCAACTATTGAAGAGGAGAAAGGGGAGGCAAGAGAAGACAACACAGTCATGACAATGGCACCTCAAGCACCTCATGAAGAGGAGGATGGAGCACTTTATCCAAGGAAAGAAACTCTTGCACTCTTGCAAGGAGTTCCAAGATGTCTCACACATATAGCTCTTGGCATAACGCATGAGTAGCATGTACCATCATTGTCAAATGATGAGATCTTGAGGATTGAAGGAGGAAAAGAGGAGGAAGGGAATCACAAGATGAAGAACATGTACCTTTCTCTATTTCAAAGCTTGAAAGAACAAAGAAGGCAAGGGGACCTATGCAATAAATGTAGGGGAAAATCTATCCACCTACATCCACATCCTACTCTATGCCTTGGTGCCTCTTTTCAAGGAGGAATTTCACCAGGAAGACCTCCTGATTGGAGGAAAACTAAAATGTTCTCTCAACTATATGCAGTAGCAACATATTTTTCTAGAGAGGGAACCTTAGAAGGAGCCACTACAATGCTAAGAATCGTTGATGGAAGGCTAAGCAAATTTCTGAAATTGACCTTGCTATCTTCCATTCATCTATTTGCATTGGAGTGGATAGATTTAGAAATCTGTGTTGATATGAGCATAGTATCAAAAGGCTACTCCATAGCTTTGGAGCAGCAAAGGATACTCGAATATAGAATGAAAATTTCTGAACATAACAAAAAGATACTTTCTTTTCACAAAGAAAAAATTCGTAATTTTATTTATGAGAAAACAAAATTACATGTTGTATGAGCTGGTATATGTCCAAAGACATTCAAAATGCCGCAAAATAAAAAGAAAAGGAGATACAATTAGGATTTTCTCCCCTTCTTCTTTTCAACCTTACGCCAAGCACCAAGTGTTGGCGCGGTCTCGATAAGGACAAGTTGATTTTCTTCCGTTGGTGCTCCATGATCCTTATCGGAGTCTGATGTGTCTGATGTATGTGTTCTTTTATATCCCCCACTGTCTAGTGTACCAGGTACCATATCCTGCTGAGTCTCTGTGGTGGTGTCGAGAGAATCTTGCATTTCCTGTTCTTGTGTGCCCAAGGAAGTATCTGTTTGTTGATTCTCATGTGATGTTGGATCCACCTCTGCTTCCTATAATTCTGGCTCTTCATAAGGAAATTGCCAACCTTTTGCCGCTTTGCCTGTTTTCTTCTTTTTCCTGTTATCCCTTTTGGCTGCCAGGCATGAGTTTTGTAGGTGTCCTGTGCACCTGCATATCCGGCATCTGAAAGCTGTGTTCTCATAATCTAAATGTTGTATCCATCTCTGTTGTTTGTTTTTCAGCATAATGGACTCTGGGAGTCCCTTGCTCAAATCAACCTCCACACAGATTCGTGCGAAGGTGAATATGTGCTCTTCCAAGCATTGAGTGTCTATTTTAATGTATCTACCTAGGGTGTTTCCAATGCAGCCAAGTACATTTTCATTCCAAAAATGTAGCGGGAGATTGTAGAGCCTTACCCATACCGGCATTTTGGTCACCTCCATGGAGTTGGCATCAAAATTTGGGAACCATGGTGTAATAAAGAGTCCCGTGGAGCCCCAGAACCATGGTCCCTGGCTGATAATGGCATCTCTGACCTCAGTGGATGCAAATTTGACAATGAAGAACCCCTTAGAACATAGGTGTATTTCACATTCCATGGTCCAGTTTGTAAAAATCCAATGGAACAGCTCCATTGGTTTGGGCCAGAAGCAGTTGAATCTACCTATAATTGCTTGAGATTCGTAGGTAGTTCTATGCATATCAATGTCTAGACTATCTATAATTATTTCAGGCACGTTGTCCTGTAGTTCTACAATATATGGCTTGGGGGAACTTTCAGCAGGGGCAACAGGTGTTGTGGGAATGTTTTTGTCCCCCTGTAATACATTCCTGTATGAACCTTTTGTGGGTACTGTTTTGGATGCACCTTCTTCCATGTTTGTACTCCGATGACCCTGTGCACTATGCAGTCCGGGAGCACCCCCTCTCAGTCTCAGATTGAGAAGGATGGTAGAAGCAGGACAAATACCATAGTCTTTGAGGATGCTGGTGTCTTGTAAAGATTTCCCTCCATGGATGAGGGACTGTTCCAGACTTGGGTATCCTGTAGTCCGCTCTATACTTTTCTTCAGGTGTGAGACCTGTTCAGATCCATTTACCCAAAATAATATACTATTTCCTTTAGGGGTTTTTATAAAGATCTGAAAACAGAGTGGTCTTACCCGATTACCCTGTGCATATGGATTGGATATCTGCTCACACAGTTCTGTGTTAGTTTGCCGCCGTAATGCCAAGTCTGGGGCAGAAACCAACGCTGGTCCGGTGAATGTTGACAAGCCATTTGCACCGCCACACCGAAGAGCCGCATCCTGGTCGAAAAGCCCGCATACAGAATGCAATAAGCACAGCTCAGCCACAGAGTAAAGGCGCTGCAGCAGAGGGCGAGCACAGCACCTTGCCCTGCAAACAAAAGTCGAGTGTATGCAGCCCTCCACACCAGTTCGCCGAGAGAATCTCAAACCAAAGAAGGTGAAGCACTGGCCCTCCTTGTCCGATGGTGTCCATTGCAGGAGCAAATCACATCGATTTAGTCTGCAGGGGGCCTCCGCAATGATACAAAATCCAACCCTTCGGGTCTGATGGCTCGACAGATAGAAGGCCAGTCCCTCGGCTATGCAGAGTATACACCATGAGGATCAGCAGGTAAATCAAGGAGCTCCAGGACATGGTGGCGCCTCCAGTAAGTTGCAGACCTGTAGGTGGCGGCAGCAATGGTAGCAAAAAACCCTAGGGTAACGAAATCGCCAGAGCACACCATCCTCCCGCCGATCTTCAAAATCACAAAAAGATACTTTCATTTTTGTATGCAGGGGAAAAACTATGGAATTTTTGGAGGAAGAGAACCTTTCAGAAGGAGGGTGACTCTCCTAAACTTCAATCTTGTCTTGAGCAAGATCATCTGGAAGAGAGGTAGGAAAATAAAGTTGGGAATACTCCAACATGTGACTTTTACATCAAGCATGTCAAGGAGGAGAGCCATCATATGGCAAGTGCATCATTTCAGACTTCTACAGCATTGCCAATGTTGGGAAGCCTAGACCCTTATTGGGAGCCCCAACTCTTGATGGAATATTCCAAGGAACTATTCACATGTAAGGTTCTTGATGGGCAAGCAATGGATGGGAAGTATAAATTAGTTGATGGGATCATTTATGTCCATGATTAGATCTACTTAACTAAAGATTCCAAACTCAAGAATAAACTACTTAACACAACCTATGAGGTCTTGCTTTCAAACCCCACTGGTTTCATTAGAACATATCATACTATCTTAGATGGATTCATGTGGGAAAATTTCAAAGAAGATATGCACTCTCATATGAGTAAGTGCCTGGATCATCTGCTGGTTGAGGAGGAACGTAGCTCTTGGGAATAGTTATCATTATCACCTTCTTATTCATTGAATGTGAGAAGGAGCTCATCCACGAGCTACCTTGCTGATTTTAAATAAGTGTATGATAAACATTGTATTGTTGAACCTCATGATGTATTTATTATATACTTGCATTTTCTTAACACTCATGTGCAGGTCTTGGCTCCAAGAGGGGGCAATTATTCTGATGGGCTTCATCATCCACTTTGGGCCATGAACAATGGTGACGTTAGCCATTCCTTGGGAGATCTTGAAGAGGTGATGTACTCTTCATGGTGTGATTCGTTAACACCAACCATCATACACCTTCTCCAAGCATGCAAGAAGGATGGGGCAGCAAACAAGTGTTGGGGAGAACGCTTGTCATATCATATTCTATGGCAGTTAGGAGGAAAACAACGTTGGTTGCACATGAGGGACCATTTTCCTTCTCCCTTATTGCATATGGTAGCTAGCATGATCTTACCTATGATCACACATGCTGAAGATGTTCTTATCTTTGTTGGGGGAATGGTTGGAGGAGAGGCATGCTTGTTGGATGTGTCCTTGGGGGAAGAAAGTCCCTACATTTTCTGCACTACATGTTCTAAGGGGAGCATGGGAAACTATATTGCCACCATTGTATACCACTTGTTTCTTTATGATGGGGACCATATGTTTTGTTGGAGCACTTGGGGCATGCCTCCCATGAGAAATTGGGAGGAGCTTTTCTAAGAATTACCAAGCTGGAAAGTGATTCATTTTATTTGGATGATAGCATGGAGGAGGGAGACCTTCATTGATGATGAAATTCCCCATGATTGTCATCACTTCTATCTTGAGAAGGCCATGGATCAGCAGGAAGGTTTCCACATAGACCTTCCATTCTTTTATAAGGAAGGCCCTTGGGGTTATTCACCAAAGGCCAACTTGCACACTTGGGAGGAGACATTGGGAGATGGGATTTTTGCAGAGATTCTGAAGCAATGGTGGAGACTATTGGATAAAGGGGCCTCAAGAGAAGGAGAGGAGATTTTGCAGCACCCTTGCAGTTGCTTGAGGACAAGAGACATTTGGGACGGGGAGACTGTAATATTCCTAAATTAGCTTCAGCTAATGGGAATATTAATTTTTCTTTTAAAACTTAGATGGATGAATAAATGGACAAGGAGACTCATAATTTGCTTAAATATGAATAAAAATCCCTCATAGTGTGAAAAGGGATCATGAAATAACTAGATCAAGCATCCACATGTGTGAAAAAAGTCCAAACTATGTAGACAATGTTAAGTTTGAGCAATTCAACATGATTTATTCTCAAAGAGTGGATCCTAAATAAAGTCAGCTCAATGTGAATAGGGATCAATCCGGCTAGTTAAAATGAAGACACCTTGAGTGTGAAAAGGGGCAAGACATGGAGATTCAGTCAAGGTTGACTAAATCAAACAGTGTTGTAAAAGAATGAGCAAGGCACATGGGGACAGTTTAAATATGGTGTAGGAGCTTTTGCATAGAAGCAACCTCATAGTGGGTGGGACCCTTGGTGAGGAAGCTCATCAATTATATAATGAAGAAGATGGAAAGCATATGAAGATATTGGAGTTTATATTTTTATGTGATCTACTTAGACTTCCTACATACTTGACTTTTTAGCGAAGTTTTTGTACAGCTTAGTGCAAGGGTTTTCTCGGGTGGGGATTCCCTACTCTTTCTTGGAGATCTTGTTTGAGAAATCTAAGAGGAGACTTATGATCTGAATTTCCCACTACCTGGTGTTGGGCCAAGCACTTACCTTCAGCAAAAATGCAATCCCTTCAGAAAACTGCTTTATTTCTTAAGGTGTGCAGTGGGAGGGGTCAAAACCCCATTTTGAGGAGCTAGTTTCCCAAGGGGAGGATCAACATTTCTTTGGGAAAGCTAGAGGAAGCATATACAACCATTTCTATGCATGTTTAGCCATTTTTATGTAGAGCTTCAGCTACACAGCATGATTCAGCCACAGATCTGTAACAGCTCTTTCATGTATATCATTTATGTCAAGAAACCCTTGCCAGGTCTTCTTGGATATCTGTTTTTATGCCTCATTGAGTATTCTAATAAGAAGATCTGATTTCTTTCTCAATTTTCTAAGTTTTACCTCCATTAGACTATGCAGTCTCATTAGGGGAATTTTGAGGTCTAGGATGGGCCTCTTAAGGAAAATGTACAATCAAAATTCACTTTATGAGAACCAATCACATTTTAGGGGATGACATCATCCCTAATGGTTGAGGTGGCATTGCTTGAGTTAAATGTACTTACTTGTCACATTCTCAATGGTGCATGGTTAACCATAGTAGTGCTCTAAGTACTTTTAAAGTCAAAGTAAAGTACTCATAATAAATGTCATTTCACACTTTTTGAATAAAAATATATTATTGTCATTTCATATTTCTTGAAAGAAACAATGCATATCCCCATACATTTATTATATTATATTATATTTATATACTATATTAATAACACGTTATTATACAATTTAAATAATATAAATTTTATTTAGTAGCATATAATATAATTAAGAATTTATAAATTTATATTTATATTTTATTTTAAGTTATTTAAGTACAAATTACAAATGCATTAGTTGTTCAATGATAATGGTTTTTTCTAGAAAAACTCATTCTTATTTATAGTCACATCAATACAATTTTTTATTAATTTTATTTTGGTACAACTTTTGCATTTAATTTAACTATGGTTACATGGATTGTGGTGCAAAAAGTGAATTGAAAATTCATAAATATTATTTTATTGGTTTAGCTATTATTTTATTATTTCCTTAGGAGGCCCATTTTAGACCTCAAAATTCCCCTAATGCTTATGCAACGATTTCTGTGTGTTGCAGTCATGGGGTTTTGTCAATTTTAAGTTGTTTTGAGCATGGGAGGCCTGTTTAATTAGGCTAGAGGCATTTGTTTCTGAAACGCTTTTGTATGCATGTCCTATATTGTCTATTTTAAGGTACACAACCATTATTTTTCACTATTATAACTCCATCTTCAGAAAATAACATTTTTGAGGCCAAAATAGTTGTTTTTCCCCACTTGATGACTTGTATAAGGGCATAGTTTATTGTTGTGATTGTTATATGGAAGCTATGTGTTTAAATACACTACATGAGCTGATTACTTGCTGCTCTCAAACTTTGGAATACCTTAAGGTATTCTTATTGTTGTAGAAAATATCGTTTTGGGATATTACAAAGAACATCAAAGTTTTCCAGGGTTAAATTGTCAAGTATCCCCAAAACCGTTTTAAGAACTCGGTCCTTTTTTGTCAAGGTTTTCCTCCTAACAGACCAAGGAATAGAAACCTTCACTAGATCAAGAGTTGCGTGCGTCCCTATGGCTGATGAACACTATGAGTTCAATTGTTCCTGGCCAGTAGACTGATAAGCAAACTTGTGTCGTTTGGATCCTAGGGCATATGACTCCACCTCTGATCTTCGTGCCCCATAGCCATATCCTCTAATTTCACCAAGTGTTTCGCATGACCTTTCAAGTGCAAAATTGGACAGGGATGACAAAATTTGAACCAGAGGTTCGAAAATAGAAGAAAATAACCTGACTTGAATAAAAAGAACTGACAAAACCCCACCGAAATATGCCACCACTAAAAAAAGCACTTTGACAGATAGAATCAATCTCACAAAATATATAAGCCAAGCAAAATATGTTACTATAAAGGAAATCATTTTGCCAAGAAACAAAGAGGACTCTATTGAACAATATCAAAGGTTGTCAAAAGGTTGAATAAGAAGATACAAAAGTACAGAAGCCACCGATTAGAAATGCAATTAAGATAGAAGCAAAAATTTTGAATTAGATGAGAACTTTCATGGAAAATTTAATACTGGCAACCACATGTTGAAAGTTATATATTATTACTACATAAAGACCAGTGATAAGGTAAGATAAAGCAGATCTGAGGGTTTAGACCTTAAATTACCTCCAAAAAAATTTCATTTTCCACAAATCGATGGAATAATTTATCATTCATAGGCGGAACAATCAAAAGGCGAAAAATATCCATAAATGTACAAATGAACAACAAATTCAAAGATGACGGCGAAGATTTTTCAATCTTTGCACAGAAAAAAACAGGAAAAAAACCGTGTGACCTGAACTTAGGGTTTGACGCGGCATGGAAAATTTAATACTGGAAACCACATGTTGATGTAGGAATTTACAGGGTAAGTTCCGTAGGTCAAGAACCAAAGGTCACCTCTCACAACCAAATCACAAATTAGTAGACTAGTATAATCACGTGGTTAAAATCCTCGAAGAGGGAAACAGTCCATGGCCTGAGCCAATGTGGCCACTTCAGGCAATTTATTAATATAAAAAGAAAGGTTACATATGTTTCTCTCGTAAATGGTTAACCAACAAATGACTCTCCATGCTCTTTAAATAGAGTTCATGGACCAATTGGGTGTTAAGCCACAGTTCAAGTATTGTTAATACCGAGGAGAGAGATAACCGTCGAATCACTACAAATGGTGACCGTTGGATTATAAGTTACAAATGTACGTGGTAAAGAAACACACTTACCTAACTCTACACTAGACTAAGTTATTCTTAACTATTTCCTATGTGTCAAAATATCCTAACACTGTGCCCTTAAGAACTACTTGGGCTAGGATTGAAGGATTTACAAAGGTGACACAAAAGGAGCCTATTTTCTATGTGTCGAAATATCCTAACATTCCCCCTTAAGAAAAAATTGGGATAGGATTGAAGGATTTACAAAAGTGACACAATAGGAGAAGGAAGGAGGCATTAGAGCCTATGGTATCAGAGGGTTGATAGGAATGTCCACTACTCAAGATCTTTGATTTCACATCCTTGACATTGACACCCCTGATAAAGCCCTAGAAAAGTTAAATATTGTTTTTGGCATTCAAAATCAAATCAGGGCCCACCAGTTTGAAAATGAGTTGCTTACTTTGGACCCTAATAATTTCTCCTCTATTGAATACTTTTTGTCCAAATTCAAGACCCTTAGACTTCTTTTGTTAGGATATTTCAACACATAGGAAATAGTTAAGAATAACTTAGTCTAGTGTAGAGTTAGGTGAAGTGTGTTTCTTTACAATGTACATTTGTAACTTATAATCCGACAGTCATGATTTGTAGTGATCCGATGGTTATCTCTCTCCTAGGTATTAACGACATTTTATTTGTGGCTTAACCACTGAATGGTCAATGAACTCTATTTAAAGGGCATGGAGGGTAATTTTTTGGTTAAATGTTTATGAGAGAAACATATGTAACCTTTCTTTTTATATTAATAAATTGCCTGAAGTGGCCACGTTGGCTCAAGCCGTGGACTGTTTCCCTCTTCGAGGGTTTTAACCAGGTGATTATACTAGTGTAATGATTTGTGATCTGGTTGTGAGCGGTGACCTTTGGTTCTTGATCTACGGAACTTACCCTGTAAATTCCTACATGGTATCAGAGCTATTTTTCAGGGCCGCATCCATTGTTGATCCAAATCCGAAGCTGGTTTGACTGCATGCGATTGTCGTTTCCTAGATCTATTATTTCTGAACTTTTTCGGGTCTAGAGAATTGCTCTGTTGTGTCCATAGCATCTGTTATAGTGAGGAATTCCTTTCGTTTCATGCGAAAAGGTTTCCGGTTGCCCAAGTTATTTCAGTTTAGATATGGAGGCAGAAAGTATCTATTTTGCAGTTATATTTGTTAATAGCTCTGTTTATTTCGGTTCCCTCTGTTTATTTTGGTTTTTAGGTTTTATTTACTTCCTAGATCTATATCATCTTCTCTGTGTATGCTCCTTGCCCTGCGCTATGTGCGATCTTGGAAAATCAGAAATAGGAAGAAGTTTTTTTTTTTTACTACGTATGCTCTTTCCCCGCGTCTCTGTGCAATCTCAGGAAATCAGAAATAGTAAAATAGATAGTTTCCGGTAAGGCTAACCGAAAAAATAAAATTCTGCCATAAGGCTTGCATTTCTTTGTTTGCTCAGTGTTGTGTGTAGGAAAAGGCACGCACATGGAAGAATAGTTGACAGCCAAACAGATTAAAGAGAGTTCTTTTTATTAAAAATTTTGGAAATCAACTTGCGTTAGTTGCAAATCGGTAAAAGGCCATTAACGCGACTCTCTGCTCTTGACCAGTGCGTTATAACGCTCTCCATGGTCTTGAAAAGTGTGTTATTAATGCTGGTGATCTTTTAGAACAGAGCGTTAGTACAACAAACTAATGCTCCCCTTGACTCGAGTTTTCAAAAGTGCATAACTTCTTCATCCAGAAGCCATTTCTCGAGCCGTTTTCTTTTAAACGGCCTAATATTTTGAGATCTTTCCATTGGAGTAGTTAGTTTTACCTTTTCTTAGATTCAGTTGTTTTTAAAAAAAATAATGGAAAGTGCATGCCCGATTATTCTTAATAGCACCAATTATTTCCAATGGCTACCTCACGTGGTAGATATACTTAGAAGTAAAGGGCTTTATAGAATAGCCACAGGTCACGATACTAAACCTTCCAATGATAATAAAGTTCCTAAATGGTAAAATAAACAAGATCAAGAATTAGGATTGATAGGAATGTCCATTGCTCAAGATCTTCAATTTCACATCCTTGAAATTGACACCCCTGATAAAGCCCTAGAAAAGTTAAATATTGTTTTTTGCATTCAAAATCAAATTAGGGCCCACCAGCTTGAAAATGAGTTGCTTACTGTGGACCCTAATAATTTCTCCTCTATTGAATACTTTTGTCCAAATTCAAGACCCTTAGACTTCTTTTAGAAGGTTCTAAGGTCAAAAAGGAAGATGGTAGCCTCATCTATTGCATTCTTGCTAAGCTTGGCCATGCATACTTTGTATTTGTTTCTGCCTTCCATTCCACTAGAGAAGCCATCATCTCTTCTGGAACCACCTACAAGAATACCTCTTTTGATTCCTTTTGTGATTCTTTGATAAGAGAACAAGAAAAACTCTTACACCTTTGTCTTATCACCCCTGGAACGCTTCTAAGAAAGCCTTAGTAGCCCAACAAGAACCATATCAAAAGAATCTCAAGAAGTAGTATCCTAAAAATTATGGTCCTAAACCAAACAAGGGTCCTAAGCAATTACAGCTGCAAACTGAAAAATCAAATCACCAAAATGATAAAGAAAATAAAAAGAAAGGGAAGAAGATAGAGAGACATTGCAACTTTTGCAATCGGGATGGCCATATAGAGTCCAAATGTTTTAAGAATATGGAAGCCTTAGAAGCAGCAATGAAGAAGCACAACATCAATTTGGAGCACTCTTCACCTTCATCTTCAGGAATGGCACTTTCTGCTTGTGGTTTTCAAACATCAAGATCTGGTTATGCATTAAATGTATCTTCTTCTTCTCCTTCTCATGAATGGCTCAATGATTTTGGAGCTTCTTACCACATGGTTAAAAATAAATCCATGTTTTCTTCTTTAAATGATTGTAACACCAAACATATTTATGTTGGTGATGATAGATCTCTTAGTGTTGTAGGATCTAGAACCATTCATCTAGATAATGGTCAGTTTAATGATGTACTATGTGTTCCTACCTTGTCATGCAACCTTCTATCTATTTGTCAGATAACTCATTCAGGTGAAGGGAAAATAGTAGAATTATCACCTCATGATGTTGTAATCATGGACCTCAAAGATCCTAAACATATTTTAGCTACTGGCATTGTTGATGATTCCACAAGGTTGTATAAGTTTGACAACTTTGGGTCATCATGTCTTCCCTCTATTTTTGTTGCTCATGATGATGATGTGAGCAAACTTTAGCATGAGCGAATTGGTCATTTAAACTATCGCTCTCTTCAAACTCTATGTAAGGAAAATATGGTGACGGGCCTTCCTATGGTATCTTGCCAAGATGGTGTTTGCTCCAGATGTGTACTTGGAAAACATCATCAGGATAGTTTTGAAAAACGTGCCTCTTGGCACAGTTCAACCCCTTTGCAGCTTGTGCAAAGTGATTTATGTGGTCCACTTCCCGTTGTTTCCTTCTTTGGTTGCAAGTACTTCTTAACTTTCATTGATGATTTTTCCAAACGCACTTGCGTATATTTATTAAAACTCAAGAGTGAATTTTTTAACATGTTCTTGGCCTTTAAGGCCTTTGTTGAGAAACAATCTGGACATCAAATTCTTAAGTTAAGATCAGAAAATAGCAGAGAATATGTTAGCAACAGATTTATCAACTTCTGCACTGAGCATGTCATTCAATTGCAACATACTGTTCCATATACTCCACAAAAAAATGGTGTAGATGAAAGGAAGAATCGCACCTTAAAATAAATGGCTAATTGTATGCTTCAATCTAAAGGAATTGGTCTCAATTTTTGGGCAGAAGCCATTAACTGTGCATATTATATAGTAAATCGCACTCCTACTAAGGTTTTAAAGAAAATAACTCCAGAAGAATCTTGGAGCTCAATCAAACCTGATGTAAGTCACTTTCGTGTTTTTGGAAGTGATGCTTGGGCCCATATTCCAGATGCGAAACATAAAGCCTTAGAACCTAAGAGTGAAAAATGTATTTTTGCTGGATATTCTGAAGATGTCAAAGGATATAGACTTCTTCAACCAAAATCCAAAAATATAATCATTAGAAGAGATGTAAAGTTTGATGAAAATATATTGGCCTGCGAGCCTGATTCGGCATATGTACCACCTCTCTCTCTCTCTTCTATTTTTAATAGCATTCCTTCTAGTTCAGATGATGAAAGCTAGGATGAAAATCCTCCTCCACCTCGTGAAATTGTTCGTTATACTCCACTGCTTCCAAGATGGGTCTGATCTACTCGAGATGCAGTAGGTCCTCTTGCAGGTGACCCTACCGATCGACGACGTACATGTTCTCAGTTCGAAAGAGCTTCTTCCTTATTGGCTCAAGTTTGAGAAAAACTTGATCCAAAAACCTTTGAAGAAGCCTCTGGTCATCCAGATTTGGATGAAGCTATGAATGAAGAGTATCATTCCTTATTGGCAAACAATACTTGGGATCTTGTTCCTCTTCCAAAAGGAAGAGAGCTTGTCAGATGTAGATGGGTTTACAAAACCAAGTTTGGACCAAATGGAAAAGTGGATAAACCAAGTTTGGACCAAATGGAAAAGTGGATAGACATAAAGCTCATCTTGTTGCTAAAGGATTTTCACAAGTTGAAGGCATTGACTATACTGAAACCTTCTCCCTTATTGACAAAATGAATTCTATCCACCTTGTTCTTTCCCTTGCTACCTCCATTAAATGGTAAATCCATCAGATGGGTATTAAATATGCCTTCTTACAAGGAGATTTGCATGAAGAAATATACATGGAACAACCCCCTGGATTTATCCAAAAAGACTTCAGCCTTGTTTGTCACCTTAGGAAGTCTCTCTATGGTCTCAAACAAGCTCCCCAGGCTTGGTATGCCAAAATGGATAGATTTCTATTAGATAATGGCTTTTCTAGGTGTCATTCTGACAACATTGTTTACACCAAGAAAGTGGGCAATTCTTTCATCATACTTGTTCTTTATATTGATGATCTTATCCTTACTGGTAGTGATCCAAACCATATAAACCATGTGAATTCTAGCCTCAAAAATAATTTTGGAATGACAGACTTAGGACACTTGCATTATTTCCTTGGTCTTCAAGTCTTGCAATCCAATGAAAGCATTACCCTCTCTTAGTCCAAGTATGCTTGTGATCTTCTACACCACTTTCACATGGAAGACTGTAAGCCAACCCCTTCTCCCTTTCAGTCTGGAGTCAAGCTTTCAGTCACTTTTACTACCCATGAAGTTGATGCTACCTTATATCGTCAACTTGTTGGTAAACTTTTGTATCTCACCCATACCCATCCTAACCTTTCCTTTGCCGTTGGTCTTGTTGCTCGGTTTATGCACCAACCTCATGAAAGTCACTGGAAAGAAACTAAAAGAATACTTTGATATATTCGAGGTATAGTTCAGTTCAGGATTCATTACAGTGCAGGGGCATCTCCATTGTCGACTGGCTTCATTGATTCTGATTGGGCTGGTGACCCTGATGATTGAAAGTCTACTGTAGGATATGTATTCACTCTCAGTTCAAGACCTATTACTTGGTCTTGTAAGAAACAAAGTGCCATCTCTCTTTCTTCAGCAAACACAGAGTATCGTGGTGCAGTTGAAGCCAGCAAGGAAGCCATGTGGCTTTGGCAGATCCTGTCTGAATTTGGTCTTCATCAGCAGCATCCAACTAGACTTTGGTGTGATAATTAGACTGCCATTCAGCTATGTAAAGATCCAGTTCAGCATCAGCCTATGAAACACTTTGAACTCCACATAAACTTCATCAAAAATATCATTCATGATCATGTTCTTGAAGTGAAGTACTGTCCAACCAATGATGAAGTAGCTGATATATTTACAAAGGCTCTCACAGAAGTGAAGTTTATCAAAGTTCGATCCATGCTTGGAGTTCAGGAAAGTTGTCATTAAGGGGGGATAGGCTCTAATGCCTCCTTCCTTCTCCTATTGTGTCACTTTTGTAAATCCTTCAATCCTATCCCAATTTGTTCTTAAGGGGGGATGTTAGAATATTTCGACAAATAGGAAATAGGCTCCTTTTGTGTCACCTTTGTAAATTCTTCAATCCTATCCCAAGTTGTTCTTAATGGGGGATGTTAGGATATTTCAACACATAGGAAACACTTAAGAATAACTTAGTCTAGTGTAGAGTTAGGTAAAGTGTGTTTCTTTACCATGTACATTTGTAACTTATAATCTGATGGTCACGATTTGTGGTGATCCGATGGTTATCTCTCTCCTCGGTATTAATGACACTTGATCTGTGGCTTAACACTTGATTGGTCTATGAAATCTATTTAAAAAGCATGGAGGGTCATTTTTTGGTTAACAGTTTATGAGAGAAACATATGTAACCTTTCTTTTTATATTAATAAATTGCCTGAAGTGGCCACGTTGGCTCAGACCGTGGACTATTTCTCTCTTCGAGGGTTTTAATCACGTGATTATATTGATATACTAATTTGTGATCTGGTTGTGAGTGGTAACCTTTGGTTCTTGATCTAAGAAACTTACCCTATAAATTTCTATAGTTGAAAGTTATATATTATTACTACATAAAGATCAGTGACAAGGTAAGATAAAGTAGATCTGACGGGTTGGACCTTAAATTCCCTCAAAATTCCTTTCATTTTCCACAAATCGATGGAATAATTCGTCATTCATGGGTGGAACAATCAAAAGGCAAAAAATTTCAATAACTGTACAAATGAACAACGAATTCAAAGATGATGGCGAAGCTTTTTCAATCTTTGCATAGAAAAAAACAGGAAAAAAACCATGTGACCTGAACTTAGGGTTTGAAGCTCCATGGAAAATTTAATACTGACAAACACATGTTGAAAGTTATATATTATTACTACATAAAGACCAGTGATAAGGTAAGAGAAAGTAGATCTGAGGGTTTGGACCTTAAATTCCCTCAAAATTCCTTTCATTTTCCACAAATCGATGGAATAATTCGTCATTCATAGGTGGAACCATAAAAAGGCGAAAAATGTCAATAATTGTACAAATGAAAAATGAATTCAAAAATGACGGCTGTTATAGCATCATTTTTCACCCTCATGTGATTGATGATTGTCTCTATGGCCTTGGGCACCCATTCCCATAGACTTGAACAAAATTCATAAAAAACAGTGTTAAAAGTTCCATACGCGGGTATGCCCAGACTTTTCCGCGTGTATACGCGAGTCCACATGTACTTTTCCACGTATGCCATTAAAATCATTAAAAAATATATAAAAATTCCCTATTTTCGAGTTGGGTTGATGGTTACTCCAGTAGTTCAACCACCCCAGCATGTGGCTAATTGTTTTCAACTAATTGAAACTACTTTGAGGGAGTATAAAAGACCCTCATGTGTATGGGCTAAGGGAGAGAGTTATTATAGATATTATACTTTGTTGGAATCCCATTTCAAGTCTGATTTCTCGTGCCTCCTGCAGTTTCCCAGATTTATACAGGAAACCCTTGTTTCTTGGAGATGTTCATCCATTTATATGCCATATCGAGTACACAAGTCCTGAAATTATCTTAGCGAGGCAAGGGCGTGACGGATCCGGACAATGGTCTGTTCGAAGATTGTGGAAGGATTCAGGTGATCTCTCCACATTTTACTACTGTACATGTTCGTAATAATGAAGAACAATCTTGTTCCTGAACTTATGTGTTAATATCTATTAGTATATGTGAAAAGATTGATTATTAAGCATTTATTATTGTCTATTTAATGTTTCACATGGATTACACTAACGTTTAGGAGAAATATATGCTGTACAACTAGGTTTCCGTGCATGATATTTCTTGTTTTCCAGGTTAAGGAGGAAGAAGGGTTGCTGGGGGTTTGGACCCCGCGGGATCTACATCGAACGTAGGCCTACGGGTGAGTTCTACTGTCGTTGTTATCTAGTTTTTGGCATTCAAGTATGGTTGTGTGTGAGTCCTTCTGAATAGCATGCCCTGATCTGTGGAGGTTTTAACCCAACAAACCTCTAGGGTGATTTTCCCCGAAAGAGAACTAGCAACTCCGCTGGGGATTGCATTTTTATGATTCCCCTGTTGGGTAGTTTCAGCTGTTTGAATGGTTTCCAACAGTTTGGATCATTTTTTCCATTCCAGTTAACTTTTTCTCAGTCAGACTGAAGACCTGTTTCTTTATCCAGGCTTGATTTCTTTTGTTTCTCATTATCTACCTTTATATACACGAGTTTGTCTGCACATAGATGCGTATACACGCAGTTTTATTCAAAGGTAGTCGCGTATACGCGGGTTTCCTTTCACACAGTTGCGTATACACCCTTGTTTCAAACTATCAACCAGCATATGCCTGGGTAGGTTTTGAAATTTTTGATTTCTTGGCTTTTTGGTCTTGTCTGCGTGTGGAGGCCTGTTCCTGCAGTCTCTTTATAGCCTCTGGATTGTGTTGAAAGTGGTCAATGGTCTTTTCTCTCTCTATTTTGGTTGAAAACTAGCTTATTGGGCAAAGTTTGTTTCTTGTGCTTGCATTTCTGGTTCGAGTACCAAGATCTCTTCCTTGGGATTCTTGGCTGTTCTGCTTCATCAGAATAGAGAGCTTCTGCTCATTTACTCTTTCCTACCTTTGTGTCTTGCTTTGCACTTCGATTTTTGCCCATTTCTTGGTTGGTTTTCTTGAGTTCAGTTGACTAGGGCTTGTTCCAATTTTTGAAGAGTCTTTCTTGGTTCTTTGAAGTTTTTGTTTGCTGCAAGGTTGTACTATTCTTCTAGGCTGAGTTACTGAGTTTCTTGTCTTCTTTTACTCATATAAATCTTTCTACTAAGTATCCCTATAAGACTTGGAGCATTTTTTAAGTTTTTTCTTGAGATTTAGAGTTGTTTGGCTTGGGATTTTATAGTCTTCTTGGTCTCTTCGAGCTCTTCCTTTTCATAAAATTCAAAAGTTCAAAAAACATTTTGTTTTGGCATTTGCTTTTGTTTTTCATTTTTGTTTTCGTTTCGTTATATCTTTTGAAGCTTTGTTGAGATTTCTTCCCTTTGGTTTTTGACTTGATTTTGGAAAGGAATTGTCATTGGTTTCTTCCTCTTGTTTCAAGCAATTTTGGTGTCTTTATACTAAGAGTTTCTGATTTTGGGAACTAGCTTTCTAGACAACCAAAAAGAGATAAAACTGAAGGATCTTTGGGAAATTTCTCTCTGCTTTAGTAGATTTTTCATCTTAGAATTTGCATGCTCTTAGTGATTTGCATCAGGTGCACTTAAGCATTTAGTCATTTTCATATTTTTTGTGAGTGTGAAGTTTGTTATCTGGAAAGAAAAATAAAATTTTTTAATCTCGTAGAACCTGTGTAGAAGTTGCTTTTCATCGAAAGACAATAACTGCATTTGCATGTAGTTTGGTTTTTATTAATTTCTTTTCTGCGTCAAAACACCACAATTTTCATTTCCATATCCCTTTGACTTAACATAACAGCCGATTAAAATAAGCGCTATAATTTAAAAGCAACTAGAAAGTTTTTATTAAAGTGTCATACACCAACTAGCTAGGTTGTAAGGCCTTGGATTAGGTGAGTGGAGAGTTAACTCTCCAAGGCCGCTCAAACAAAACATAGAAGTCGATTAATTGAGCAAAATCCAATTCCGTTAGGTGGACCGGGAAAGCTCTCCTCTAGAGAGTCAAGCATGAGGGGAAGTGAAGGCTGAGAAGAGAGATACCCCTCTCTGATTTGCTGGATCTGACCTCAAGACCGTTCTGCCCGACTTCTGACACGGATTAGTGCCCATAGTTGCCACTCCTAGGTTCCACATAGGTGACTGAGGGGGGGAATACCCATGGTACCTGAGGCAGACGTCGTATCACTTCCAACAGTACTTCTGGGGGGTTCCCTTGCAAAGCTTGGGTACTTGTGCCGGCAAAGGCTATTGTTAGGAGGTCGGTGTAACTGTTTCTGTTACCTTCGCTAGTAGGCCTGGGCCGTAATTATCCCATACTACTTTCGGGAGGTCCTATATTTCACTTTCTTGTATTTTGGTGTTCGATCCTAATCACCTGGAGCAGAAATACCTGAAGGCTGTTTGCTTGATTATATCTCAAGGATTTATTTTTTGTAGTGAGTGGTATTTTCTCCTAGCTTGCCTAGCTTTATACTTTTTGAGTCTAATTAAAATTTGTTAAAGTGGTTGATCAAGCACCTCGTTGATCGAGGAGAATCTGGGGGTTATCTCCCAAGAGTTCAGAGCCTTCTTAAAGAAGGCGTAGGAGTAGTTTAGCAGGTGAGTATCACCTTGTGGCGTCTGATGCAATGGAGAGAGATCCTCCATAAGGGTCTGAAGGTTTTGGAATTGGTTTCGGTGTTGGTTCTGAGAGGAGCGCTCCACTCACCTTGTGATTTTATTTCCGTAGGAAGAAGAAGTTCAAATAGAGGAAGTACTTGAACCCTCTGTGTCACTTCCATCTCCTCTTCCTCCTGATTATCCATTCGTTGTTGAATACATTGGACCTGAGTCAGAGAGACCAGAAGATCCTCCATATTATTCATACCTTTCGATGGCCACGGCTGGGTACGCGGCTTCTGCTGTGAGTGCTGCAGGCATTTAGACTCCTGCTTCTGTTGAAGGAGGAGGCACTACTACTATATCTTCGATTGCTTCTAGTATTGATGTGTTTGGCTCTGGTTTTACCCAAGCACATGATTCTCATTCTGGTCCCTTTTGTTTTGGAATGCCCACTAGTGGGATTCTTTCTTTTTCCTTTTCTGCTGTTGCAGCTACATCTACACCCATGTCTTCCATGGCTAGTGGATCAGCTTCTTTTCAAGGGTTCCCCTTTGGAACTGGGGACATTCCTAGTTCGAATCCTTCTTTAGGGTCCTTTCCGTTTACTTCTCAGACTCAGAGTTTCAACCCTTGGTCTGGAGGTCAGAATTCAACTACTTTTACAAGTTGGAACCCTGTTTTCACTACAGCGGGGGCAGGGAATCATTTTTACGCTGGTCACCAAGGGAATACTTCTTTTCCTTCGTCGAGTGCTTATCAGACCTTTTCCCCTCTTTCTAATGCTTGGAACTCCTATCAGGGGCTTTCCTCTTCATTTAATACCTTAGGAGGGGGGACTGGTCCGATCTTTGGTAACTCTGCGTTGGGAGGAGGTTCTTCTCCTTTTTCTACGAGTTCTTTTTGGCAACCTGGTGCCTCATCAAATCCAGGGTATTCTTTTCAGAATTTTGGGAATCCATCCCATCAAGGATGGAATCCTCAGGCTCCGCCTCGTTTACCATTTCTGGCAATGTTAAACTTGCCAGATCTGTCGAAATTGAAGAATGATCTGATCCGGTACAGTTCGGGGTGGCCTCCGGTTCCCACCAAACTTCCTTCAAACATTCCAAATTTTGAAGGTAAGAATGGAGAAGATCTGGCTGACCACATCACCACCTTCCATTTATGGTGTTTGTCAAACTCCCTGATCGACGATTCGATTAGGTTGAGATTATTTCAACGCACCCTAACTGGAAACGCTGCCAAATGGTATATTGAGCTAACTGGGGGCAGTTTTGCTACATTTGGAGAACTAGCTGTTACATTTCTAAATCATTTCTAGTTTCCCGTCCATTATGACGTCGGGACTGAACTCCTAGCTAATTTTAAGCAGGACGATGCAACCCACATTTCTGACCATATTCAGGAATGGTGGAGAAGGAAGAGGCTTATTAAAGCTCATATTCTAGGTGAATTCCTTTTGGAATGGTTTCTGAAATATCTGCAGTCAGATATTTCGAAAGATGTATCCCTGTCAGGGGTATTTTCGGAGGAAAAAACTATTTTTAGGGCCCAGTAGTTGGAACTGATACATTCTCAGTCTGGGGTCCTCCATAAGTATTTTCCCAATGCTCCTCGCTCCAAATTAGATTTATCCAAAACTAAGCCTAGTCCTCATGGTGATGGACTTATTGGGTCGATCAATAGTGGTGCAGCTAGCCTACTTACTCAATTGTAGCAGTTGTCTTTGTAATCTGCTCCTTCTGGTCAGGCTGTGCCTGCTAAGTCATTGCCTTCCCAATCTCTGTCGGTAAATGCCGTCCAAACTTCCGACCCCAAAGGAAATCAAAAATCTGAAGGGAAGAAGAAGGGACAAAATAATAAGAAGAAGGGCAAGAATGGGAAGGGTAATGCGAATAAAACCAACGAGCATGTTGGTGAGAGTCCAAAGGACAAGAAGAAAGTGAATTTTCCATGCAAGTTGTGTGCTGGATACCATCTTACACACCTTTGCCCTAAAATTCAGGATGTGCAGCGCTTGTTAGCTCAGCAAGGTTCTTCTAGTTCCCATGCTGTGTTAACAAACCCTTTTCCCCAAGGGAAACAATTAGTTGTTGGCACGAATCAAAGTACTGGGGCTCCCTCTGGGGCACCGAGGAAGGGGAAATTCCGTCAAACATATTCATGATGAGTGCTCATGTGCATGTCGCCACGAGATCCCGTGACTATGGTGAAGAAGAGTCTTCGAAAGCTAAGGGTGCTCCCGATGCTACTGAGCCACTTCATATTACGAAGCCGACTGTTGAGCCTATACCTCAAATGCGAAAAGCATCTACTAAGCATACGATGATTAATCCAAATTCTAGGGCTGCCCAGAACTACTCTATTATGGAAGATCTGGCGCAGAGTCCTTCTGCCATGTCGGCTCTAGAGGTGCTCTAGTCTTGTCCTTCTCAGCGTAGCGCTCTGCTTACTGCCATTGGGGCTGTTGATCCAAAAAAATCTCTTATGATTACATTTGACATGACTAATTTTAAAAAGAGACTCCCCCATCATATGGCTTTTCATATTAAATCATCATACCAGAAATGAAATATTTTCCGGACGGTCGTTGATGAGGGTGCTTCCACATGCGTGATGTCTCTCACATGTTGGAAGACGATTGGATCTCCCAAAGCTGTTCCTTCTACCACTCTTCTGACTGCGTTTGACGGTCATTCTCACAGACCACATGGTATTGTCCCATCTTTGCCTATCTATGTTGGGGGAAAAACTGTGAATATAGAGGTTGAGGTAGTTGATGCACGTTTGGACTACAACCTTCTGTTGGGGAGAAACTAGATTTATGAGATGGATGCCATTGCATCTTCACTATTTCGGATTATTTGTTTCCCTCATGAAGGGAGGATTGTTACAATGGACCAACTCGACTGTCCTCCTGTAGACCCGAATGCGTCTACTGACTCAACTGTTCCAAAATTGGATAATACTAAGGTGCCTGTTGAGAATTTAGGGGTTGGAATGTATTCTTCCTTGATGGGTACTTTTGATATTCCTTCTCCTACGGTTCATATAAATGCAATTTCATCCTCCAGGGTTCCTCTTCGAAGAGAGTTCTTCAGAACTCATTATTTTTTGGACCCTTGGACCTTGCCTTCCCCTACCGCCACATTAGCGGAAGGTCAAGTGGGTGGAATGGCATTTCCAATGTCTGCAGCTGAGATTTCTTATTAGTCTATTGTTGAATCTGCAGAATCCATCCCAGCTCCTCTTTCACCGAAAGAGTTGGATGGAGATGTGGCTCTGGCTTGGGCACTTAGTTCTTCTTCTGCCCAGGATTGCCTTGATACCACTCTTCCATCTGAAGAGGCCATCCTAGAATCTATGACTGGTATAGAAAGACCGTGGGATGATTTGCATCATCGGTCTTACTTTTTACCTAATTTGAGTGAAGTCGAATCAATTTTTCCAAGTCCTCCGTCTCCTGGTCCTGTTCGCCCAGTCCTTAACCCTTTAGCACCAACACAGGTATATGCTGAAGGGAACATGGCTATGATTTCTCCTACTATCCCGGTGAACATTTCCAGGGATCCCAATATTATTGAGAATGTCTTCATTGGAGCTGAGTGTTCCCCTGAAGAAATTCAAATTTACACCGATCTCTTTAAAGAGTATAGGGATGTATTCACTTGGTCTTATGAGGAAATGCTTGGTATAGATCCATCTATTGTCCAGCATGAGATCAAGACTTACGAAAACGCTAAGTCGGTGAGGCAAAAAATTCGTCCGGTTAATCCTAGGAAGGCTGCAGCTATCAAAGCTGAGGTGGAGAAGATGCTTAAGGCAAGATTTATTTATCCGGTTCCTTTGACTAAATGGGTTTCAAACCCTGTTCCCGTAGATAAAAAACAAGGAACAATTCGAGTATGCATTGATTTCAGAGACCTTAATAAAGCATGTCCGAAAGATAATTACCCCACACCTTTTATAGATCAGATCATTGATGAGTGTGCTAGTAACGAAATTTTTTCCTTCATGGATGGTTTCTCCAGATATAATCAGATTACTATCCGTCCTGAAGATCAATATAAGACTGCCTTTATTTGTCCCTGGGGTACTTTTGCTTACAAGAAGATGCCTTTTCGTCTCAAAAACACTGGGGCTACCTTTCAGCAGGCCATGTCATATGCCTTCCACGACATCAAACAGATTATCGAGGCATATTTGGATGATTTGGATGCTCATTCTCGAAAGAGGATGGATCATCCTACTCACCTCCGTCAAATATTTGAACGATGTCATTTCTATAAGATTAGGTTGAATCCGAACAAGTGCGTTTTTGCAGTTACATCCGGTCGGTTATTGGGATTCATAGTGTCTAGGGAAGGGAATAGGGTAGATCCCTTAAAGGTTGAGGCAATACTTCAATTGCCTCCCCCGTCCTCTATTCGTTAACTTCAAAGTCTACAAGGAAAGGCTAATTTTTTGCGGAGATTTATCGTAAATTATGCTGAAGTTACCAAGGGATTTATGAGATTGTTGAAGAAGGGAGTTCCATTTTTTTGGGATGACTTCGCTCAATGCTCATTCGATGCTTTGAAAAAAGCATTAACCTCTGCTCCTTTATTGAGTCCACCTGATTATAGCAGGGATTTCCTTTTGTATCTTGCAGTAGCAGAATCTACCATTGGTATGGTTCTGGTTCAAGAAGATGATGCTCTTGCAGAGCATGTTATATACTATCTTAGTCGGGGATTGGTAGGTCCTGAGCTTCGGTATACTCTGATAGAAAAACTAGCTTTAGAAGCTATTCATGCTGTGCAGCGACTCCGGCATTACATTCTTCTACGGAAAACCTATGTTTTGGCAGCAGTCAATCCATTTCAATTTGTCCTCAGTAGGCGAGTGATTGGGGGAAAATACAATATATGGATTGTGATTTTGCAGGAATTTGATCTTGAGTTTATGTCTGCCAAGTCCAAGAAATCATTGGTTTTCGTGGAATTGATCTCCGAGTTGCCCTGTGGGGAAGAGATAGTTTATGATGAATCCTTCCCGGATGAACATTTGTTTCTTATCTCTTCACAGGATCCTTGGTATGGAGATATAATCGTGTATCTCCAGACTGCGAAGTTTCCCTCTACTTTTTCGAAAGATGAGCGTCGTAGGTTGCGTCACTTGGCTAAGAGTTATTTGATCATTGGTCATGCTTTATACTGTCAAGGGGTTGATTCAATTCTGAGACGTTGCTTGACTCTCGAAGAATCTGAGGCTGTGCTTAATGATTGCCACAGTGGAGCTTGTGGTGGTCATTTATCTGGGCTTGCTACAGCCCAAAAGATTTGCGTGCTGGGTATTTTTGGCCTTTGATTTTCAAGGATTGTATGGAATCGGTCAAAAAGTGTCATCCATGTCAGGTTTATACTCGAAAAATGCGCTCTCATCCAGCTCCACTTTTTCTAGTCATTACTGTCGGTCCCTTTACAAAGTGGGGTATTGATTATAATACTTGTAACCCGCCTTTGGCTAAAGGTCACAAGTACATTATTGTAGTAGTAGACTACTTCACGAAGTGGGTCAAGGCTATGCCTACTTTTGGGAATGATGGTGAGACCGCAGCTCTCTTTCTTTTCAACTAGGTTATTGCTCGCTTTGGTATTCCTATAGAGATTGTCACTGATCATGGCAGTCATTTTCAAAATAGCATGATGGCTGAGTTGGCGCTAAAATTGGGTTTCCGGTAGGAGCATTCATCTCCATATTATCCTCAAGCCAATGGGCAAGTGGAAGCCGTGAATAAATCCTTGAAGACAATTCTTCAAAGGAAAATCAATAAAGCTCGATCCAACTGGCATATTATGCTATATCCTACACTTTGGGCATACAGGACGTCAGTGAAAAATGCAACTGGCTTTACTCCGTTTCAGCTAGTCTATGGGCTGGAATTAGTATTTCCTATTGAATGTGAGATTCCTTCTCTTAAGTTAGCTGTTGAACTTCTTCCTGACACTTCTAGTGTTGAAGAACGTCTCCTTCATCTGGAACATCTTGATGAGCAACGTCGGGATGCCGCCACGATGAATGAAGCACATAAAAACCGAGTTAAATTTCAGTACGATAAGGCGGTCAAGCCTAGGGTTTTTTCGGAAGGTGACCTTGTTTTGGTCTATGCCTAAGAAAAAGATGCCCTAGGGGCAGGAAAGTTTAAATCTATGTGGTATGGCCCCTTCATCGTTAAAAAAGTCCTTAAAAAAGGAGCATATACCTTGGTTGATTTTGAAGGAAACGAGTTTCCGGAGCCTAGAAATGGGCTCTATTTGAAAAATTATTATGCCTAGGCTTCGGCCTGACATTTTGCTTTTGTATATAGTAGTTTTGTTTTGTACATATCTGGTTTTTCGATTTTTTATGGGATGGTGATGTTTTTGATCTGCTTTGGCAGGTTGTGTCGGATGTCATGAGTTATTTTGGTTTCGCCGATGGTGCTAGTAGACACACCTGAAACTTAGCTTCTACGGCTTGGGTGCTTCATCATCCATCTGGTCAGCTGTTAGTATCAAGAGGAGTCTGCATTGGTCCTGCTTCCAATAATGTAGCATAATACTCTGCAGTTATTTATCTACTCTCGGACGCAATATCTTTGGGTGTTGATTCGTTGATAGTTTTCTTGGACTCCCAGCTAGTGGTGTCGCAATTGAACAATACTTATTGGGTTCGAGATCCATTCTTACTCCTGTTGTTCTTGAGGGTACATTTGTTATAAATATCATTTCAATTTTTAACTTTCATTCATATTCCTCAAGCCGAAAATTGGATGGCAGACTCATTAGCTAATCAAGCAATTAATTGGCATATTAATCATTCAATACAATAAAATTTAATCATCATAAACATCATACATTTTCATACATCTGTTACATCACATCAAATAATCGTTGTATATATATCATCAGAATGTTCAAAAAACTTTACAAAATTTGGATCCATAAGTCATACAAAAATTTGGGCTTATGCCCGATCATGTTCAGTCTCAAAAAATATACAGTCATCTGATACATCATATCTATCTACTCCTGAGGTCCCTGCCCAGAAGTTGTGTTCCTATAGAAAACGATCGCGGTGGCGACTCGGCGGAATAACCGTACCTAATCACGGGGTACTCCTACCACCCGTCTCTGGATGACTTCAGGCAGATCTTCCACTGCAGCCATAGGTACCTGGCAGGTTAACCCCTCTAAGTTCCTCTGTACAGCCTGGAGGGTCCTGTCTGAATCCACTGTATCCGCCTCACCCCTGCGACGCTTATGTCGCGGGTACCCCTCAGGTCGAACTGGTCCAACATCTGTATCATGATCATTTTAAAATTGTAAGTCATTTGAATCCAATAAAAAAACATGTTTGTTTTCCATTTTTTCACATATATTGAAAAAATCCAAAAAAAATCATATAAGTTATAAATTTGCAAACTTACCGACTATGCCCCATGCCGCGCTTGGTGGAAGGACAAGATCTGGATCGCCACGAAAGTCCATCTCGGCATAAGGATAGTCGTCAACAGCGATGATTTGTTCTCCCCACCATTGGAAGAACTCATCATCCCAAGTGGTTCAGGGAACTTCACTTCCCCCTAATCTCTTCATCATGTCTGCCCAACGGGCAATTCTTGGATCTCTAGGGCTGCTGATAGAAGAGATCACTTTGGGTCTCAGTGCTGGAATCTTCTTGAAGAAGAATGTCATTAAAATTGTACCATGTCCAAAATGTTTTGTCTTTGCTTTTCGGATAGAAGTTAATTGCTGCTTCATGTTCATCAAAAGAGCTGTGCACCAATCATATACATGAGTTAAGCATTCCACTGCTATACTCATTTGTGTCCTGGATGCCTGGTGTAGAGAAGCTAATCCTGCTACTCTCCCAATGGTAAAAAGGAGGATTTTCATGTACAAGTATCTTAGATCTTTGATAGCAATTTGAGTTCCAACTTTCCTGGAACCCTCTACGCAATAGACGTGGACGTAATCTTCCACGGTTAGCCCTCCCAAAGGCTTACCATGCAAGTCTACTGGCTCCCCCCTCCGGGAGAGTCCAGTGATAAAATAAATATCGCCCACTTCGATGCGTATGGGCATTTGATCAATGATGAAGCATTCTTCTTCCGGTTCCCAATAGTTCACAAGCATTTCAAGCAACCGGACATTGCTTTTCATATTTGGCATTTTAAAAAACTTGAGCAATCCGCAATTCCGAAGAATATTTAGTGATACTTGATCCTGCATCACTTCATTGTCAATGGCACTGTGTTCACGCTCTCTCCATGATATGGTCATCCTGCAAAATTTCAATAATTCGTTCATTAGCTACGCATTTTTTAATTTTGGGTTGCGCATACGTGACTTTCTTTGTGCACAGTCGCGTATATATGCAAATTTTTCATTATCAACCCGCGTATGCACAAACCTGTGATTTTACTTAAAGGATTCTACGGTGAAAATTCTCAATTTTTAACTTATGAATGGACAAAATGAATAGCAAGGATGAATTAAGAGCCTACCTAGCAAATTCAGTGTAGTTTGACGGGCGGTTGCTCCTGTTTGGATGAAAGAGGCTTTTTCTCCAGAGCACTTTTCCCAAATCAGCAATGTAACAATGAACCAAATATGAGGTAACTTGTCTATTTATGCCCAAAATTGAAATTTTTTTTTTTTTGAAAAGATTCGTTATGCTTATTTTTTCAATCTATCTTAAGCTGCATAACCTGGATGCTTGGAAGTGCCTAGATTGGTATATTTTCAGGTACATTTTGACGAATTCAAGACTTTTCCCATTTTTTGATCCATGGCTGCTGGCCCATCATGGTAGATATATGATCTTCACTGGCATATAGGTTAGGGAATCCACTCTCCATTGCATTTTACATACTAACCTCCATTCTGATCTCTTTCCATAGGGTCGATCCCATCAGGTCATGAGTATTACACCCATTTCACTTGCCGATTTTTTATTCGTGACTTGGTGGTAGAGCCTCCCTTTACATGGGCTTCCTAGTTAGTTCCTCACTAGCATTTGTTGCCCATGCTGCGTTTTATGTAGGCTCGGGAGTCCTCTTTAGTCCCGCCATGACTTATGTGTTGAAGCTTCATTCTTCTTCTTCCTCGCTATCATTTTCCACAAATCGATGGAATAATTTGTCATTCATAGGTGGAACAATCAAAAGGCGAAAAATTTTAGTAACTGTACAAATTAAAAACGAATTCAAAGATGACGGCGAAGCTTTTTCAATCTTTTCATGGAAAAAAATAGGAAAAAAACCATGTGACCTAAACTTAGGGTTTGAAGCTCCATGGAAAATTTAATACTGACAACCACATGTTGAAAGTTATATATTATTACTACATAAAGACCAGTGATAAGGTAAGAGAAAGCAGATCTGAGGGTTTGGACCTTAAATTCCCTCAAAATTCCTTGCATTTTCCACAAATCGAAGGAATAATTTGTCATTCATAGGTGGAACCATAAAAAGGAGAAAAATGTCAATAATTGTACAACTGAAAAACGAATTCAAAAATGACAGCGAAGCTTTTTCAATCTTTTCACAGAAAAAAAGAGGAAAAAAACCATGTGACCTGAAATTAGGATTTGAAGCAGCATGGAAAATTTAATACTGACAACCACATGTTGAAATTTATATATTATTATTACATAAAGACCAGTGATAAGGTAAGAGAAAGCAGATCTGAGGGTTTGGACCTTAAATTCCCTCAAAATTCCTTTCATTTTCCACAAATCGATGGAATAATTCATCATTCATAGGCGGAACAATCAAAAGGCGAAAAATGTCAGTAACTGTACAAATGAACAACGATTTCAAAAATGACGGCGAAGCTTTTTCAATCTTTGCACGGAAAAAAACAGGAAAAAAACCATGTGACCCGAACTTAGGGTTTGAAGCAGCATGGAAAATTTAATACTGACAACCACATGTTGGAATTTAAATCAGTCCCAAAAATCCAAAAGTTTTATACTTTAATGGATGGATGTTCTAAACACCAGATCCATGCTCAGTGGATGAAGCAGATGTTAAATTGGGATATTTATACCCATCCTCAGGCTGACGAGTTTGGTCTGTCATACACACCAGAGGAGAAAATAGCATTAGCCAATGAATGGAAAGCATATATGGAGAAAAATAATATGTGGATTTCTTTTTACACATGGAAAAAGGCTAAAGAATCAGAAGTTGTTTTGATGAATGATTCTGCATCTTCCTCATCTCATTCTTGGATAGCCATAGATGGTAGCAAAGTTGAAACAACTACAACATTTCCACCCTTCAAAGGAATTGTCCTAGGAGAAGGAAAACATTCTGTTAAAGCATATCCTTTGATACAAAAGGATGATTCATTAGTTGGGGTTGAAGGGAAAGTGCAAAAAACCAGTGAGCAATTAAATTGGACCAATACTGCACTTACTGAGAAAGAAATTTTGCCAGAGCTACCATAGTGAAGGATCAAATTGATAGAGTCCAAGTCTCTATCAATGATGTAAATAATTATTTGAATTCTGTACAGTACAATTCTTTTGTTGCAAAATATTATTCTTTAGAATCCCTAAAAAAGATTGATGAAGTAGAGAATAGTATTATTAAGCAATCTATCTCTACACGGCATTTGATTTCAAATCTGTCTGACAAAGTTGACAGAATAAGTTTAAAGAAGATAGATAAGCCCATTCCAACTTCATTTTTGCACAAAGGAAAAGCTATTCATACTCATGAACTTAGTGAAAGCCCAGTCGCTAGGTTTCCTCAGTTATTCCCTCAAGAAGCTGATAAACCTGCCCAGTAGTCTAAGCCCGAATTGCCTAAGCTTACCATTTCTGCATTATCCCATGAGTCTGATTCAGACACCCAAGTTCTTCCTATGTATGAGCCTCTTGAGCCTCAGTTTACCAGACATGTAGCTCCTGATCTAATTGGTGTTGGCAGAATTCCACCAAGAGAAAATTTCTTTGAGAGTAGTAATAAAGAGTGGAATCTTGATAATCTATCTACAGCTCAGATTAGACATATGTTAGATCAGATGATTATAGAGTATAAAATGATGTGTGTTGCAGGAAAGTCAGAAGTTGAGTCCTGCAAAACTTTGATTCAGTGTTTCACAGGGACACTTTCTAGATGGTGGGAGCTGGAATCCTCTCCAACTATGATTGATAAAATGGAGAAAGAGGTGGTAAAGGATGAGAATGGCGACGTTGAATTCCATCCAGATGGGAAGCTAATTAATAATATGATTGGAGAATTGACTACTATGATTCAAGAGCACTTTTGTGGTGTTGATGTCACACTATCAGATAAGCATGAGTTAATATTAATGAATCTAAAGTGATAAGGTAAGAGAAAGCAGATCTGAGGGTTTGGACCTTAAATTCCCTCAGATTTCCTTTCATTTTCCACAAATCGATGGAATAATTCGTCATTCATAGGTGGAACAATAAAAAGGTAAAAAATGTCAACAAATGTACAAATGAACAATGAATTCAAAGATGACGACGAACCTTTTTCAATCTTGCAGGAAAAAAGGAAAGGAAAAAACTGTGTGACCTAAACTTAGGGTTTGAAGTGGCTTCGACATTAAAGGATCATTTTTTGAGAGGTTAAAAAAATGAAACATTTCTTCGTAGGTAGACATCAGTCTTTGCAGGTAGACATCAATCATGCTTCTCGTTGGACAATTGCATACATTGTTAAGTAAAATTCCAGTTTTCTGGCAATATGCATGTATCTCCATAGCCTATGAATGAATATATTGGCACCTCACTGTTTCACAATCAAATTTTCACCGTATTCTATCAACAGTGCGACGATGTGACATAAAAGATTAAAATCTTAATTTGAGGCAGTGAAAATCTATTTTACTAATATTATCGGTGACTCTCTGGTGTCAAATATTTGTGTGTCTTATGGCCCATGGCGATGTCTCGGGTTGTTCATGGCCTCGGTATCACCTGTCTTTTTCCAATGTGGTGCAGGTTTGATTTTACAACAATCACAACTGCATGAAACACCCACAACTTCCTGGAAGCTCAAGCAATCCGATGCATTGCACAAAAATATAAGCGATAAAACATGACCCTTCTTCTTCTTTTTCTTCTTTTTATTTTTTAATTATGAATAGTCACTGTCTAGCGAGGCATCAATTTCCGTGGCTAAAATTGCCTTAATCTGTTTTTCATTTTTCACATTTCACAAAAAGAGTAGGAGTGTACTCTTTTTTTTCTTTTTGCAAGTTGACTCATCTTTGGTATTCATTGAATATCACTGTGTTTGAAATTATTCAATAAAATAGATTCATCATTATTATTCAAGGAAAATCAAGTCACCTGAAATTACATTTACAGACTGGTTCTTAAGAATTATTCTATTTAGATGTTCTATCTCATAATTATTATTATTATTATTATTATTATTATTTCTCTTTTTTCACCTTTTTTTTACTCCATCTTCATCAACATATCCAAATACATCATTCTTATCGGGAAACATCATTTTCTACTTTTAAAGAAAAGCATTTTTGTACTTTTTTTCATATTTTCTTATTCTCATTACTTTCTTTGGTACAAATAATATTTTTTATAAAACCCACCTTCTATCCTTTATACTTAATTTTAGAGAATTCTTCTTTAATCAAAGGCTCATTTACTTTCTTCTTTCTCTAAATTTTTTTAACCTCTATTTTATGAAAATTCTCCCTTAATAAATTTATTCCTACTTTATTTTTAAAATACTTTTATTTTACTATTTTAATTAACTTTTCAAACTTTAATATTCTCTTTCAGTTTCCCACCAACGTTAGATGATCCTTTTGACATGGGAGGTTGCCAAAAGCAAATTCAAAGAAAGAGGTAGTGTCAAGAATATCTCTTTTTTCCAATGAGGTGGTTGAGTTATATATGGAAAAGAAGTTGATATTATTTCCAAAATTTTCAATTTTATGGTGATTAAGTGGTTGAATTTATCTGGTTATATAAAGAAATGTGTTGTGTAATGAGGGTTTGAGATTCAATTATTTATGATGTTATATATGGAAAATAAGTTCACATTATTTCCAAAATCTCCAATTATAGAGTTATTTAAGTGAAGTTATATGGTCATATATAGTGTTCGTTATAGGCACTAAAATCATTTTGTATAGTTGAAATTTTACAGAGTAAGAATTCTAGAAATGTTAATATACATTGTTCAAATTGCAATTATGAATATTTATATAAATTCAAATTCTTTAAAATAATTGGGTGAAAATATGAAGTTGGGAAACACCTTTTTCTCTTTTTTGGCGTTGAAAATTGTAAATTTCTATTTTTTTCAACTTCAACTCCATTAAACTCATATTTTTAATGCAAATTATGCTTTGAAATAAAAACAAGATTTGTAGAGAATTTTCTTACCTCCTTACTCATAATTTTTTTAAAGAAAAATATTCACATATAGAGGGGTAAATTTGTTGTTTACTAACTGCATATATTTGAAATTTTGAGGCAAACATAAATAGTCACTTTGTGAACCCTAAATTTTTTTAGAGAAGATTATTCATTTTTGGAAATAAACCATATCATCATAATTTACATATATTGCACTAGTGCTCTATTTTTCGATAATTTTCAGATTAAATTACTAATTTTTATTATTTTTTGAAATGGACGACGACAAAAAAAACGGTGATGTTTCAGTGTATTTTATGAGCCCTAGATTTTCTTTTCAATGTGATCGTCAATAAGAAAACTGAGAGTACCCTTTTGAAGTAGACAACGAGAGGAATTGCAATATGGTTTTTTTGAATTTTTTGGTGTTTCCATTTTAAAGTTATTGACTTTTCATTCAGTGAAATTTTCTGAATAATGAAATTCCACAATGACACAATTTAGTATAAAATTAATAACAAATTGAAATTTTTAATGAAACTCCACAAATCTTACATCATCAGAAACTAGATTCAGAGATGAATCTAATGGTACATGGTCCGAAATATAACATTTTTTTTTGTAGGTGTTCCGCCCCTCCAAAGTTGCAGGTTCCTGAAAACTGCAAAATTTTCTGGGTTTTACGTTGACCAGAAACTCTCAGCCGAGATAGTTTCTCGGACGAGATATTTATTAAACTCACGAACGAGAAATTTAAAACTCTTGACCGAGAAATTTAAAACTCTCGACCGAGAGTTTAAACCACCACATGTTACATTTAACCGCGCGGCTAAACTCTCAGTCGAAAGTTTAAAAAACTCTCAGCCGAGAGTTTGTGCCCGAGAGTTCACCCAAGCCAACTCTCGGCCAAGATTTTAGCAAAGGCCAACTCTCGTCCGAGAGTTTATTATACTCTCGGACGAGAATTTTTTAATCGCTAAATGTTAATCGAAAGCCGACACAATCTTTCGGGCAAGAGATTTATATAAATACTCTCATTCGAAAGAATAATTCCACACACCATTCTGAACCAACGAAAATTGCAAAGTTGCGAGGGTCCGAAAATTTTGAAGGTGTGAGGGTACGAATTCCTTTTCCGTAAAGGTGTGCATTTTTTCTATGTGCATTATTTTTGGCAAAAAAAAAAAAAATTAAGTCTTTTTGGGTGCAAAATTTTTTTGACGAAATGTTTTTTGAAAGTTTTTCTGGGTGCAAATTTTTTTTTTGAAGTTTTTTTGGATGCATGGATGCATGAATTATTTTTGCAAAATGTCTCTATGAAGACATGGAGTATTTTTGCAAAATGTCTATATGAAGGCATGAAGTATTTTTAAAAAATGTCTTTATGATTTTAATTATTTATCTTTAATTTCCTCTCTTATTAAAAGCATGAAGTACTTATTCTGAAGTCTTTATGTTTTTTTGGGTATTTGGTCCAAATAGAATTGGATTTTAGGTTTCCAATTTTTTGAACATGGGAAACCAAAGGAATTTCCTATCAAGGCATGATCGAAAAAGAACTGATTTAGCAGATAAAAATGAGATATTACAAAAAAAAAGGTGAGAGGAAAGGGAAAGATTAAGCCATGAAATAAATGTGGAGGTAGCGCATCGTGAAATAGATGTACAAGTGCATGACAATGACGAGGAAATGAGAAATGTTGAGGAACTTGTCAACAAGAATATTGAAAACACAAATGTCCAAGAGAATATTGATATCAATCTCACTGGTGAGTCAATAGTTTCTTCAATTTGAATTTTGTATTTTTTTTAAAAAACATTGTAGCTCAAGATAGTTTTAAAATTAAAAATATGTATATGTCAATTTCAAATTAGAAGTTAATATTGTTTTTTATGCAGGGAAAACATCCGAACCACAAGAAGATACTACCACACCTCTAATTTCACTGTAATTAATTGGAAGTTCCAAGAACATTGTGTACAAATACAAGTTTCTAGAAAATATGGATCCAACTAAACTTGAAGAATTGGGACCACCAATGGTTGAAAGGAAAGTTCGAGATAAAGTAAATTTTGGATTGAAACATATTTTTGAAGGTAATTCTATCATATCACAAGCTCAGATGTTATGTGGATTTTTAAAGCATAAATATCTCAAAAAATTTGTGGAATTATTGGGCATTAAAACTGAGAAAGAGGTTTTATCAAATGAAATGGTATCAAAAAGTGTGACATCAGTGCTTGCCACACTAGCCAAAAAGCGATCTCAAGTTGAAAAGAATGCTCGAAGAGCACTTTTAACAGGTGTAGTCGTGAAACAAGCTTTATCAACTTGGTTGATGTTAGCAACTTCAAAATTGTTTAAAACATCAAGAAAAGGTTTATGGAGGTATATAAAATTTAGAATTCAATTAAATGAGAATGATGAACTTGCATGTTGGGCTAATATCTATAGGCATCCATATCATGATAGAATTCCTGATGATGTGAGGGATAGGGTAAAAGAGTTTTGGGATTTGAATTCTCTATAAGAAAAGGATTATGTGTGATGTCGTATATCTAAGGGAGTTTATGAATCTCATTCCAAACATATAACACAGGTCAGTCAAGTAGAATTATTCCAGAACTTTATGGAGAGTAATATTGATTTGAAGATTTCCCTTAGCACATTTGTGAAGATTAAACCATGGTATGTCAGGCCTATCACTGTTCGAGACACATGTTTTTTTCGATACCATGTAGAATTCCAATTATTTAATGAGACATTTGTAAATTTTGGCATAAAATATTGGTCAAATGACCCCCCTCCTTCAAGTGTTCGTGAATTTTTATTGAAGATATTATGTGCACGAGAGAATAATGAATTATTTTATAAAAAATAATGTGTTGGTGGAAGAAAATGCGTAGAATGTTCTCATTTGGCACTCTACGATGCAATGTATCCCATTGATCCCAATGATCCCAGACTGTCAAATCTCAGTCTGAATTGGAAGCGATATGAAAATGTTACTTACACTCCTGTTGCAGATTCAAGCACAACATCAAAAAAGATCACTTTACTTGACGACGAGATTCTAGTGACATCTTTTATGGAGAATTTCAGGGTGCAAATATACAAATATATTAAAAAATGTCATATAGCATGATGGCAAGATTTACAGTTCAAGAAATCACGTGATGTGTTCCCAAAAGGAACAATATTATCATTGGTTGATTTCGCTGAGAATTACACGTTTAATCCATAAAAGGAGATACAAAGTGAGTATTATCATTTAGACCAAGTATCTATATTTGTTCATATTTTGTATAGACATGTAGAGTTTTCTATCAATGGCTTTGATGGTGATAAAAATAATCGTGAGGTGATTAAGGAGTACCATTTCTACATCAGTGATGATCGAACACATGATACAGGTTTTGTTCAACATTGTTTTAATGTTATTTATAATGAATTCTTGAAATGAAGAGTCACTTTTAAAGAACATTGGGTATGGTCAGATGGTTGTGCTGATCAATTTAAATCAGCAAGGTCGTTCTTTTGTTTGTCTCGTCTTCATCAGAGAACCAACATTCCACATACATGGAATTTCTTTGAGACAAGGCATGGAAAGGGAGAGCACGATGGTGCTGGGGCATGCGTAAAATGTGCACTTAGGAGGCATCAATTAAATCACTCAGCTTCTCGACTTGCAAATTCTTTAGATGTTGTTAATTGGTGCAAAGACAATTTAAGTCACGTATCAAACCCAAGGATGGCTGATGTGCACAAGTAGGCATACACATTTAACTAACAATATATTATACATGTCTAGAGATATATATGTGTATACATACATGTGTGTATTTTGTTATCAAAAAAATATTAAATATTGTTCAAAATTTGACTCATACATGTGTGTGTGTTTTTCTCAAGCATGTACTTTTGCAATATTGCAATGGGTGATGTTGATAGATCCTTGCCATTTAATTTCCTTGAAATCCCTCCAAAAAGAAGTTTACACTCAATTAGGAGCAAGAACATGACAAATATACATTGCATTGAGAAACGAAAATGATCTTGCTTTTGTTCTGCATGTATTGATCATAAATTTTTTAAACCATGGAAAGATGAATAATTGACACCATTGCCCCCATTTGGAAACATGACTGACAAGGAAATGGACAATGAAGTGGTTGTGATTGAAAATGATTATGATCATGTTTCCGATATGGTTAGAGAAGGTGATGTCTTCGCTGTCATTGCACCAGAAAATAATCAAGAAAAAGTGCATTATTATTTATTATGATGCACTATGTCTAAATCTACATTGCTGCAAGAGTATAATGATCCATCAAATTATACATACCCAATTAGTTCAATGGTGTTAATGGGACATTTCTTTGAAGAAGTAAAGAAATGTAAATATCATATTATTTTTCAAGATTACCAGCCAGAGGTTATTTATGCCCAATATAGTCACTTGGTCATAGCAACTCGACTGCAGTTGAAGCAAGTGAAGAGTAGAAAAAAATAGTGACAATGGAGGTTATCGATAGATGATCATGATGCCATTTTGGAAAATTTTCCACTAGCACATTTCATATGAGTGGAACACATTGTTCAAGATGAACAATGAACTTTGATTCTAGGGTTAGAACATATAATTGCTACAATGCATTGGACTTTATATAGTTTAAGACTATATTGTGGATTGCTTTCAAATAAATGGACATGTGGATGGTTAGATGTGTGTTGGTATGAACAATATATTATGATCTAATGGATTAGGGTGCTTTGCTAGATAATTTTAAGTTATGGTGATTTAATGTGTCCATGGTGATTTTATTTATCCATCATGTTTACTCCTAGATGATCTTAACTTGCCCCTTTTTTGCATGGATATGATGGTGATGAATGAATATTTAGTTAAATGTATATATATAATAATGTATTTAATGGTGATTTAATGTGTCCATCAGGTTTACTCCTAGATTATCTTAACCCACCCCTTTTTTTGCATGGATATAATGGTGATGAATGAATATTTAGTTAAATGTATATATATAATAATGCCCAAGGCACCTGTGTGGTCACAACTTAGCAAAGCTGATACGGGTGCCCTCAAATGAAATGACCCGACTCGAACTCGTTTCATCGGGCGCCCTCCCAAGGTGCGATGCCCTCCGCCCGACCGAACGAACACACAAGAGAGCAAATAGCAAACGGCCCACAAGAAGGTGCACAAGGAACCCATGCGGTCACAACTTAGAAAACTTGATACAGGTGCCCTCTAACAAAATGACCTGACTCGAACTTGTTTCATCGGGCGCCCTCTGAAGGTGCGACGCCCTCCGCTCGACCGAACGAACGCACAAGGGAGAAAATGGTGAACGACCCGCATGAACGTGCACAAGGCACCCGTGCGGTCACAACTTAGCAAACCTGATATGGGCACCCTCTAACAAAATGACTCGACCCGAACTCATTTCATCGGGCACCCTCCCAAGGCGCGCGATGCCCTCCACTCGACCGAACTAATGCACAAGGGAGAAAACGGAAAACGACCTGCACGAATTTGCACAAGGCACCCGTGCGGTCACAACTTAGCAAACCTGATACGAGCACCCTCTAACAAAAAAACCCAACCTGAACTCGTTTCATTGGGCACCCTCCCAAGGCGTGACGCCCTCTGCCCAACCGAATGAACGCACAAGGGAGAAAATGGCAAATGGCCCACACGAATGTGCATAAGGCACCCATGCAGTCAGAACTTAGCAAACCTAATACAGGCACCATCAAAATAAATGACACAACTCGAACTCGTTTCATCGAGCGCCCTCCCAAGGCGCGACGCCCTCCACCCGACCGAACAAACACACAGGGGAGAAAATGGAAAACAGCCCACACGAACATGCACAAGGCACCCGTGTGGTCACAACTTAGCAAACCTAATACGGGTGCCCTCTAACAAAATGACCCGACCCGAACTCATTTCATCCGGTGCCCTACCAAGGCGTGATGCTCTCCACCCGACCGAACGAATGCACAAGGGAGAAAATGGAAAATGGCCTGCATGAACATGCACAAGGCACCTATGCAGTCACAACTTAGTAAAGTTGATATGGGCGCCCTCAAATGAAATGACCCGATCCAAACTTGTTTCATTGGGTGCCCTCCCAAGGCGCGATGCCCTCTGCCCGATCGAACGAATGTACAAGGGAGCAAACGGAAAATGACCCGCACGAACGTGCACAAGGCACCTGTGCAGTCACAACTTAGCAAACCTGATACAGGTGCTCTCAAATGAAACGACTCAACCCAAACTCATTTCATTGTATGCCCTCCCAAGGCATGAAGCCCTCCGCCTGATCGAACGAGCGCATAAGGGAGAAAACAAAAAATGGCTAGCATGAATGTGCACAAAGCACCCATGCGATCATAACTTAATAAACCTGATACGAGCGCCCTCAAATGAAACGACCCGAGCTGAACTTGTCTCATTGGGCACCCTCCCAAGACACGACGCCCTTCGCTCGAATGAATGAAAGTACAAGGGAGAAAATGACAAACGACCCGCACGAACGTGCACAAGGCACCCGTGCGGTCACAACTTAGCAAACCTTATACAGGCACTCTTAAACGAAATGACCCAACCCAAACTCATTTCATCGGGCGCCCTCCCAAGGCACAACGCCCTCCGATTGACTGAACGAATGCACAAGGGAGAAAATGGCAGACATCCCACACGAACGTGCACAAGACACCCGTGCGGTCACAACTTATCAAACCTGATATGGGCACCCTCTAAAAAAACGGCCCAAACCAAACTTGTTTCATCAGGTGCCCTCCTAAGGCACGACGCCCTCCACCTAACCGAACGAACGCACAAGGTAGAAAATGGAAAATGGCCCACACGAATGTGCACAAGGCACCCATGCTGTCACAACTTAGCAAATGTGATACGGGCGCCCTCCCAAGGCGCAACACCCTCTACCCAACCGAACGAATGCACGAGGGAGAAAATGGCAAATGGCCCACACGAACGTGCACAAGGTACCCCTATGGTCATAACTTAGCAAACCTGATACGGGCACCCTCAAATTAAATGACCTGACCCGAACTCATTTCATCAGGTGTCCTCCCAAGGTGCGATGCCATCTACCTGATTGGACGAATGCACAAGGGAGAAAAAGGAAAACGACCCACATGAACGTGCACAAGGCACCTGTGCAATCATAGCTTAGCAAACCTGATATGGGCACCCTCAAACGAAACAACCTGACCCGAACTCGTTTCATTGGGCACCCTCCCAAGGTGTGATGCCCTCTGCCTGACCGAATGAACGCACAAGGGAGAAAATGGAAAACGGCCCACATGAATGTGCACAAGGCACCATGTGGTCACAAATTTGCAAACCTGATACGAGCGCCCTCTAACAAAACGACCCTACCCAAACTCGTTTCATCAAGCTACCTCCCAAGGCACGACGCCCTCTGCCCACCACTTGTAGCAATAAATCCAAAATTTTTTAGATGAAATTATTATTTCCAAAGGAAAACAACTCAACTCTCATCAATGTTTCAATATAGATGAAGAGAAATGGTTTGGTAAATTTCAAATTTAAAGAGAAAATTTATTCAAACTAGCTTATAGCTCGCATATTGATATCTTCAAAAAAGTATCCTACAAATGTCAAATGTCATATGTTTCTATGTTCATTTGGCATGTTTCTATTTTACATGTGCTTGGAAAATATTGTTCACAACATGGAATAGATCCTATAAAGGAATATTCAACATCTTGTAATCGAGATTTAGTTAAATTTCTCTAAAATTTTATCTTTAATCGTTTACATATTGTACACATCCCCTTGTAATCTATATTTTGTTTTCTCAATATTTTGAAAGTTTCAACATGTTGTACGGAAAACATTCTTATACCTTATTTTGTACAAGCCATTTCCCTTTACTTGGAAGTTGCTATTTTAATTTCTTTTGGAAACATTTTTATGACTCTTTTCAAGTATCATGAATTTTCTTATTCATAATTGTATTTCTAAATAGTATAATATATAAATGTAACACATGAATAATGTATGTTATTACTTGTAATAATGGTTTCCTCATCAATCATCATGGAAGTATCAAATATAGTTTAAATATTTTTTCTCTATTATTATTATAATCCAACCTCATGGGCATAGGTGCATTAAACTAGAAAGTGTTCTCTTCCATGTGTTGTACAACTTGTCATTGTCATCCTTAAAACTCTTTTTTATTGAGATATAACCAGACCATATAACCAAATTTTCATTAGTGGGTTGTTTTATGTTGATCATCGTCCTTCATATAACAATTTTAAGTTATGTGTAGGTTCTTGCACTTCCAATGGAATTCTCAAATCTTGATTGCGACCTTAACAATTTTTGCCTTCATAATTACCATTTGTAAATGGGTTTTTAGCAAATATAAACAAAAACCAATTAAAAATATTTTTTTTTATGATCCTTTTCAAGTGTCATGAATTTTTCTATTCAATATTGTATTTTAAAATAGCGTAACCTATGGATCTAACACCAAGAATGCTACTACTCATAATAATGGATTTTCAAGATAATCATCAATCATCATGTAAATCTCAAAAAGTTTTACCCTTCTTTCTTTCTATTAATAATGTCAAAACTATTCATAAAGGTGTGTTTAGCTATGAATGATTTCGTATGTCAGAAATTTTCGCTAGTAATGGATTTCACACTTTTATATCAAGAGATAGATATCCCACCCCTTGTAGCAATAAATCCAAAAAAATTTAGATGAAATTATTATTTCCAAAGGAAAACAACTCAACTCTCATCAATTTTTCAATAAAGATGAAGAGAAATGGTTTGGTATATTTCAAATTTAAGGAGAAAATTTACTCAAACTAGTTTATAGAGCATATATTGATAGCTTCAAAAAAATACTCCTAGTTTTTAAAATTGGAAGAAGGATTAGCTTTATTATTTTATATTTTATTGATGGAGCATAAAATTAGAATCATAAAAAATAAAGGCATATGCACTTTGAAAAGGGTTTAAAATCACTAAAGGAATAAGAATGAATTCAATCGTTATGATTAATGACTCTAGGATCATTATCATTCATATGATTAAACAACCATTACGAAAATTGATGTTCGGGGTTCATTTGTAGGCATCAATCATAAGATAACCCTTCAAGGATTTTTCAAGGGTGTCTTCAATAACCCTTTCCCAAGTAAGATTATCTCCACAGACTTCTTAATAGGTGCTTCCAAAACTTTCATTGATTGTTCATTATCCAATGCCTCGCTTGTCCAAAATAAGTCTCCAACAATGGTCTTGATGTTGAACAACTCCAACACTTCAACAATATTTGTTGTGTTCTAAGAGTGATGATACACAGTCAAGGTAATTACAGCAACCAAGGTCTTCACTGTTCCGAGAGGTAGTATTACTGTGTTGTGACTGTCTAGCAAGGAAAAACGACCCAAGAATGATGATGCACAGTCAAGGAAATTACAACAACCAAGGTATTCAACGTTCTGAGAGGTAGTCTTATTGTGTTCTGACTGTCCAGCAAGGAAGTCTGAGCAAAGAATGATGATACACATTTAGGTCAATTACAGAAATCAAGGTCTCCACCATTCTGAGAGGTAGCATCATTGTGTTGAGATTGTCCAACAAGGAAATGAGCAGAAAATCTATACACAGTCCAATACGGTTGTAGTTACTACACAGGAATCATTGTAATCTTCCACAATTTGAGCTTAGGAGTCCACCAAATCTTGAGCAAGGAGTTCACCACAATCTTAAGGATTCCACCATAGTCTAAGGTAAGCTTTTTGATGTCACTGTCTGAAATTAAGAATTCTGAATTTATGTTGTCATTGTCCTAAGCTATAGCAAGGGACACATAAATACATGTTGATAGCAAAAAAGGCCAATACTCTGCAACATGCTATAATTGTTACTAAATACTTGGAAAAATTCAATAATTGTTTCAAAACATAAATTAATGCTCAAGAAGAATTAAAAGTTAAAATTAAATTTAAAGAAAATTATCAACAACTAAGGATATTGATAAGAAACAAATTAACATTTAAACCAACATTTTCCAGAATAGATCACTTGCCTCTTATGAAATATTAGATCATTGATTGGAATCTATATAGCTTGGTGGAGAAATATTACAAAATTAAATTTCATTAGTGATATAATATCACTTGAAATTATTCTCTTGATGACAAGCATAACACTCATATTTTGAAATTTATTTCAACTTGGGAAACTAGACTCCATCCGAGCTTCCAAAAAAATAGTAAATAATTGTAAGTTTGCTTGCAAGGTCAAATAAAGTACTCATGTTGAACTTAAAATATTGATTGTTTGGTCATATTCATCATATTCCAGCCAATAAGTTTCAAGAATCTTTACTGCCTTCTTGTAAATTTCATTATTTTCATGACTTTGTAGGTTGTCAATCTTCTTAAGTCCTTCAACATCATCAATATATTGTGCATAGAGATTTACACCTCTAGTGTTGCCCAAAATCTTCTCTGCTTCCCCAACTTTCAAAATTTTCTCTAGCCCTTCAAGACAAACAATTACAATTCTTGGGTCTGGAAAGAATAGAAGATCACATAGATGCTTAATGCATCCTTGATTCACAATATATCTACAAAAAAAAGCACAAATTAGTAGTTTGTCTAGGATGATATTACCCAATGTTATCCCTATAACTGTTATGATAAATGACTTTCTATATTGACCATTTATTGACATAATACTCTGTTGAATAGACGATGACTTATAAGAGAATTGACAAACCTCTCGCATCTATTCAATTTTTTATTTGTAACCTCCAACATCATTGTAAGTAGCATCTGCCTTTTCTTCAACAGTCATCATTGTCACACTGGAATCAATCTTAGGAGGCAAAGGGATATGAATCTGATACTTATTGCGATCAACCCTACATAAATAAAGAATACCATCAATCATTACATTCCAGACAAAACCCACAAGGTGTGACCTCAAGCAATCTCTAAATTTTTTTATGACATTAATGAAAACAACATAAAACATTAGAGTTGAAAACATAGTAATGCTTCACTAAGAAGTAATGTGATATCTCACTTGTCAGTGACACTTAGAATTGATGGATAATATCACACTCAACTCTAAAGGAAACAAACTCCCTAGAAGACAAAGTGAACATAAAAGGATGGTTTTGCAAGGGGGATTTTTTATTAACTGAACTGACACGCATGCCTTCTTCAATATCAGTAGGGGAGACTTTATCACCCAGTCCAACCACAAACTGTATTCCAAAGAGGCAACTTTGTAAATACTACACGCAAGTCAATGTGGCTTTCAGGAAACATTGGGTTTTGAATTCATAAGTTTTGTTGCGAGAAAAATACTAATCACTGCAGCTATAGTTTTAGTGTAAGAATAAAGTAGAAATTTTTATTCTTGCTGCACCTATAAGAGAATAATGACTTTACTGTATGATCACAACACAACCTAGAGAAATAGGCATACCTTGGAAATTTGTTTAACATTTAGGACATACTTCGAATCATCAATTTTTTTATTAATGATCTACGTGCACCTCGCTACCTGGATGAAGAAAAAAAACATATTCAGATCAATTAGATGTGACAGACACTGATACATGCTTGACCATTTTTACCCTTCTTTACAAGAGGAGGACCTTCTTTATTTTCTTGAAGATGACAAGGATGCTTTTGAATAGAGGAATATGAAAACCCTATAGCAAGAAGAGAAAAACCTCGTGGTAGTGAAAAAGGAGCTTCCTTTTTACAAAGATTTTGTGGCTTCCCCTAAAAATAAAGGTGATGATATTCTAGCTCAAGAAAAAGAAGTAGAACATGTAGAAACTTTTATGAATAAATTTCAGGATAGTGGTCTGCAGGAATTGCAACCATCCTATGGGGATTTTTGTAAATGTATATGTGGCTATCTATGTAATTTGAAGTAAAATACACATTTTTTCAATCTATGCCAAGGTTTCGACCTAATTGGGAAGCTTATGAAATATATATTGAATCCTTTATTAAATGTGGCATGTTGGATAGGGCTGAGGGGGTTTTTGCAGAGTTGCAAAAGGATGTTGACATTGGTATTAAATCCAGGATGTGCAATGTAATATTGGAGGGATATCTCAATGCTGGTCAAGAATAAAGGATCAAACAATTATATGATGAAATGTACCATAAATGTGAAGGTTGATGGAAATCAGCTCAAGGGAAAAGATAGTAGGTCAATGAGAAACTTAATGTTAGATGTTACTGGTGCATATAAAAACCTTGACTTTCAAACACAGTATTTGAAAATTGTGAATTATAAAGACTATGAACTTTGGGCCTTCGATTTTCGCCATTTTGCATAGGAATTTCATCAACAGTCTGAAATGAACTTGGAGATTCATGACATTGCAATTGATGCACTACTTTTGGCACTATAATTTCTCCTGAATCCATATTTCATGATGAACACCAGTGACAGTGACTATCATATCAACAAAAGTGCCACTAAAAACAAATCTTCACATGTGCAGGAAGATGGTTGATGAGCTATTTTCAAGTAATAGAAAGCCAAAAGTCTAAATGATTGGTAATCTCAAAGAAAATAGAGACAAAACTATAATTGAAATTCTTATGCAAGCAGAAGAATGGTACTGTTAGCGCTCAAATCTACCTTAGGCTGAAATAAGGTAAAACTCAAGGCTACATCAAACCACGCTCAGCCTCGTAGCTAGCCCTACGAGGACAGGAGAGGGCTCTCTCCAGTAAATCTCGAGAAAATGAGCAATAAGATGCGAGATGACTTCAAAAGGGAACTGATTTTAGGCTAGTAAAGAGATAGGAAAGTTTGATTTTGATTTTTTGGGTTTTTGTTGAAAAGATGGGAAAACAATTTTGGGTCCGGGGATAAGGCCAGATTTTTGCAGAATTCGAGTTGGGGCGAGGTAGGCAATAGTCTTGATGCTTTTGATCAGGTGTATGGATGGATCAGAATGACAAGGAGCTGAAGAGGGAAAGGGAGAACATGGATCCTCTCCAAACAGGCGAAAACATGTAAAACTAAACAAATTCAAAGGCAGAGCACTAAAATCAATGGATTCAACCTCATTTACTCATTAATTTAGTTTCAGAAGCATGAGAAGGGAATGGCATACATTAAACATGAAAGAAATTACAATAAACTGAGAGAAAACACCATCAAGAATTGAAAGCCACAATAATCCCAATAGGTGCTGCAAAACCTCTGATCTTTCCTTAGCCAAAATATAAAAAATATGTACAATAGTGTGCCAAAGTTTTCCCAAGAGTCCAACCTATCCAAACTCTGAAAATGATTGAGAAATTACATCATATAGACCATCCTAACCCCTTCCCATGCCTCTAGGGGTCGAATTCCTCCTTCTAGGGGCAGTTTCAACTAATTCTAAACAAGGAGCTAGAATATAGGCATCCAAACAACTTGCCTCTAAAAGGAAGGAAACTGATTCTTACACTTGATTTTTACTTTTTTAGGAGTGAATCTTCTATAATAGGTAAAGGTGAGTCAAATTTACATTAAAAACACAAAATTACATCAATAAAACTCAAAAATTACATCCACAATCAAAACTGGCCCAACTGGCCGAAATCCTGAGCTGGAAAATGAAAAATCAGCCAAAAATCTATATGCGTAGTGCGTCTTTCAGCCTGTTTTGGGGGCACTTCCTGGCATCCAAATTGAGCTCATGATAGCTCGTTGGAAAGCCCTGGATGTTGGATATCCAACCCAAGTGGAATTTCCCAATTTGGAGCTCATTGTCCCCTCCACAACTTCATTCTCCCAGAAGTACTTCCTGCTGGTGCAAAAGGTGGCAGAAAGGTGATTTTCATGGTGTTTTTTTCCCTTTTGATCATCCAGAACTTGATGAAATGATTTGGCCATACTGGAGCATGCATAACTTACCATGAAAAACCTAAAAATATAAATTTTTCCTCCAGCAAGTTTCCCAATCATAAGCGAGCATGTTGACGCGCTACTCGTATGGCTGAAAAATCTGTTTTGAGACCAAAAATTTTCAAAATGACAAAAATTTCTCCAAATTTTCTCAAATTCAGAGCGAAAACCCTCCATCATGTATCATGTCTAGCCAACAAAGCCTCGGCCAAAATCCGGAGTGGATCAGGTGTTTCACGACGCTTCAGTGTCCTCCTGGTGTATGCAGTTCAGTGGTGCAATCTCTGTCTTGGTCATATAATGTATCGATGTCCGCCTCCATGATGTTGCAAAATATGTGTTGGCTTGAATGAGATGAAGAATGAGGATTTTGTGCTTTTTTTTCAAATGCCAAATGTGGGAGGAACTGTGGGAAATAGGGCCGTGTGAATAGTGGACTGTGGGAAAATGAGCTATGGGAACAACATGATTCAATTAAGTGAAGAAAATATGCTTGAGTCAAGTGAAATTAAGGATGTGAGTACAGTCACTTTACTGTATGGAATTTTTGAACCTATAACTGATATGAAGGATGGAAAGTGGTAACAAATGGCAAGTTTTAGGGATGGGATATAGGGAAATAGGAGAGGGACGAAGTGATATGAGTGATTTTAAAGGGAATAGGGAAAAGGGAGGCATTGTATGATGATATGAAAGTAGTGGGGAAAGGAAAATACAAGTGATATATGGAATGTTTTGGCACCAAAGTCAAATTCTAAAACTTCAAATTCAAACCCTAAAGAGGCATTTCTTTACAAGAGAGTAGGATTTATGTTCTTCAACGTTCATACTCTTACAACCGATCTTCAAACAAATCCAAACACTGACCAAAGATAATAGCAAGATGATTTAAACTTACATGAGGCAAAGGAGACTGAGAGAATTTGAATTTTGAAGAGCAGTGGCAAAATTTTTGTGTTATGGCCCAATGCGTAGCGCGCACTTTATATGCGTAGCGCGCTACATAGTGCATTTTTCAGGAGGCTTTTGGAGGCCTTCCTGGTGTCCAAATTGAGGGTGTGATAGCTTTTTGGAAATATCATGGAGTCTACTTTCCAACCCAAGTGGATTTTTTCAATTTGGAGTTCATTTACCCTATCAAAAATCAAATCTCCCAACACTACTTCCTGTAGGTGCATCAACTCTCCTGAGGCAACAGTATTCTTGACATTTCTCCAAAACCATTATACCGGTGTAAAAAGTGAAGGAGGTTTTTCTTCCTTGGCATGTTTTGTACAAAAACCTTTCTCAGTTTTCCAAAATTCATCTTTTATTGCTCTGAAACATCTTTTGAGTGAGACTTATCCCGATGTGTGAAACAAGGGATTTTGTCGAAATGAAGCGAAATGAAGGGGATAAGGGGCTTCTAAATTCTTGGGGAAATTTTGGGAAGTAGGGAGGGATGTTAGGAAGTAGGGGAAAGTGGAATCTCAGAGATAGAGTGAGGGGAAGGGGTCCAAAAGAGCAAAACACAGGCCTAGCCAAGAAAATTGCCAAGTTGTGGCAAGAAACTAGAGTTTGTGCAAAAATGAGGAATTTTGGGGATCTCAGTGATGGGAAGTGTTTAATAAGGTATATTAATGATAGGGGAAGGTGTATGAACATTAGGATACAAATTTTTTCGATGATTTTACCATCCAAGAGAAATTACCTCCAAAACCTTAGGAGAGGGAAATGGACCTTACCAAGGCACAACTGAAGCATGAACAAGATGTAAAATGACCCAATGGAACCTGACATGATGATGAAAACCCTCTGAATGATGGTACACTCAGCTGAATGGTGACATGAACCGACATTTGGACAAATTTGACAGGAGTAAAAGCAACCCCTAGACCTAATGCCTAGTGACCAAATTTTGCTTGAAGACTCTTTGAAATGACAAAATTTGACCTTGACACCTTAAAATCACTTTGTAAGAGCATGTTTGATCACTGGAGGAAGGCTGCAAAGGCTGACACTAACATTGGCTCCAATGGGGATGGTAGCTCCAGCTCCGTGGAGGTGCCAAGAACGGTAGATCTTTGGGAGAGCAGACCAGTGCCTTTGTCCATTGGGCAATGGAATCAAAAACTAAAACTGAAATGCATGACTGAAAATTGATGACTTGATGACACAAATTGACTCTCACTCAACTAAAAACTGACTCGATACTTAAACACAACCGACAAACTGGAAATATGCTCAAAGTAGAGCTTATTCAATACAACCTACTCTAACAGTTTCATTCATCACCTGATCAAGTGAAATGAAACAACCAATGCAACCATGTAAGCATGCTGGCTGCTGTTTGATTTCTTCCCACATGCTTACTGATGCGCAGGAAAAGGAAAGAATCGAAAGGCAACTCCCATGGAAATTTGAACTCAAGCTGACTGCTAATAAACTTGCAAAGCATGAATTGACTGGATGACTGCAAGAATACTGCGAAAGGATCTTCATAAACATAGCGCTGATCTAGGAAATATCCATAGCTAGACATTAAGATTTTTCTCACCTCTATGCTGTCTTTCTTTGGTGATTGCAGCAAGCTGCCAAAAGGATCCGAAAATTCATGAATAACCAAACTCTGTTGCTGATTCCAAACTGAACAAAAGCCTCCTTTATCAATCTCCTCATATGACTGCAAACCTTGATGAGAGCTTTGTAATGAAAAATATGTTAGACAAGACAATGAAGGCAACTTTTGAATAAGATTATCATCAACATTATTTTCCGGCACATGGTTAGCTAATGAAGAAGAAATTTTACAGCAAACATCATCCAACACACGAGCAATAGGATCATCAAAAACTTGAGAAGACTGTTGCACTGTATCCCTTGAAACTGTATGACATCCTACTGGTTGTTCATCTTTTTCTTGAGAGATATTACGAAGATTCTACCTTATAAACTGAAATGCTTCAAAACAAAAGGGTATAGAATTTTCCTGCATCATCAAATCATGTATTTCATCTTCCACACCTTCATATGTAATCTGACCTTCAATTTCATTTGGTGGCTGCAAATCTGATGCTACAGATTGCTCAAGAATTTCATTATCTGTCTCATCCTCAACATTAAAACTGAGAGATTGCTAATTTCTTATAGGCTGCTCATTTGAAGATTACTATGCAATTTACCCTTCAAAAACTGAAATGATTCAAAACAAAATGGTACGGAGTCACCTTGTATCATTTGATCACATGTACCAGCTTCCATGTCCTCATCTACAACTTGAAAATCAATGGCTTTCGAGGGATGAAAATCTGAATATGAGAAGTCTTGAACAAGGTTTTCATTGCGCTTAAGATGGTCCATATCAAGACTTGTTGACATTTGATTTCTGATTGCATGGTAGTTGTCTCTGATGAACTAAAATGAATCAAAACAAAAAGGCAAAGATCCTTCACTTACTTCAAAATTTGCTGCACTTTCCTCATCATTGTCATAGCTGATATGCATCGGCTGATCACTGTACTCGAGCTGCTGAAAGTGAACTTCCTCCTCGCACAAACTAGCTGTTGATTCGTCTGCAAGATTAGCTTCTGTTTGGAGAACATAATCATCATCATATTGATCAAATTGAGGCAATTCATCAGTATAAAACACATCATCAAACATACATGTCATATCAACAGCTCTCTCTTCTTCACAATGATCTATAAAGCAATCACTATGACAACTGGGATAGGAAACAAAATGTTTTGGGTCAGCCGCTTACTCTTGAATGTCATTTTCATTTTTTGCAGTCATTTTCCGCACCATCTCTTCTACTGCATTTACAAGAAGATCAAGCTTTTCTTCTGAAGGTGTCAGCTGCTCTGAAACATTCTTCTTTTCTTCTTCCTTCAACCTTGCCCTCAAGATCAACAAATGAGCCTCTACATTTACTGCCTTGTTCTGCATTTCGTGAAGCATTTCAATATTCTTTTCTCTCAATTGAAACTCCATTTCCGGATCAAAGGCACTCGGGTAGTGCAAGAGAGAAGATCTAGGAGAAGGTCTTATATCAACTGGCATCGAATAATAAACTTGGTTAAATCTAGCAGAAAATTGTTGTACTGTCTCTCTTGGCAATCTTTTCAGCTGGTTATACTCCTCTATAATCAACAAAAAGTTTTGTCCGATCATCCACCTATCAAGGAAAACTTTGACAAACTGCTGGAAATCTGTGATGCTCGCATCAGGCAGGGCTTTGAACCAACTCTTTACTTGACCTTGCAAAGAAAGAGAAAAAAGCCTAATACTAACATCTTCATCATCAACTTCAAAAAGATCTAGAAAAGTCTCAACATTCTGCACATGTTGCTCAGCGTTGACATTGTTACATTCACCGTCAAATCTTGGTAGATATAGGTCATAATTTGCAGGGAAAGCATGAAGAACAGAAGGTAAAACAAGAGGTTTGTACCGATCTGGAATTTTACAAGGTATAGGGGCATGTACAAGAGCTGCGGGATCAGCTTGATTTTCTGGCTCATCACTCTGAAGAGAGTCAACATAAGATGTGGGAAAAGTAAGGAGGCCAGGATCAAAGGGAAACTCAGCATTTACATTCTTTGAATAGGTCGAGTGAAGATTTTGATCACCTTTCTCATACAAGAAACTCTGAAAAACTTTCATGACAGCTTCAAGACCATGAAGAAGTAATTTACAAGAAAGCAGACTAGATCCTGAATACCATTCCACTTTAGATACCTGAACTTTGTGTAAGATCCTTCCATTTTCGCAGAGAAAGAGTTAGTCCTCCAGTGGAGTCTCTACAGGAGTCACCAGGTGAATGATTTCAGCCTTCTTATGTCTGATCATTGTCCACCATCAACCATCAGATCTGATCTTGATACATGTACTGGGGCAAGAAAATCTACAAGTCAAATATCACATTCACAAGCTAAACCGGAGATCGACTGAAGCAACTTTTATCTACTATGCACTCGCAGAGCAATGTGTAGTTCGAAGGCTACCTGGCATGACTTCAGGCTCCGTCTGTAGCTCATAAAACAAAGGACATCAACAAGCAAACCAATTCTTCCCCAGTATGGTCGCCACTATGTTAGCGCTCAAATCTACCTTAGGCTGAAATAAGGTAAAACTCAAGGCTACATCAAACCACGCTCAGCCTCATAGCTAACCCTACGAGGACAGGAGAGGGCTCTCTCCGGGTCTATCTTAGCAAAATATCTTCAAGGGGCTGAGATGACTTGTAATGAATACTGATTTTAGGCTAGTAAAGAGATAGGAAAGTTTGATTTTGATTTTTGGGTTTTTTGTTGAAAAAAATGGGAAAAACAATTTTGGGTCCGGGGATAAGGCCAGATTTTTGCAGAATTCAAGTTGGGGCGAGGTAGGAAATATTCTTGATGCTTTTGATCAGGTGTATGGATGGATCAGGATGACCTGGAGCTAAAGAGGGCAAGGGAGAACATGGATCCTCTCCAAACAGGCGAAAACATGTAAAACTAAACAAATTCAAAGGCATAGCACTGAAATCAATGGATTCAACCTCATTTACTCATTCATTTAGTTTCAGAAGCATAAGAAGGGAATGGCATACATTAAACATGAAAGAAATTACAATAAACTGAGAGAAAACACCATCAAGAACTGAAATCCACAAGAATCCCAACAGGTGCTGCAAAACCTCTGATCTTTCCTTAGCCAAAATATGAAAAATATGTACAATAGTGTGCCAAAGTTTTCCCAAGAGTCCAACCTATCCAACCTCTGAAAATGATTGAGAAATTACATCATATAGACCATCCTAACCCCTTCTCATGCCTCTAGGGGTCGAATTCCTCCTTCTAGGAGCAGTTTCAACTAATTCTAAACAAGGAGCTAGAATATAGGCATCCAAACAACTTGCCTCTAAAAGGAAGGAAATTGATTCTTACACTTGATTTTTACTTTTTTAGGAGTGAATCTTCTAGAATAGGTAAAGGTGAGTCAAAGTTACATTAAAAATACAAAATTACATCAAGACAACTCAAAAATTACATCCACAATCAAAACTGGTCCAACTGGCCGAAATCCTGAGCTGGAAAATGAAAAATCAGCCAAAAATCTATATGCGTAGCGCGCTGAGCCATATGCATAGCACGCCTTTGGACCTATTTTTGGGTCACTTCCTTGCATTCAAATTGAGCTCATGATAGCTCATTGGAAAGCCCTAGATGTTGGCTATCCAACCCAAGTGGAATTTCCCAATTTAAAGCTCATTTGCCCCTCCAAAACTTCATTCTCCCAGAAGTACTTCCTGCTGGTGCAAAAGGTGGCAAAAAGGTGGTTTTCATGGTGTTTTGGGGCCTTTTGATCATCCAGAACTTGATGAAATGCTTCGGCCATATTGGAGCATGCATAAATTACCATAAAAAATCCAAAAATATAAATTTTTCCTCCAGCAAGTGTCCCAATCATAAGCGAGCGCATCGACGCGCTACTCGTATGGCTGAAAAATCTGTTTTGAGACCAAAATTTTTCAAAATGACAAAAATTTCTCCAAATTTGCTCAAATTCGGAGCGAAGACCCTCCATCATGTATCATGCCCAGCCAACGAAGCCTCGGCCAAAATCCGGAGTGGATCAGGTGTTTCACGACGCTTCAGTGTCCTCCTGGTGTATGCAGTTCAGTGGTGCAATCTCTGTCTTGGTCATATAATGTATCGATGTCCGCCTCCATGATGTTGCAAAATCTGTGTTGGATTGAATGAGATGAAGAATGAGGATTTGGTGCTTTTGTTTCAAACGCCAAATGTGGGAGGAACTGTCGGAAATAGGGCCATGTGAATAGTGGACTGTGGGAAAATGAGCTATGGGAACAACATGATTCAATTAAGTGAAGAAAATATGCTTGAGTCAAGTGAAATTAAGGATGTGAGTACATTCACTTGACTGTATGGAATTTTGGAACCTATAACTGATATGAAGGATGGAAAGTGGTAACAAATGGCAAGTTTTAGGGATGGGATATAGGGAAATAGGAGAGGGATGAAGTGATATGAGTGATTTTAAAGGGAATAGGGAAAAGGGAGGCATTGTATGATGATATGACAGTAGTGGGGAAATGAAAATACAAGTGAGATATGGAATGTTTTTGCACCAAATTCAAATTCTAAAACTTCAAATTCAAACCCTAAAGAGGCATTTCTTTACAAGAGAGTAGGATTTATGTTCTTCAACATTCATACTCTTACAACCGATCTTCAAACAACTCCAAACACTGACCAAAGATAATAGAAAGATGATTTAAACTTACATGAGGCAAAGGAGACTGAGAGAATTTGAATTTTGAAGAGCAGTGGCAAAAATTTTGTGTTCTGGCCCAATGCGTAGCGCGCACTTTATATGCGTAGCGCGCTACATAGTGCATTTTGCAGGAGGATTGTGGAGGCCTTCCCGGTGTCCAAATTGAGCGTGTGATAGCTCGTTGGAAAGATATTGGAGTCTACTTTCCAACCCAAGTGGAATTGTTCAATTTGGAGTTCATTTACCCTATTAGAAATCAAATCTCCCAACACTACTTCCAGCAAGTGCATCAATTCTCCTGAGGAAACGATATTCTTGACATTTCTCCAAAACCATTATACCTGTGTAAAAAGTGAAGGAGGTTTTTCTTCCTTGGAATTTTTTGAACAAACACCTCTCTCAGTTTTCCAAAATTCATCTTTTATTGCTCTGAAACATCATTTAAGTGAAACCTATCCCGATGTGTGAAACAAGGGATTTTGTCGAAATGAAGCGAAATGAAGGGGATAAGGAGCTTCTAAATTCTTGGGAAAATTTTGGAAAGTAGGGGGGGATGTTAGGAAGCAGGGGAAAGTGGAATCTCAGAGATTGAGTGAGGGGAAGGGGTCCAAAAGGGCAAAACACAGGCCTAGCCTAGAAAATTGCCAAGTTGTGGCAAGAAACTAGGGTTTGTGGAAAAATGAGGAATTTGGGGGATCTCAGTGATGGGAAGTGTTTAATAAGGTATATTAATGATAGGGGAAGGTGTGTGAACATCAGGATACAATTTTTTTCGATGATTTGACCATCCAAGAGAAATTACCTCCAAAACCCTAGGAGAGGGAAATGGACCTTACCAAGGCACAACTGAAGCATGAAAAAGATGTAAAATGACCCAATGGAACCTGAAATGATGATGAAAACCCTCTGAACGATGGTACACTCAGCTGAATGGTGACATGAACCGACATTTGGACAACTTTGACAGGAGTAAAAACAACCCCTAGACCTAATGCCTAGTGACCAAATTTTGCTTGAAGACTCATTGAAATGACAAAATTTGACCTTGACACCTTAAAATCACTTTGTAAGAGCATTTTTGATCACTGGAGGAACGCTGCAAAGGCTGACTCTAACAGGTACTACAAAATTCAGTCTATTATTTTGAAAGATAGTTCATATGATGAGAAAGAAGTTGTAATATTCCAAAATTTGCATGCAGCAAATTGGAATATTTTTTTTTGTTGATTTCACTTAGGAGAAGAATAAATGGGTAAAGAGGCCCATGAAAATAAAAATATAAGTAAAATCCCTCATATTATGAAAGGGATCATCATTGGAGTTGGATTTCCCACCCACATGCGTGAACATGATCATTTGCAAGTGGACAAGGTCAAGTTTGACCAAGTCAACAGTGCCAGGATAGAGGGTGGAGGAAACTTGGAGAAACAACGTAGTATGAATGGGAAGAGGTTTCGTTGGTAACGGAAACACTAATGAGCGGGACCCATGGTGAGAGGGATCTCACTTGTTTAAAAGGAGGGCATGGCAGCCCTTGTTTCTCATGTTGAAGATTATTGATTTATTTTCTGTTTAGACTTTGTGCGTTCTCCTATTGTTCAACAGAGTTGCAGTGATGTTTAGCACGAGGGATTCCTATTTAGGATTACTTCTCCTTCTTGAGAGGCCTCTTGATGGGTTGCAATTCATTTCTCCACATCCATGCTCAAGGCCAAGCCACCTCCTTCAGCTACAACATTATTTCTACTCAAGTATAATGTTATGTTGTAGGGTGTTGCAGTGGAGGTTCTACAACACCACTTCTAGAGCTATTTTTCATAGGAGGGAGTCTCCTTACCTTTGAAGGATAATTGAGGGATAATTTGAGCTGATTCCCATCATATTTGGCATCAATCCAACCATTTTTCATCACCTAAAATGCAGTCCCTATCATTGACTGCATTATTTTCATTGAGTATCTGCAGTGAGGATTGTAGTATTGGTTTGGAGGGTCAGATCTTCAGTGTTAGGATCAGCCTTTCACTTGGAAGATCCCTTGGAGGAGGTATATTCAGCTACTGCATCATCTTCAACCTTCTCAATTCATTTCTAGTAATTGAGTTGCAGCTGCTACCCAACAACTCCAACATTTTTGCCAATTTTGTATATTTCAACCAATCCTTCTAAGGATTGTTGTATTGTTGTCTGCAGGGGTTGAGACCTTGCTCCCCCTAATTTATTGAGCCATATATTGTCATATATATCTATTTTTATTTAGTATAACGTAGTGTCTCAATTAAACTGCGTCCTTTTAGCTCGCAGAAATTCATGAGTAGCAGTGTTTCTCTACTTTGATGTACAAGTTCCATTGAGGCTGCATTTCCTTGCTTAAGTGTCTCTTTCCCTAAGAAATTGTATCCAATTTCCGCTATATTATAAATTTGTTGGCTATTTACATCTTCATCTACTCAGGCTCATAAAAATAGCGTTGTTTCTCTATTTCTTGTTTATACATTGTTGCAGTCCCTTCACTGGGCACTTTCTCAAGACAACTAGGTGTGGGAGACCTGTTTAACCCACATAGAGTGATTTATTTTGAGCCTCCTCTTGGATTTCGGTCTTAGATACATTGATATAAGGGATATAGGTCTTGGTTTCAAATCCTGTAGAATACATTTCTGGAAAATGCATTTTCTAGCCATGTATTGCTGACAAATCCCATTTTGGGATATTACAGTGGTATCAAAGCAGCTTTCTTGGCTCAGCCTGTGAGTTCCAGCCAAAGAATATTAGAATGATGAAGAAGATGATATTACTCTCATCAGTTTTTAGAGCTAAGAAGAGCCTCTGCAAAGAGGAGGAGAAATAAGAAGAGGAAGTACCATGCACTTCTTATTCTCATGAAGAAGAAGAAGAAAAGCATGAAAGATACTTGGATCATCAGATTCTAAGTAATTACCTTGTTGAGTACAAATCTCAACCTAGAGCCTTCAAGGAGATTCTAGCCTTTCCACAATTCATCCAGTGGAAGGAAGAGAAGAGACCCTGTAGCAAAAGAGAAATCAAAGGCAATAGATTTTTTTTGTCTACATTTGATGGGTTATCTACAGCAAGAGCTTGGGTGAGGAAGTTGGAAGCATTCTTCCTACTACATCCAGTGGTAGAGAGGGAGGTAGTAGAAGTTGCAGCGCTGCGCCTGGAGGGGGAAGCCAATTTTTGGTGGTTCAGTCACTTAAGCCATGCAAAAGTGACTTATTTTTCTGAGTTCACTCAAAGGTTAGAGCCTTTGACAGCAAGAGATCAAAGTAGAGAAAGCCCACACCACCATGGGAGGAGACTTGCACCAGCCTTCTACATCTGCAAATGGGGCAGTCATTTCATTGGAGGAAAGAACTATTGCAGCCATACAAGGATATCCCAAGTTCCAGCAAGGTATGAAAATATTTCCACTATCTATTATTGCAGCGAATCCTTTTGAAAGTTGTGGAAATTTTCTTTTACATGACAAAGGGTCAAATCACATTGCTAACCTAGAGCAGCAGGATTGCACTGCGCTATGCAACATGGAAACCTTCAAGGAAGAAATAAACCATCATCCTCATGAGCCATTGTTGGATTTCATATCACACTTAAGGTTGGGGTTTGAAGACTTGAAGGGGAGGATGAAAGATAGTAGACATCTTGAAGAAACAAATCCAAGACCTCATTGGTTTTGGAGGACTATTGTTGAGAGAGAGATCTCATGGAGAGATTTCATTAGAGGTGCACTTCAACACATCATGGAGTGTAAGGTTTTTATTTCCTTCTCACACTTGGATCTTCATGGATTCAAGGAGGAACAGGTAGATGATGGAGGAAATATTTGGATGGGTAACATCTCTCATGTTTGTGTTGGAAACTCCTTGAGCAACACACATCATGATGGGAGGGTTTTTCCTACCACCTATTTGGGTCCTTATGGGGTCAAATTGATCCTTGAGAAAGTTGCATTTCAAAATCCCATGAAGTGAAAAGACAGAGATCTGATTTGGGATGATGGTAGCCCTCATGGGAGGAGTACCAAGATAGAGGATGGAAGGAGACATCCAGAATTGGTTGAGTGGATGTGGATGGACAGAAAGAAGCTAGTGAGCTACTTGAAAATTTATGATACCGGGCAGCAGGAGGCTTGCCTGCACTGGATTCTCTTGAATGAGATTGGCCATCACTTGGCATATCCTCTTCCTAAGGGGATGGGGATGGAGGAGATGTGGCAGGATTCTTGCATCATTGAGCAGCAAAGAGTATGCATGCATGGTGTTGATGTGACATTCATATCATCCACTATGTCTTCATCACATGATTTGTATGATGGAAGTATGGGGAGGAAGCAAAATATTTTGTTTATTTGCTTGTTCTTGGGAGAGCAAGAGAAGATTTTCTCTCACACTTTGCATGTTGTTGCAAGAGGAGGAGATGACATTATCTCCTTCGACTTAGATGATCAAGAGGTACTTCCACCTTGTGAAGGACTTCTTATGTGTAGCAGCATTATGGGAGATGGCTTTGACAAGGAGCATGTCAAAGAATGGAGCTATGAGCTGTCATGAGCTTATTTTCCTGGGCCAGCAGTGCTGTCACTTGAGAGCAGGGGTTTATTGATGGAGTATCCCCAGGATCACTTCACATTTGATGCAATTGTTGGACAAGGAGGAGGTGAGAATGATGGAGTAGTGGATGGAAACATCTATTACATTGGTATGATCTTATTTGCTATGGTCTTCTTGACTTGGATTTCCAAGTATAAGGAGGGTGATATTTATGCAACATATGGTTCATTCCTCTTCATGGGAGTGTGTCATACTACTATGGAGGAATCATTCATATGCATCATATTGCTTTCAACACATGGTAAGAATATTTTTTTTTGCATCCATGGATTATCTAACATAATACTTGGATACTCTTACCATTTATATTCAATGCATTGCTCCATAAGAGGGAAAGCTTTTCATTGAGATCCATGGTCAACATTGGGCCAAATTGTATGATGGATACAACCATATCTTATATGGCCTTGGGAAAGTGTTTTCCTTCATGAATGTTCATTTTATGTACCTAGTCATTTGTTATTTATCAGTGGATGTCATGACATACATAATTATCCATGTAACACAAAACAACTTTCCATGTAATTTTCTGAAGCAGCAGTTTGAAAAACTGTGCTATCACTATTGGGAGAGCTATTGGTACCTTCTTGCACCACATGAAACCTACATCATTTTCCTCATTTTGACATTTCTGATCATGATTTTTTTTGCTGATATTGATCTTATTTGTATTGGGAGCATGATTGGGAGAAAGACACATGAGCTGGGTGTGTCCTTTGGGGGAAAGGATTCCCACACTTTTTGCATTACATGTTTTGGTGGGGGCATGAGAGAAGGTATGGCCACGACAAAAAAACACTTGTTTTCTTTTGTTGAGGTGGGAAATGTGATTAATGGGATGTGATGATTTCCTATCCATCACACATGGGTTTGTTTGGGCCAGCTTGATTCGAGAGATCTTTGGGGATCTAGTCTTCATCTTGCCACTTGAGGGCAGTTATTTTGCAGCCCAGGATCAACATTGTCTATAAAATTATCATAAGTGGAGAGGAGGACAATGTGGGGTAGGATTCTATGCCGACCATCTTCAAATTTTCATCCCACCTACATTGCATGAGATCAAGGTGGAGGAGCATTTTCAGGAGTTGCCATGTTGGGAGGTGACTCATTTTGTATGGATGATTGCTTGGGGATGGAGGATCCACTTGTGGAAGATTTTTTCCCAAAAATGTTAATTCTCTATGCCTGGGGAGGCAAATTCTTAGTTCTATCCTTTTAGTTGCTTGATGCAAGCAACATTTGGGAAGGGAGGACTGTAATATTCCAAAATTTGCATGCAGCAAATTGGAATATTAATTTTTGTTGATTTCACTTAGGAGAAGAATAAATGGGTAAAGAGGGCCATGAAAATAAAAATATAAGTAAAATCCCTCATAGTATCAAATTGATCATCATTGGAGCTAGATTTCACACCCACATGTGTGAAAATGATCATTTGCAGGTGGACAAGTTCAAGTTTTACCAAGTCAACAGCACTAGGATAGAGGGTGGAGGACACTTAGAGAAACAACGCAGTATCAATGGGAAGAGGTTTCTTTGGTAAAGTAAACCCTAATGAGTGGGACCCACGGTGAGAGGGATCTCACTTTTTTAAAAGTAGGGCAAGGTAGTCATTGTTTCTCATGTTGAAGATTATTGATTTCTTGTCTGTTTAGACTTTGTGCATTCTCCTGTTGTTCAACAGAGTTGCAGTGATGTTTAGCATGAGGGATTCCTGTTTAGGATTCCTTCTCCTTCTTGAGAGGCCTCTTGAGGGATTTCACTTCATTTCTCCACATCCAGGCTCAAGGCCAAACCACCTCCTTCAGCTACAACATTATTTCTGCTCAAGTATAATGTTGTGTTGCAGGGTGTTGTAGTGGAGGTTCTACAACACCACTTTCGGAGCTATTTTTCAGAGGAGGGAGTCTCCTTACCATTTTAGGATCAGTGAGGGAGAATTTTAGCTGATTTCCATAATATTTGGCATCAGGCCAACCATTTTTCATCACCTACAGCGCAATTCCTCTCATTGACTACATTATTTTCATTGAGTATTTGCAGTGAGGGTTGCAGTATTGATTTGGAGGGTCAAATCTTCAGTGTTAGGGTCAACCTTTCACTTGGAAGATCTCTTTGAAGAGGTATATTCAGCTAGAGGACCATCTTCAGCCTTCTCTATTCATTTCTAGTTCTTGAGTTGCAGCTGCTACCCAACAACTCCGACACTTTTTCCAATTTTGTATATTTCAGCCAATCCTTCTAAGGATTGTTGTATTGTTGTTTCCAGGGGTTGAGACCTTGCTCCCCCTCATTTCTTGAGACATATATTTTCATATATTTCTATTTTCATTCATTATGATGTAGTGTCTCCATTAAACTGTGTCCTTTTAGCCTACATAAATTCATGAGTAGCAGTGTTTCTCTACTTTGATGTACATGTTCCATTGAGGCTACATTGCCTTGCTTGAGTGTCTCTTTCCTCAAGGAATTGTATCTAATTTCTGCTATATTATACATTTTTTGGCTATTTACATCTTCATGTACTCAGGCTCATAAAAATAACGATGTTACTCTATTTCTTGTTTATGCATTGCTGCAGTCCCTTCATCGGGCACTTTCTCAAGACAAATAGGTGTGGGATACCTGTTTAACCCACCTAGAGTGATTTATTTTGAGCCTCCTCTTGGATTTAGGTCTTAGAAACATTTATCTAAGGGATCCAGGTCTTGGTTTTAAATCTTGTAGCATACATTTCTGGAAAATGTGTTTTCCAGCCATGTATTGCTGACAGATCCCATTTTGGGATATTACAGAAGTAAATTGTGATTTTGAAGAAAGGAAAAATGGTTTTAGAAATTTTCCCGATGATGGAGAGTCTATAAATGTTGTTACCCTTGTATTCTAGCATTAAGGTCTACTCTATGTTTTTTCGATTATGTAGTTACAGAGGGAATAAAATAACATGTTGCAGAGCATCTAAATACATTTCTTTTCTCTCTTCATTATCATCAAAAGGATTTTAGTCATCCAATAAAACCTTGAAAACATACTTGGAGATAGGCAACAGTGGAAACTTCATCAAATTATAGTTTCTGCTGCTAGTGGTAGTGGCATCATGACAGAGGATGATGAGTATGGTAGGAAATATGGTTTCCAGTTTAGAAAAATGATTCTTGCCTCCTCATGGATACACATAATATAAATTTTTTCAACCTCTTCATTTCCTATGGTTAGATACATAGGTTGGATGGCATTGTCTCACTATGCAAAGGAAAAATAGAAGAGATGGCTCCCTCTTGCGCAAGATATGCAACAAATGAAAATCTTACTGTTTATTTTCTATGATAAAAATATATAGGTTGGATGGCATTGGATTGATATGCAAAGGAACACCAGAAGAGAGGAATCCTACTTGCATAATATATGCATCAAATGACAAGCTTACTATTTATTTTATCTAATGAACTCACATCCATCAAAAGATGTAAGGGGAATGAGAATGAAGAATTACAAGAGGCCTCCCTTTTGGAATCGAACAAACATAAACATGAGAAACATATTAAGAAAAGTGATCATTTAGATCAAGCGGATAGTGATGGATTTTCCCATGCTCTTTACCTCGAGCTATACATGATCTTTCCAAACTTAAGAAATCAGTTTTTCACATCGCAAAAGTGATGCTAGAGGTTGTCTGCTCCCATTTAAATGTAGTTCCACCTAGTTCTATTCCAGATATATTGTTGGTTTTGATAGTTTTTTTCCAACCCATTCATGGATCTAGATAGAGATAAAAATGTAATAAATGATGCGAGTTGTTGCATGTTGAAAGGTGTTGTAGCTTCTAATGTGAAGTGCATCAAATTGTAAATATTAGGAGTAATCATTGTGGAAGATAAGGAAGTTGTTAGATAGGTGATATTATTATTTCAAAGATATGTTTGAATAAATTGATGTTGGCCCCATTTTTAATACATTACACTTATATGAATATGTACTAGGACCAAAGAGTCAATGGTTAACTCCGTGGAATTCGAGACATTGCTCTTTTATCTTGGCTACTTTTTATAATTGTGTGTGATGACTCAAGTGATGTTGTACTAAGTTATTATGGTATTTCTCTTTATTTTGGTTGCTTCATATTGTTATTATGTGATAGAGTACTTTCCTAAAGATTTTTAATGCCATACCAAGTGTCTTGTATGCATCATTGATTGGGTATATTCTCACAGGTATCAAAATTTATATCTATGACTAGAGAGACGTCTATAATGTAATCGAACATGGTGGGGACACTCACTCGACCCTCAAAGTAGACATGGTTGAAATCGTTGTATGAAAACTAATGTTTATTAATGAGTTGAATGTTGTTGAGATGTTATCTGGCCTTGAGCCTTGAAGAATCCAATTTACCTTATGTACTAAGATGAGGGGAAATGCCATGTGAGTTTCCCCAAAAAATGCATTACGGTGAATAAAAGTACCATATTTAGATCTATACTCCACAAATCTAAAACAATTCTAAGACAAATGAGGAGATGCCACCTATTATTGAACTTATATACTAGAAAACTGTAAAAATTCTTCCCAAAGCCCAAGGGGTTAGCTCAAACTTTTGTCATTGATGTTGCTAGGCATTTGTCTAGTTCAGTGCCAGCAGGTGCCTGCTTTGAATCCTCTAGGGTGAGGCACACTAGTCTACAATGACAAGTTTATTAGGGATGTCATCCATGATTGTGAAGAAGCTTCCCTTCGGTTTCCCACAAGGTTTTCCTTGGAAAAAAGAAGTACAATGCCTAAAATGGCTCCTAAATCTATCTATTTCTGTGGGACTGTTAGGTTGGCTAGATTCTAAAGACAATGTATTCAACAAAAGGTGTATAAATGGGTGTATATTTATTATTTGAGAATCATTACATAATCATAACAACTGAGAGCCAAAAAACTATAGGTAGAAGTGCAGAGAATAATTCTATAAAACAACATAAAACATGAAGTTATATATATTATGATAAAAAATTAAATAAAATGCAGTTAGAGACTAGAATTACACTTGGAATCTACCATTTATTTTCATACATAAAATAGAATTCAGAGATTGGAAGGAGTATAAAAATTCACCTTACGATCCTGTTCCTCGGAAAAATACTCTCTATTAACATCACTCCTTGGAATAGCCTCATTGGATTTAATGGCCAAGGATGTATCTCGAACTTGGACTGGAAATCCATATTCAAGCTCAAGCAGACACACTTGACAAACGTTTTTGAGTTTACAGCATGTTTGGCAGACCTTTTTTTTCTTGTACCTTGCATCACGGCTTGGTCTCCACCTAAAAACTGTAAATGGTCTGGTGCAAATTTTACACTCTTTTTCAAAATTTGCTTTTGTCTACACCCAAAAATAATAAAAAAAACATTTAAACTCAATTCAACCACATATATGTCAGTGCTTTTATAATCCATATATAAATATACATTACATATAGTACACAAGTGCTATAATTTGAAATAAGAAAATTCATGCATAAGAAATAAGTAATGGTACAATAAAATAATTAAGAAATTTAAAATTTGATCTCTTTTATGTTTTAAGTAATGATACAATAAAATAACTAGAGAAATAAGACAGGATACTACCTCTCAAATTCTATCTCTCTACTATTTCAAATTTTCCTATTGTGTTGTTCCTACAGATAGTACATCATAGAGTTGTAAACATCAGCACCTTCCAAAATTTTAAAAAATTTAGATCATCCTTCTTGACCACGTTCTCATGTTTTGATTTGAACATTAAAGTGAGCTAGCAGCCTAGAAGAGTAACTAGCATGGTCAACGATCTCAACTCAACTAAGCTATTGTGCACCACATGTTGGAATACAATCATACTCTAACATTAATGCATACCACATAAAACATTAGTTATGAACATAGTAATGCTTCTCTAAGAAGTAAAGTGATATCTCACGTGTCAGCGACACTTAGAATTGATGGATAATATCACACCCAACTCTAAAGGAAACAAACTCCCTAGAAGACAAAGTGAACATAAAAGGATGGTTTTACAAGGGAGGTTTTTTAATAACTTACCTGACACGCATGCCTTCTTCAATATCAGTAGGGGAGACTTTATCACCCAGTCCAACCACAAACTGCATTCCCAAGACAAAGATCTTTAATAACACCAATTATAATTAGTTGAAAAATACCTCTTGGTATAATAATCAAGTATAATTGACATAGGGATGGTCAACATAAAAGGTGAGTAACAACTATATATCACCAAATGATGTTTAAACATTCCTTCAACAATGTTTCACATCACGCAAACATGAGTTGGAAACATTGACTAATGAGCACCGCGTGATATCAATCAATAATGATAAAGACATTGATGTACACTACATAGTGACTATAAGAGTATCCATATGGAGGAATAGAATGACTTATATGTATCGTACAACTCCTACGAAAACGAAAACCCAATTGTAAGGTATTGATGCAAATAGGTGAAACATTAAGGGTGATGTGATCGATATTGCCAGTTTTATTGATAGAGTGATCAAAGCAATTACCCTCCCCTCCCTTTTTAGTTTTGGGTATCTCCTCCATGGTTCATAAAACACAAAAGAGAATAAAAGTAAGATTTACAGTTTATTTTTTGTTTACATTAATGAACCCCCACAAAAAAAATGATACTCGATTTGAGTGTATTCTTCTTTGTTTAATGATGTGAACTGAGAGATAATGGAATGCTTGGTACGAGGTATTCTCTTCATGAGTTTTTAATGAGCCTAAAAAATATAAAAATATTCTTAGAACCCTTCACATATTAATTAGCATGAGAATAATAGAAAGTGCTTCCTTGAAGAAATAACTAATATAAAGGGTAACAACTTATTTCAAACTAACAAAACCATTGTAAGTAAATAAAAGTAGATATGTTATTAGGATTTTGTATAGCTGTTACAGGCTTTTGCTTACACAGCCAAATACTTGGGTCCACCTTGCACTTTGGGAAGCCTCTATGAGCCATAGTATTATTCCTATACCTCCTTCGATGGTGCCCACAACCCTACACCTTCTCCTCTCCAACATTAAATTCATTTACACTCAGCCTTACCTAGTGTTTACACCACTGAAGCTCCTTCCTATTGGACATGGCTATATCCATTTGAAGTCTTCACCATTTTGCATACCCATACTCAATTAATCCCTTGCTTGACAACTCCAATGCCATGACAAAGAGCCAAATCCTGTTGAGGGTCCTCTTCTCAAGTAGCACAAAGATCCCAGTTTTCAACACTGTGACACCTCTACCAAGTTGGCCCTTCAAATTTAATAGATGGGATGGAGAAAAAAGCTGAGAACTAAATATAAATCTTCCCGGGGGTTGCATGGTAATAGAATGGGCTACCATTGTTCATGCCATGGACAATAAAACTAAGAACTTGTTGTGAAAACTTGTGCCCAGATTGAGCATACAGTGTTTAAATATTGGCATGAAGGATTAAGTCCTTAATGAGATCACAAATTTTTCATTATGAATAAACCTTCAAACCATAACACAAGACATTAAAGCCTATGAATCTAAGAATTGAAGACTGCTACTCAAAAGAGCTTATTTTACTATACACTATGTTGTGTAACTAGCTCCAAAAAGAGAAGACAAGAGATATCAACGCCTTATAAATGAGCCACTTCGAGGGGGAAACCTCCAATACATTACATAAACGAAAAATTCTTGGATGATACAATTTACAAAACCTCCTTTCTATATATAGGAGTCCATGGGGCCATAATGTAATCCTAGCGGACCACAATGTAATCCTAGCCGACCTAACAATAATAATTTAAGGGCACAATAATAACAAAATGGGGGTTACAAGGGCTTAATAATAACAATAAGGGGGTTACACTAACAATAATATGGGACTATACTAGTGATATAGGGACCTAACATGCCCCTCTCCTTCAAAAAAGCGTTGTCCTCAACGCTTGAGTAGCTCTGGGTGCTTTTGTATAAAATTCTCATCCTCCCATGTAGAATCTTCAGTGGGTAAGTTCTTCCACTTGATGAGATACTCTGAAATTGATCGATTCTGTAGCGTTGAGTTCTTGTTTCCATGACCACTTCAGGTTTCAATATGATTTTTCCTTCCTCATCAAGTTCTGGCAATATTGAACTAGAATATTTTCACCTATAACCTTCTTTAAGCATGAAACATGGAAAACTGGTTGTACTCGCGAAGAAGTAGGAAGCTCCAATTTGTATGCCATAGAATCAATCTTTTGCAACACCTTGTAAGGACCATAGTACTTTGGTGATAATTTATTATCCTTCTTAGCTTACTTGAGGGACATTTGTTTATATGGTTGTAGCCGTAAAAATACCCAATCTCCTACATCAAAACTTCTCTCGCTGCGATGTTGATCTGCCCGTTGTTTCATTCGATTTTGTGCCAAATTGAGATTATCCTTTAAGAGTTGGAGAACTTCTTGCTGATGCTCGATGTGATCTTCCACTACTTGAAACTTCGAATTTTCTCTTAAAGATGATGTGATGGATGGTGGATGATATCCATAAAGTGCCATAAATGGGGTCATTTTTGCTGCAGTATGGAAGGAAGTGTTATACCACCATTCAGCAAGAGGTAACCACTTGACCCATTGTGTTTGTTTATCGGATACAAAAAAACGAAGATATCCTTCCAAACATGTATTTACAATCTCAGTTTGACCATCAGATTGAGGATGATAAGATGAGCTATGAGCTAATTGAGTACCCAAACAAGAAAATAACTCCGTCCAAAAATTTCCAGTAAAAATGGGATCTCTGTCGCTCACAATAACCCTTGGGCTTCCATGTAGCTTTTGAATTCTATCCATAAATGTAGTAGCAACTGTACTTGCTTTAAATGGGTGAGATAATGCACAAAAGTGTGCATACTTGGTAAGTCTATCAACTACCACCATGATGACATTTTTTCCTTCGGACTTAGGTAAACCTGTGATAAAATCCATTGAAATCTCCTCCCAACGTTGACTTGGAATGGATAAAGGTTGTAGAAGTCCTGGGGTCTTAATTGTTTCCACTTTATTCTGCTGGCAAACCAAACATTCCACCACAAACTTCTGAATATCAGATTTAAGGCCATCCCAAAAGAATTCTTTCTTCACCCTGTGGTAAGTTTTTAAAAATCCTAAGTGTCCTCCTAAAGGAGAAGTGTGCAATTCCAAAAGAATCTTTTGTTTTAGTTGGGAATTCTTGCAAAGATATAAGCAATCTTTGTACCATAAGGAATCATTTTTCCAACTAAGTGTATCAGATGTACTAGGATCTTGCTGCAACTTTTGAATGAGTGTCCATACATCTTTGTCCTTCTTCCATTCATCTCTTACTTTAGTTATCCAATCTGGTTGGATAATAGAAATGGCACAAAGCAATGCTTCCACCTCTTCATTCTTTCTTGAGAGTGCATCTGCAACAACATTAAGCTCTCCTTTCTTGTAGATTATTTCAAAGTCATAACCCAACATCTTTGTGACCCATTTTTGCTGCTCTTCTGAAGATAGTCTTTGTTCCAAAAAGTCTTTAAGACTATCATGATCAGTTTTTACCTTGAAGTGTCTTCCCATTAGGTAAGTTCTCCATTTATTTAGTGCATGCAATATTGCTAACATTTCCTTCTCATAAATAGGTTTCTGTAAATACTTTCCCTTGATTGGACGACTTTCAAAAGCAATGAGTCTTCCTTCCTGCATTAAAACAGCACCAATTCCATTTCCTGAGGCATCACATTCCACAATAAAGGTTTTTGTGAAGTCTGGCGTAGCTAAGACCGGTGCTAGGCACATTGCTTGTTTAAGATGTTCAAAGGCCTTAGCTGCTCAAGAGTCCATGAAAATGCATCTTTCTTCAATAATTTTGTTAGAGGTGCTGCTATTCTCCAATAATTCTTAACAAACATGCAATAATACCCTGTTAACCAGAGAAATCCTCGCAACTTCTTTATGGTTGTGGGGGCTTTCCGTTCCTTAATGGCTTTAATTTTGTTAGGGTCTAATTTAACACCCTCGTGAGATACAATATGACCCGGATATTCCACCTCTTGTACTCCAAAGAAACATTTGGATGTTTTTGCATATAATTGTTTCTCCTGCAATAGTTTGAGCACCCTGTCAACACGTTCAACATGATCCTTCCAAGACCTGCTGTAGATTAGTATATCATCAAAAAATACTAGCACAAATTTTCTAAGGAAGGGTTTGAAAATGGAATTCATCAACCCTTGAAATGTGAAGGTGCATTGGTAAGGCCAAAAGGCATGACCAAAAATTCATAATGACCCTCATGAGTTCGAAATGTTGTTTTTGGAATATCTTCAGTCTTCATTCTAATTTGATGATATCCTGAACGAAGATCCAACTTGGTAAAATAAATTGCTCCATGTAATTCATCCAATAATTCATCAATCACAGGAATGGGAAATTTGTCTTTACTGGTGAGCTTATTGAGCTCCCTATAATCCGGACACATTCGCCATGATCCATCCTTCTTGTGTACCAATACTACAGGAGCAGAGAAAGAACTTTGACTAGGTTGAATTATACTTGCCTCTAACATTTCTGCAATCATACGTTCAATTTCGCTCTTTTGGAAGTAAGGATATCTATAAGGCCTGATGTTTGGAGGAACACTTCCTGGAATCAAATGAATAGCATGATCATGATCACGAATAGGTGGAGTCCTTTGGGAGTTTCAAACACCTTGGAATGATTGTCCAAGACTTGTTGGAGATCTGCAGAAATAGATGATTTTGATGTTGGAACTTCTAGTGAGCATAATTGTGCAATTACGCCTCGCTGTTCTTTCTTTAGAAGCTTTGTCATGACATTAGAGCTTATTATCCTTCCTGGCTTCCCCGCAATACCCCGTAATTAGACTTCCTTTCCTTCTGAAAAAAATTTCAAGAAAAGTTCTTGAAAATTAAAAGCTACCGTCCCCAAAGATTGTAACCATTGTACTCCTAGTACAACATCGGCACCTCCCATAGGAATGGCAAGCATTGGACTAGTCAATACATATTCCCCCATGGTTAGCTTGATATTATGGCATTTTCTAGAGCAATTTATAGTTCCTCCATTTGCAACCATCACTTGACATTCTGGTGCTGGGTATAGGAAACAATTTAATTCCTTGGCTACCTTACAATGAATAAAATTATGGGTGCTACTTGAATCAATCAACACTATTACCTTTTTCTTCTTTATTTGTCCTTGTATCTTGAGAGTTTGAGGAGTGGCAATTCCTGCCAGTGCATTACACGATATGGTCAGATTCATTTCTTCCTCTTCTAGGGTTGGTTCCTGGTGTATATCCTCTTCTTGTACATTTTCTTCTTCCTCTTCACAATCTATGTAAAATACTTTCTTCTCAGCACACTTATGACCTTTAGTGATGTATATTTTCTATCCTGGCCTTCAGCAAAGCCCTTTTGCTCTTTTCTTCAGTGTGTTGTGGTGTCTCAACCAAGTAGGTTGTGGAAATAAACATTTTGCTATTTAGAATTAAGGTGGTGAGCTTCCTTGTCGCCATTATTTTACATTCAACTTTTCTTGCCAACTAGATATCTTGCTCAATGAATCCGGTTTCACTATGAACTTCATGTTGGATGTTATCCTTTAAAGTGCCTATGAAGAGATCGATACTGTGTTCCTCTGGAATATCAGTTACCCTTATATTCAATTTTTGGAAGTCCTCAATGTTCTACCCCACTAAACCCTTTTGTTTGAGATTTATCAATTGGCTAAAGAAGGTGTTGTTCTTTGTATCCTCATAATGTGCTATCATTTCCTCCATAAAAATTGACCAAGTGACAATTTTTTTACGGGAGCAAAGCCATCGATACCATACAAATGTATTTTGTTCTAAATGTAAAGTTGCAATGCATGCCTTTTGTGTGTTTTGCACATTATGGAGATCAAAATATTGCTCCATCTGTAGTATCCATGTTACAGGATCCTTTCCATCAAACTTCCTCATATCCATTTTTGGAATATGGTGGTTCTTCCCTCCAACAGTAGAGTTTATCAAATCATGATTAACATTTATTTTGTTCTCATCATGAGTTTCCTCTACTATCTTTTCACCATTAGGAAACATTTCTTGTATCAACTTTCCCAAACCTTCGATGTCTACTTTTAGATCTTTCTTCATGTTTTCCATGTTGTCTTTCATTTTTTCATCAATCTTAGCTTCCATGTCATCCATCTTAGTTTCCATGCCCTTCTTCAAAACTTCCATTTCATTTTTTGTTGTTCTTTGCGAGAGCGAAATTTGTTGCACTTGCTCTTGTAATTTTGATATGTCATGTTTCCATTCTTCGTCTTCATGATTCATAGTAGAGCCTTCTAAAGGCTTAATGGGTGTTGAATTCTTTTTAGGGGCCATTTTAGACTCCAATATTGATATCTATTCTACAATAGGCCCTTGCAATCAATTCAACTTGATTCTTCAAACAAGACTTATGCAATTCGGAAAAAAAATACACACCTTTTACTTGCTTTGAGGAGCTCTATATTGAAATTGTATTATCTCTATGATTGTGGATCTTCAATATCTAAAATTCAGCATTGAAGTAGCCCTCTGAATTCACTTTTGAATGCCACAAGTCTGACCTGATTTGGATTCTCCAAGACAAAGTTGTGTCCAATCTCCCACCATGACCTAATTATGGACTGGTTCAGTAGAGCGAACTTGTACGAATTTCCACGTGTCACTGTTTCATTCTTTGTCTCTGAAATTGATAGCCAAGAAACTACATTCTGTGTACTTGTGACCAATTTTTACAGCACTCTGATCCGATGCCCAGAGAGAGAGTTATTGAACTTTTCCCACGATCACCTCTTTGAGATGCAATTCAAGAGCCTGAAAAGGCACTACATTCCATAGATCATATCTCCAAAAATGTTGTGAACCAAGCTCTGAAATTTTTTTAAGAATTTCCTAAAGATTTCAAATTCGTACCATATAAATTTCAGATTCTTAACCTTCGTAGAAAAAACGTTATAGCGCAAATACCACAATGACCTGTTTAGGAGCCTGAAAAAAGACCTAACTTCCATAGATCATATCTCCGAAAATATTGCGAACCAGGCTCTGAAATTTTTAGACAATCTTCCTCAGAATTTCAGCTTTGCACCCTAGACATTTCAGCGTCTGAAACTTCGTAGAAAAAAAGTTATAGCGAAAATTCCACTATGACCTGTTTGGAGCAGCGAAACCCTAGAATCTAAAGCTCTGATACGAAATGTTGTGTAACCAGCTCCAAAAAGAGAAGAAAAGAGATATCAACGCCTTAGAAATGAGCCACGTCGAGGGGGAAACCTCAAATACATTACATAAATGAAAAATTCTTGGATGATACAATTTACAAAACCTCATTTCTATATATAGGAGTCCATGGGGCCATAATGTAATCCTAGTGGGCCACAATGTAATCCTAGCCGACCTAACAATAATAATTTAAGGGCACAATAATAACAAAATGGGGGTTACAAGGGTTTAATAATAACAATAAGGGGGTTACACTAACAATAATATGGGACTATACTAGTGATATAGGGACCTAACACACTACTACTCAGTAGAGCTTATTCATTTCCTATCCTGCTGTAGCATGTGCCAAAATAAGGCTGCCAATTGAAATTACTGAATTAAGGAAGCCACCTGATGGATACAATGGTCCTTTCCTTTGTTCTTAGTAATCATGTAAAACTACGAAACCTCGAAACCAAAATTTTTGAAGGATGGAATATTGTCATTGCTGGGCTACAATAGAATCTGGGTACTTGAAAATAAAAAATGTCATCAATTTTGATGCAACAGTGGACATGATCTACCATGAGATATGTGTAGCTGTCCTGAAGAGGATTGTTGTGAACTCTGTCAAACCACATACTGCCCCCTTTTCTTGAAACTCCCATTTTTCCATCACATGAGAGCACATAATATTGTCCAAATGATTGTTGTTAAAGGTCTTTATTAGATAGATGAAAACTTGTCACAAGGGAAGCATGATCTGCAATTCTGTCCTTTAAGTAATATTGATTCCATGGTCTTCCATAACCATTATTAGGCCACCACAAGTGCTATTAATGCAACCCATCTAGCAGTTCTGCACCTAAGGCTCTAAGTGATAGGCCTATAAATAGTTGGGGAATGTAGTCCATTGTCATAGCTACAAAGCTTCCCCTAAGAGATCACATCAACATTATTACAGACAAATAGTTCTGAAACAGTAATATGTAGTGTAGAACACTCCTTGCTGGTTATTATGGGGTAGCAAGGCCACCAGACCAAATTCTTCCAACCCTAGGTCACTGACTCTACTCGTTCTTATGTTTCAGTAGGGGTAGTGTCTTCTTGGTGTTATAGGATTTCTTCTGCCCTTACTTGTTTTTTTGGAGTAGCAGGGGTTTGGGTGGTGGTAGGAATGTATCATGTCCTCTTCTTTCCTGGAACACAGGGGAGCCCATTTTGATGCCCTCTCATTCTCTTGGTGGTTGGTTTGCAACTAATTATCTCAACGTCAATGTCACTATACTTCTATGGTGTAATACAATTTGTCTCTTCTTAATATGAATTAGTAGGTACTTTGTAGCCAAGGGATTCATGACAATATATTCTTCCTCCTTCGCAATTGCAATGGGTGGAGTCACACAACATTGGGCTCATTTAGTGAAGTTGCAACCATTGGAGTTAAAAATACTTCTTCCCAGGATTTTCTTGCTTTGTTTAGAGCTTGTACCATGAGTAACCTGATAAGGCCATGGTGAGAGATGAAATATCTTGGTATGTTTGATTTTTGTGCATGGGCTTCCTTATTTTGCAGGGACTTGAGTAGGAAGTACAACATATTTACATTTTGACAGTGTCTAAGATAGTCAAGGAAACAAATGTTCATATTCCTCTAAGCCAAATGAAGCACTTATACTGTTAGTAACCTAGTGAATTGACTATAGCTCAAAGTTTTTACTGAAAATTAAATATTAGTTTTAGCATTCACTAGATACATAAAGGAACCTCCCAAATGTCTATAAATTCACTAGATAGCCTATTTATAATGTGGCAATGATACCAATGAAGAAATGGTAAGATGTTACCATGGTTTAATGTAGACTCTCTGACCTAGAGCCTACAAGATCTCCTTGAGGCTCAGTCTGCAACATGTCAATATGGGGTGTAGCCTAAAAAGTAGAAACCAAAGTTAATAGAAAAATTTGTGAAAAGAAATATAATAAATGTTATAAATATGCTTAACGAAAAGTATTGATACTTGTGTCATGACTTGAACTTGAGCAGGAATAATCTCCTCAGGAAGCCCTTGATGTGTAGCACTAACCTAAAAAATTCCATAATGTTAATACTAATACCATATAAAATTATGTGACATAAATTCAATTTCAATTTGACGTACAAAAATATAGATAGATAGAAATGAATGTGGCACCTGTACATGATCATGTCCATGATCTACAGAATGAGGACCAGGGGCTAGGAAATGTTGTTCTAAGAATGTTGTAAACTACATAAGTTAAATAAATATATTGGCGTAATTTTTTAGATCTACTAAATGTATATACACTAAAAATAGCTCATCTTATAAATGTGTATTTTAAAATAGATCAAAATATGCTTGTACATACCTTGCCCATGGTGTGCATTTGTCATGTAATGAATCACTCATAGAGGTCTCTACATGAGGATGCATACTCCATAAGCTCATCTCGCTCCATCTCCCTCAACACATCATCTGGAATACTCACAAATGAATGAACTCCTACACTAGATGAAGGTTGGCTTGTCCCTAAGCCGACTTACACCCTTCCTAAAGCAGCTGCAATATGTTCTTGTATCTTCTCCCTCATTTGTGATGCAACTTTGGAGATAAGGGCTAACTCCTCTAGAAGTGTAACTGCCCTAGGTGGTTGAGGTGCTAAACGTGGTTTTGGAGGCCTAAACCCAACATTTCACATAGCATTGGGTCATTCATTGGTACGACCTTTTCCAAATCCATAGAATTTGGACCTAGTATCTCTATAGTTAGGGTGCATGTGCTCTTGGAATTGAGAAAACAACATCCTAACAAAATATTGCGTCACCTCATCATTATTTGGGAGCTTCTCGTATGCATACAAGAACTTCTCATAAATATAAGGTATAATATTGGGATCACTGAATCTTGCAATCTTCAAACGTTTTTTGTTTTCAGGCCGCAAGTCAAATAGTGACAAGGCAATTTATTTAGTGACCTTAATTTTAACTTCATTGTAGGAGTGGATACCAATCATTGACGCTCTCCTCCTATGCATCATGTCAAAAAAAACTTTGGTTGATGGTCCAACCCCATGATAAGTCTCTATCAAACTCTCCAAATTGTGCAAAACAGTTTGGAGAAAATTTTAAATAGGGGCAGAGAGATTGTAACTTTGCAATTCATTGCGCAATCTCATGGAATGCTCCCTCGTCCCATCAACAGTAAGTAAGGAGACGGTATCTTCCCAAGGCATATGCTCAGGAATATCACCAAGATGGGTGTAAAGGGGATCATAACTCGGATTTCGAGCAAACTCATGAAACCTATGACCTCTACCCCTAGGAGGGAAACCACCACCACCTGTAACATGTTAAATTATTGCACATATTAAAAATTAAATAATTTATATGCAAAATTTGTATTTAAAAAACTTGTCAGGTCATTTGAAAATACCTGGTGGAAAAACTATCTCCTCCTCTTCGCTCATACTAGGATGGTTCCCTTCCAAGGAATGAACATCTCTAACAGCCACTATACAAAACATTAAATTATTTTATAACACAAGTACATGAGACACACAATAATTTTCACATTAAACATACATCAAACAATAAATTTTTCTTTATATTTTACCTGGAGGAGAAGTATCCAAGTGTGGGATGGATGCCATAGGTTGAGACATTGTTCTCCTTTGCCCCTCACCAGAAATAGGGCCAACCCCAACTCCTACATTTTCATCTATGGAGCATAATGTTTTCACATTAAACACATGTCATTTGAAGAAAAAAATTCACCTTTTCAACATTGAATATAACGTAAATTTGAACGTTTTAACTAGAAATTGATCTACTGTGTACCTATACCGTGTATAAGATGATCGTCAGAATGGGCTCTATGAAATTTGGGGCAAATGGGAACAGGTCTATGGGGCTCCTCTTGTTCGATTTCCTATTTGGGTGCACGAGTCATATGAGTGCATCCACTTGTGCAGGACAAAAAAAATTCACATTAATCAAATTTTCACAACGAACAATAAATATAATCTACTTGAAAACATGACATAACTAAAAAACAATGTACCTGATAATCCTCCTCTCATGGAGGGGTCTCTGTAGGGCTCGCCTGATGCCATTGTTGCTAAAACAAATTATCAATCGATAGTCATGTCATCAGCTAAAAGGTCAATGATGATAGAGTTTGCGGATTTATCTAAGATGGTAAAGCAGCTAAAAGGGATGTGGATTCACCTTAAATAGAATTAACTGAAGCTGTAGACTGAAGGTGTAACTGAACGTATAGACTACGGATTGATGAAGCTAGTTTGATAAGAATACAATGCGGATACTTACAAGGTTACAATGCAGATATCGCAAGGGTTGTGATGAATTTTGAAGTTTAAAGAAAGGAAGGTAAATCTGTGATTTACCTTCCTATAATAAAATTATTACTTCTGCTTAAATCATTTGTGTCCTGTACACTTTGGTAATTGACTTGATGAAGGATTAATTAAGACGAATACATAAGCAAACAAGCTCACAAGTAATTATCAAGAAGAGAATTTATAACCCGTCCAGGTTCTCAACATGGTTTCAGAGCTATGGTAAAATATGATCACTTTATGGTTTCAGAGGAGTGGGATTCCCTGGGCATTGTCTAATCATTATATGTTTTGTATATTTTTTTGGAATTAGGTGAAAAATTCTAGGTCAGATCTTGTTCTTTATTTTTTGAATTAGGTTTTTGACTATATATATAGATTTCACTACTCAAACTTGTGATTCAAACAAATCCCTACCTGATTCTAGGCTAATTAGAAAAAATAATATGCCTGAAAACATTCTAAAAATTCCTTGGGATGCCTTAGATACCTTGGCTTGGGAGTCAGCTTCATTCAATGATCCAATTTTGCACCAGTGCTATATTATGGTAAGATGTTTTTAATTTGGCTTAATAACTATTGAATGAAATTTATGTATAACATATATTTGACAAAAGGTAAATCTTAAATGTTTTCAAGTTTTCGTTTTTTTATTAGAATGGGTGGATTTTTTTTTTTTGGGTAAAATTGGGGTGGTCTTCCACTTGATTTACCACTCCCATTGCAATGGGAATGTATGAGGATGTGCCATTGGATTTCTTTGCAAAACGTGTATCATTTATCCTTCTCATTTCAAGTGTATTCATACAATAAAAATAAAGTAAAGGTGGGTGCGAAATATAAAAACTTACTAATTTTTATGCATGCCTTGCTCACCAAGATGAATTTCCAGAACAAGAAGTGCCCAAAACAAATTTATCTCCTCTCATCAAAAAATTTAGTGACCAATAAATGAATGAATGAAAATCACATTCCTTCTACAAGCATTTCTATTTGGGATTATTTCCCTTAGTGCTCAGATGACCTATCACATCACTTGTTGGATGATGTGAATCCTAGCATCCAAACTAGTAGTGGAGGATCCTTTCATTTGTCAAATAAAGCTTCTACCTCCCCAAATTCTCTTCCTTCATCTTGACATGACATTTTTCCTATAGGTACCAACTCCCTAAATGATCCTCTATCATCCCAACATGATGTCAGTTTTGAAGCCACCATAATCTCCTTGGATTGCATCCTTTATGACTCCCTCCCATCTCACAAACACTCTATCCTCCCAAAAAATGTTATCCCCCCTCCATTGTTGGTGACGTAATCTAGGTTTGTCACTATAACAAGAAATCCACATTCCCTCAAATCTGATTTCTTTTTGGTGTAGCCATCATCTGAACTACTAGAATGGTTTATTGGGAGTTTCCTTTAGTCAAAACTACTAAATGGATAATTCAACAAATAACAAATGAACCCTCTAGTGCAGTAGTATTTTGAACCACCTACCTTGGGACTAGAAGAAAGACAAAGGAAATGTCTTAAGAGGAAAATGGAGGATCCCAACATTATCCTAAGAGATATTAGACTTAATGACATACAACATATGGATGACTCCACCATTGTAGGTCAATATTTCAACATAAGCTTGTTTATTGATTATCTAAAGAAGTGGATGACAAAGAAGTTTATTTTAGTGCTAGGATACTCTCTATGTTTCCTCATAATTTCCATAATATTTTATGCCTAGGTCACTTCTTCAAGGGTTAACACGAGAAAAATAGTGCATAAGCAATGGTTTTGGTGTAGTTAAGCCTTATACCTTAAGAGTTGGATAATAAATTTGACAACCATTCTGAGAAGTTATAGGTCATCCCCATCTCGATGCATATGCTAGGACTTCCTATTCATCTCTATTTTATAAAACAAAATCAAAAGATAGGAAATAGTTTGGGGTTTTCTATAATGTGAACTTCTCAGTTCTAGTGAGTAGATATAAGGCCATGGCCAAAACCCTGGTGGGTCTAAACCTAGTGTAGGGCATGGGAGACTTCATCACCATAAAATGAGACAACTTATCCTATTACCAACCACTTGACTATGAAGTTTTTCCATTTGAGAATACGAAATGTAGGGTATATGAACATTTGGTTGTGAATTGTACCACTGCTAAGGCTAGGAAAAATTGGGTGTAGAGGAAGAAGACAACCATAAAAGTGATAACACTATATTTAAATCCAGATATCCCCACCTTCAGGCTAGATCCTATTTGAAAACCTCCATAGAACATCACTGCTACTTTCATGGTGCCTTTAGAGACACCAGTTGCCCTAGTTCCAAGTTCACCAATACCTCTTCCAACATTTCCTATTCTTTCATATCAGGAGACTCATCTAGAATCAACCTTAGAAGTTATCTGATATTTATGTCAAGCCATTACAATTATTTCCTTCCCTCCTCCCCCTCAATTATCTCTCTTGTTCTAGTGCCCCTCTTATTTTTTCAACTTTATCTCCTTATATTCATTACTCTGCACCCACACACATTATGGAGATTTTATGATTTTTTCTTTCCTTGTAGTTCCTCTGCAACTCACCACCCCTCAAGGTCATTCCCATTACCCCTTTAAACCCGCTTCCCACCAACCTTCCTCCCTACTCCATATTGGACTCTTATCCCCCCTCTAAGTCTCCTAAACTCTATCTTGAATTCTCATCCTTAAGGCATGGTTACAATCTCTGCTCCTAAAATAAAGTAGAAGATACCACTTTCTACAGAACCAACACCATATCTCGGCCCCTATAACTCTTTGTGGGGAGGTTATTATGACTCTATGGGGATAGATGGCTTAAACCCAAGGTCAAAGGCACAAAGAAAATATCTCTCGAGCTCAAAGTTAAGAAAAAATGGAGATTAGAAGTGGAAAACAAATAGATATATAATACCTTCTTAGAGTGTATGCCTTTGCATAGGCTCCCCAATGAAGCTCCTCTCATTAAATTATTGGGTATTGAATAATCTCATAAAAATTGGTCATTCATTTTCTAGTGGAGTCCCATTTCTCCTAGTTAATCCTTCTTTAAGAAACCATGATGTATGGAGATAATTTTTCACAAATACTCTCTCATTCCCTTGGTGGGTGGAATTTTCCATCAATTGATGCTATTGGAAGATAAAGAGGTTTCATAACTAGATGTAACTCCCATGAGATGAAACATTCCTATATGGTCCATAAAATTGGGATTGATTATTGAGCTACAATCACAATAATTGTACTTGAATCCCCTCTTCCAAAACCTATATGGACTTCATATTGATAGGAAAATATTATGGAAACAAAATTTCTAGCATCCTAGCTATGCTATGGAAGAACAATTTTATGGGGTGATCATAACTTAGTCATTGGGGCTATTGAAGTCTTGGGCCTTAGGGCCCCTCGAGATCCATTATCATACGATCTTCTAGATCTCATAGAGAGAGTAGGACTAGTGGATGTCCATCCTACAAAGATATCACCCACATGAAAAAATATTGGAGTCATTGAGGCACAAATTCTAAAATTACTAAATCATTTATTGATCTCAAAACAACTACTAGAAGAAATTATTTGTATTCTTCAATGGATGTTTTTGGGGGGAGAATTCGATCACTACCCAATTCTATTAGAATAAGTTCCCACTACTCGAAATTTTCCCAACGTGTTCAAATTAAATCTTCATGCCTCAAAGACCCCTCTTTTTCACAAGCTATTAAGGATATTTAGAGCCCTTATGACCTTGCACAAAAAACCTCTCCTATGATTTTATTTCAAGAACAAATGAAAAAAAAGCTAAATCACAATCTCAAGCTTTGAAAATAAGAAAGGATCAATATCATAAATCCATATTTGAGATGGAAGCTTATATTAAAGAAATATTGGAGAGTGATGGGATAGGTATATTCTTATAATATAAGTGGGCCTTCCTAAAATCTATGAAATATATATAGGGTGAAATCTGTAAGACATGCATGATGAAATGATTTAAGCAATATCACAGCCATGCATGTCTTGAAAACTACCTAGTTAAACAAGTTTTAGTCCAAACTACAAATTCTTAGAAGGAAATACTCCCACATTTCACCAACTGAAATACTTTATACAAACTTAAAAGAGCAACATTGCCTCCACTTAGAATTCAACTAGGAACAACACACATACCAATCATGTTTTTGAATTATGTTATTCATGGGGAAATTAGTTTTTTAATGAGCTTGCTCCAAGTCATATAATACCAAGTGAATACATTCAGGTTATCCATAAAAAGAATTATTTTTTATTGTTGAAAGTGTAGGGTCTACTGTAAAACACATGCAAGCTAATAAGAAGGGAAACTAAGTTCAACACTATGTTTTTCACTTACTCTGTTAATGATGGTTTAACCAATTTGTTTTCCTGTTTCAGTCCCTTTTTTTGAGAAGCATGGTTGTGATGCTTGGCATGCAAGTAACATTGTTATTCCCTATTCTGGGCATCATAGAAAAATATACATCTTGGTAATTTGGCTGGAAATCATAGAATAGGTCCCCTGGTTGTTTCAGACATGGTAATAACCTTGTTGGAGTTGAGAGAACAATGTTCAGTTTTCCGGAAAAATCAATAGACATATTGTGCAATCTAACTTTCATGTCCAACAAAGCCCTAGCCTACCCAATATATGATACAAGGTATTTTTTTTTTACAACATTGCTACAAATTCTAGCCAAATATAAATGCCTTTTTATAAATTGATCAAATTATAGAGGATAAAGCTTAATAGACATCCACAAATTGATGTGCAAGAGATCGATGCTGAACTAGCAACTTGTACAAACGGATTTTTTTATACCCTTCCTCTATTACCAAACCCAAAAAACCCTTATTTCCTAATAAACCTTCAAGTATTTAGTTTTGATGTCTTAGGAGACCCTTATAATGATCCTCTTTTAAGTGGAGAAGTGAGAAGGGATTTTATTTTTATAGGTCACAAATAGAAGTGTGTCACCTTGCATGGATTACACGACCCTGTAGGTAACCATGTTCTGTAGCACACATCACAGCCAAGTTGTGAATTCACATGGAAAGAAAACACTTAGCAATCCTGAGCGAAGATAAATTTCATGTAATTAGGACTAGAAGGTGGGGCCAAGGTAAGGCATATCTTACAGATCCTTGCTTGAGGACTCAATAGGATCTGTGTAGCTCTAGATACATCTAGAGGGGATAGATAAGCAGTTTTGGGTATCTTAATGGCCAACTCTAGGGAATTTTACCTTATAGAGCAAATATACTAAGCCAAAATTGTTAAACATATGGATAAAACCCACAAAGAAATTTTACATCATACTATATAGTGTCTCTGAGAAGTTCAGGTGGAGCTCCTCGATAAGGAGTTGCAATATGTGTTTAGATGGATGTAATGTACGCGTTCATATGGGGTCATCATCAGGCTTTTCCAATTGCATAACAAGCCCGAGTGTTGCTATTACACTTTTCATTTAAAGTCACTTCATACTATATAGTGTCTCTGAGAAGTTCGGGTGGAGCTCCTCGATAAGGAGTTGAAATATGTGTGTAGATGCATGTAATGTACGCGTTCATATGGGGTCATCATCAGGCTTGTCCAATTGCATAACAAGCCCGAGTGTTGCTATTACACTTTTCATTTAAAGTCACTTCATGAATAAAGAGAACCTTGCAATGTATCGAAGAGTTAAAGCTTCAAACAGATCCATGAATCCCAGAATCAGAAATGATATCTACAACAAACCTCATCATAGACTGGACATGTAAAACATAAATGTTTCATGTTTCTTGTTAAAAAAACCATTTCATATTTTGGGATGTCATGATTTCCTCAACGCCAAACTAATGAGAACAAACCTAAAGCTGGCTCAGGTATGATTTTAGTCCAAAAGGGAGATTGATAAAACCCAAATCATAAATAAAATATTTCTATCTTTAGATATATGTAAAAATAATGCATACACTTGACTTGCGAAGTTACATGAAGATCTGCCCAAGCAACTCTTAACAGGTAGATTAACTGATGGTTATGGTCACCTCCTTTACTGAGAAACAAGAGAAAACATCCACAAAATAACAAAAATAGGGAAACAAAAACCTTTGACATAGTGAATTATTTTTGAAACATCTGCATCAAGCTCTTCAGGAACGCATCTTCAAGGCTTACATCTTTCAAAATTTTGTAGAGACAATAAGATTTAAGGACTTATAACTGCCTCTTTGATTTAATATAGCCAAGATAGTGCGAATCCTCCAATTTCCATACAATCCAATCATTTTTAATGGCTTCTTAGATCACATAAATTGAGAGTGATAATGGGTTTAGGCTTCAAACTGGGGATTTCACCCAACTTTCATGACCGAAAAATTAACAGAATATATCAGTAGGAGTTACAAAAAAATGCGATTTATTATTATTTGCATAGAATGAGATAATGGAGGATAAAAAGCAAAGCCATATGGTGACAAGTGGAGAAGAACCACAGGGTGGGGTTTATATGCAAGGCAACAGAACCGCATATTTGAAAAAAGAAATATTTAATGCTTAGCTGAAGACGCTTACATGGCTAGCTAGATGATAATGATGGCTTGGCGGCGACAACTCTAGTCCAAATGACAGCTCCAGTCCAAATGACAGTGAAAACGATAGCCCAGAAATGTGAACAACAACGCAGAATGTCGAGTGAGTTAAGAAATTTGGGGTTTTATTATAACAATAAAACTCTCGGATGAGAGTCTTCTCGAGAGTTTATTTCAACACAACTCTCATATGAGAAAATAACTAACTCTTATCCGAGAGAATTTTAACTCTGGTTAAGCTAAATCAAACTCTCGGCCGAAATATTAAAAATCTCTCGAATGATATTTTTAAAAACTCTCAGTCGTGAAATAGAGTTGACTATTTTCTCGTAGGAAAAATTAAAAATTTCACCCAAATTCTAGCCCTCCGCCAAAAAGTGTTTCCCAACTTTGGGATTTATCCCAACTCAAAATTGTAATTTATAATATGTCGAAATCTAGATTTTATATCAAATTCTAACTAAATATGATAATGGAAAATGCAACTAAAACATAATAGTGATAAATCTATAATTAATATAACTAGGAATGAATTTAACAATGACAAACACTTAAACTCTTTAATCAACTTTATATAAATCATAAATGCTTAGAAAATCAAATAATTAGCCTGTAATGTGATAATGCAACGACCCCTCACACATTTACTTGTTTTTACAATTTTTTCACCGTAAACATGAGTTGAGTTCTATTATGACATGGACCTCCAAGTTCCACTTATGGATGTGGGTCTACAATCTGAAAACTTATTGATACCTCTCAGGATAACTTTATCACCCAGAAGTTAGTCCACAATATCCAATGATCAAATCCTGAGTTGGAGTTGCTTTTCTATAAGCCTAACACCCCAACCACACCCACAACACAAAATTCATGTGGTTATAAGGCTCCATCCACACTTATAAGTTTCTCTCCATGTGCTTATGACCTAAATCTTCCATTTATGTGTATGTGGTTCTGAGATTTGTGCCACATTTTCAAGCTAGCCTCCAGACCACTTACCAGAATTACCTATAAATTTCCAGAATCATGATTAAGATGATAAAAATGCCAAACATTCAAATTTGAACAAGATCATGGCCTAAACATGCCTAGTACACAACAAACATTCTGTCAAACATATGATAGACATGAAAGCTACTGGTCACGATTTCATATATGATCATAAACTCTAAACTTCATCTGAGAATCACCTAGAAGATATAATTCTCTCTCAATTTGTTAGGTCCCTATATTAATAGTATAGTCCCTTATTTTTGTTAGTGTAACCCCCTTATTGTTATTTTTGTACCCCTGTAACCCCCATATTATTATTATTATGCCTTTAAATTATTATTGTTAGGTCGGCTAGGATTACATTGTGGCCCCATGGACTCCTATATATAGAAAGGAGGTTTTGTCATTTGTATCATCCAAGAATTGTTCATTTATGTAATGTATTGGAGGTTGCCCCCTCGAAGTGGCTGATTTATAAGGCGTTGATCTCTCTTTTATTCTATTTTTGGAGCTAGTTTCACAACATTTGGAATCAGAGCTTTGGATTCTAGGGTTTCGCTGCTCCAATCCGATCAGACCTCTGGCATTTGAAAGAGGATTTAGAGAGCTACCTTAGGGCCAAATTTCATATATTGAAGATCTGAAATCACAGAGATAATTCAGTGTTAATATCGAGCTCCTCAAAAGCAAGAAAAATGTGTGTATTTGTTTCTGAATTGCATAAGTCTTGTGTAAAAAATCAGTTTGAAGTGATTCCAAGGGCCTATTGAGCATATATTTCAGTTTTGGGTTCTGAAATGCCTCCTAAAAAGAATTCAACACCCATTAAGCCCTCATAATACTCTACTATGAATCATGAAGATGAAGAATTGCAACATGATCTATCAAAATTACAAGATCAAGTCCACCAAATTTCGCTCTTGCAAAGAGTAGAAAAAAAATGAAATGGAAGTTTTGAAGAAAGGCATGGAAGTTAAGATGGATGGTTTGAAGAATAATGTAGATGGTTTGAAGAAATACGTGGAAGCTAAGATGGATGTCATGGAAACTAAGATGGATAGCGTGGAAGCTAAGATGGAGGACATTGAAGAAAAAATGAAAGACAACATGGAAAAAATGAAGAATGATCTAAAAGCAGACATTGAAGGTTTGAAAAAGTTGATACAAGAAATGATTCCTAATGGTGAAAAGATAGTAGAGGAAACTCATGATGAGAACAAAATAAATGTTAATCGTGATTTCATAAACTCTAATGTTGGATTGAAGAACCACCATATTCCAAAGATGGATATGAGGAAGCTTGATCAATATACATCTTGTAGAAATCATAGCAATTGCATTTGCAGAACAGATTAAATTAAATGAAAGCCCGTAAAACATTTAACAATATTGTACATTAAGCAAGTGCATAGTTAAAAAAATAAATTACACAAAATTAGTATATTAATTTGATTGTGCTTTATCACAATCTACAAGATAGAATTTTTTGAGCATTTTTTCTCTGCAGAATAAAATTAACACCCAAAACAAATACTACTACTCACTGATTCCTCTTCAAAGTCAGCGATGCCAATACGAATAAGTTCATATTTGTAATTAAATTTATATGTATCATTCTCCACATGTTGTTTCATTTGACACCAATTGAATTTGGAATTCCAAATAATTTGAGTTGTAGTGGAATAATAGGGTGCATGGGTTTGATGGCTAAAATTGTTGGAATTTCTGAGTATTCCAAACACATAGAGGAATAAAAAAAATCCCTCTTTGAAACACAGATATTTGAATAAAAATTGGACAGAGATGTGGAATAAAATCTATTTCATTAAAATTCTAATTGTTACAAAATAGAACTTCTTTATAACTGTTGTGGTTCTGGATTTACAAAAGAAATTTCTGATTGCTACTCACACAATGCTTCACACTCTACTCTCTGTTTTTAAGAAACTCTATCTTTTTAAAATACTCACTGTTTTAATGCATAGTGGCTCACACTCCCTTCGGGCTTTTATAAAAAAAAAATCAACACAATGTTGTCTCCTTTTTTTAAAATACACAGTCAACCACAATGCACACACAGTGCTCTACTTCACACTTTGGCCTTCGGAATTTTTTTTTCTTTTTCTATAAAAAAATGCATTCACTAATTTTAAATATATATATTTACAATATATATGTTATAGTCCTAAGTTAAAAATTGTCACGACATGTAAATATAAAAACATTTAACCCTAAGTCTGAAACCTTATGACATATTCATTTTGCGGATTTCAACTAGGCTTCTTTATGCAAAACAATTGATGCATTTATCGCATCCATTTATCGGGTTGTTGACTGTGCATTGGGATTATGCTATAGCGCTCTCATTGGCTAATGGTGGACTTGGTGGCGGACTTAAAACATTTATAAACTATGACTAAGAGTTTTATCGCATCCAATTTTGGTTATGTTGACTGTGTTTTAAAATTTGCATACGCTCGGGATTGGCTGCGAGCTTTGACGTGGATTCATGGCTTGCATTTGACTGACATGGATGTATTTAAAACAGAATCAAATACATGGTAAATGAAACTGGTTTGTGGATGGCGTTTAATGGTGGTAGGTGTAGTTTTGAATGAAGAGGTAACGTGGATTTGGAGCCACGATTCTTCATTTCAGCGAAAACAAGGCTACAACCACTTAACCAAAAATTTTAACTTGCAAGGATTTAAATGCATAGTGGAGTGCACACACAAAAAAAAATTCTACTGTTGTACTTTAAATTTCCATCAAAATTAAAATCTACCTCCTACACAGTTGCAGTTGGAATTAACATTTCCAACACTCCCCCTTAATTTCAACTGCAACATTCTCTTGCATACCCAAACATTTTCTCAAGTAATTAAAACTCTTATGCCGTAATGGTTTTGTCAATATATCAGCAAACTGGTCCTCAGTTCTGCAATGTTGCAAAACAATTTCTTCATTGCTCACTAGTTCTTTGATGTAGTTATACTTGGCATCAATGTGTTTCATTCTCTTATGAAACACTAAATTCTTTGATAAAGATATAGCTGCGATATTATCAAAATATACTGTTGTGACTTTTACCTATTCATGACACAAACTTGTCAACATTCTTCTCATCCATATTGCTTGACATGTTGTTGCTATAGCTGCCACACACTCTGCCTCTGCTATTGATAAAGCCACAATTGGTTGTTTCTTAGAAGCCCATGAAATGGTTCCTGAACCCATATGAAAAACATATATAGAGGTGTTTTTCCTGTCATCTATACTTCTAGCCTAATCAGTGTCAGTATATCCAATCAATTCAAAATTTTCTGAAGTGGTGTATAAAATACCATAACTTTTTGTTTATTTCACATACCTCAGAATTATTTTTGCTGCTTGCCAATGTGCCTCCTTTGGCCTTTCCATAAATCTAGAAATTAAATTCACAAAAGCATAATATCAGGCCTAGTTGCAGTCAAATACATGAGGCTGCCAACTATGCTCTTGTACAAACTTGGATCAAAATCCTTGTTGTTGTCTTCTTTGCTCAGTTTCAATCCTTTCACTGTAGGAGTAATTGTTGTCTTGCGATCCTGCATGTTAAATGTTTCCAAAACTTCTTTTACATATTTAGCTTGAGAAATAAAAGTCTTATTTTAATTTTTCTCTACTTCTATTCTTAAGAAGTATCTCGGCAATCCCATATCAATGATTTCAAATTCATCCTCCATGACTATTTTAAAATTCTCAATGAGGTAAGCATCATTACCTGTAAATATAACATCATCAACATACAAAACAACAATCAACATTTTACCATCTTTCTCTTTGATGTATAATGTGGGTTCTCCTTCAATTTGTCAAACCCATTTTCTAGTAGATAGGCATCTATCCTACTGTACCATACTCTTGGTGCTTGTTTCAGCCCATACAGAGCTTTCTTCAATGTGCATATCTTGTGCTCTTGGCCTGCATTTTCATATCCCAGAGGTTGTTCAACATAAACCTATTCCATCAATACTCCATTCAGGAACGTTGATTTCACATCCATTTGGTAAACTTTCCACTTGTGTTGTGCTGCTATGGACAACACTACTCTTACTATTTCCATTCTTGCAACTGGTGCAAAAGTTTCCTCATAATCTCTTCCCTGTTGCTTCTTGTAGCGTTTGACAACATGTCTTGCCTTGTGCCTTTCAATCTTACCTTCAACATTTTTTTTGGTTTTATAAATCCATTTTACTCCAATAACTTCTTTTCCTTTTGGGAGATCAACTAATTCCCATGTCTTATTTTTCTTTATGGCATTTATCTCTTCATCCATATCATCTATCCATTTCTTATATTTTATTGCTTCTTCAAAATGAATAGGATCTTCAACATGATGATATAATGCAAACAAAGAGTTCATGCCTTCATTTGCTGCCTCTTGCTCATAAATATCATTCGGACTTCTGAATCTGGTTCCTCTTTCACTTGCTGAACTTGTGCTTGAACAGTGTTATTGATGAAATAGGTAACCACATTGTTACTTACTTTTTTTTGGTAGCATAAAAAGCACCCGATTTTGAAAAGTGGTGATGTAGAATCACCTTCTTCTTTTTTTAGCATATTTTCAACACTAATATTTTTATTTATGAAGTATGAATATTTGTTTTAAAATGTTAGTGATTTTCATGCTAATTTTGAAACGTATTGATGCAGCATCAACTTTTTTTTTTAGAGCGGTGATTTTCATGCTAATTTTGAAACGTATTGATGCAGCATCAACCTTTTTTTTTTAGAGTGGTGATTTTCATGTTGGTAATAAAACACAAAACTTATATATATATATATATATATATATATATATATATATATATATATAAACAATAAAAAAAACCAATAAAAATGTAAAAAAAAACAAAATTAACTCGTAAAAATAAAAAATTTAAAAATAAATAAATAAATAAAACAAAAAAAGGACAAAAATATTAAAAAATTATATCAAAAGAAATGACAAAATTTGAAAAAAAAACACATAATTTAAAGAAAAAACAAAAATTAACAAAAAAAAATTTAAAAAAAAACATAAAAAACATTTTTTTCTAAGTTATTAAAAAAATCCATATAATTAAAAAAAAAAATTAAATAGAAAATTTGAAAATAATTTAAATTACAAAATTAAAATTTAGATAAAAAAATAAAGTACAAAAAAAGAAAAATTTAAATTTAAAAATTTAAATTAAAAAAATAATAATAATAAGAAAAAAAATATAAATTTTAAAATTAACCAAAAAAAACAAATTAAAAAAAAAAAAACAAAATTTAAAATTGAAAAAGAAAATTAAAATAAAAAAAAACTATCATTAAAAAACAAAAAAATGAAAAAAACCGCGTGCAAATAATTAAAAAACAAATATCCATAAATTTACTGTTTTTTTTTTAAATGAAACAATTTATAAATTTTAAAAAATGAAAAACTAAATAAACTAAAAGATTAAAAAAAAAAATTTAAATTAAAATTTAATAAATTTAATAAATAAATTTTAAATTTTAAAAAATAATTGATCTAAAAGATTAAATTTAAAAACAAAATTTAAAAAAAAAAACAAAAAACAAAAAACAAAAAAATTAAAACAAATTAAATTTAAAATTAAAAAATTGAATTAAAAAAAATAATTTTAAAATTTTTGAATTTAAAAAAAAAATCAAATTAAAAAAAAAAAAAATTATTAAAAAAAAAAAAAAAAATTGATCATGGTGGCGCGCTAATCGGCTTCCCACCTGTGGGACAGCGGCCGGCCAGGCGGGAGGCCGACTTCGAGAATCGCCCTCAGCGGCGGAGGCCGATTCCGGGAATCGCCCTGCCGTGGCACGGGAGGCCGATTCCGGGAATCGCCCTGAGGCCGATGCGGGAATTGCCCTGCTACGGCGCGGGAGGATGATTCCAGGAATCGCCCTGAGGCCGATTCCGGGAATCGCCCTGTCGCGGTGCGTCCAGCGGCGAGAGGCCGATTCCGGAAATCGCCTTCCCACGGCAGGAAGAAGATTCCCGGAATTAGCCTCCCGCCACGGGAGGGCAATTCATGGAATCGGCCTCAGGGCAATTCTCGGAATCGGCCTCAGGGCGATTCCCGAAATCAGCCTCCCGCCGTGGGAGGGCGATTATCGGAATCGGCCTCTCGCCGCAGGAGGGCAATTCTCGGGATCGGGGCCACCACGTCGTCTCCACCGCCACCTAGGCGGGAGGTCGATTTGTGGCACCACCACAATCAAAAAATTCTTTTTATTTTTTATTTTTTTAATTTTTAATATTTTTTATTTTTTCAATTTGATTTTTTATTTTTATTTTTTAAATTTTTTAAATTTAATTTTTATATTTGAAATTTAATTTGTTTTATTTTTTTTAATTTTTTTTGTTTTTATTTTTTTTTCTAAATTTTGTTAAAATTTTTTATTAAATTTTGTATTTTTTTTTATTTAATTGATTTTTTTTTTTAATAATTTTTTCATATTTTTTTTTTATTATTAAATTTTATGTTTAGTTTTTTAATTTAATTTTTTAAAATTTAATAAATTTTGTATTTTTTTTTAATTTATTTGAATTTAATAATTTTTTTAAATTTTTATTTTTTTATTATTATTTTTTTAATTACATAAAATTATTATATTTTTTTTTTTATTTCAATTAAAATTGTGTATTTAAAATTAGATTTTTTTTTTTTTTATTAAACTTAATATTTTCAAATTAATTTGTTTTTATTTTATTTGTTATTTAATTTATTTTTTTCAATTTTTCAATTTTAATTGATTTTGAAAGTTTTTTAACTTTTCACAATGTTTTTTTTTTTCTAATATATTTAGAATTTATTTTTTATTTCAAAATTTATTTGTTTATTCATTTATTTATTAAAATTTAATATATTTTTTTATAATTTAATATATTTTTTTATATATTTAATTTGTTATTTTAATATTAACATTTTTTTTTAATTTAATAAAATCTAATATATATATTTTTAATTTAAGTTTATATATATATATATATATATATATATATATATATATTATTTTTTATAATTTAAATTTAATATATTTTTTAAAATCTCTTTGTTTTTTTAATATATATTTTTTTAAATTTAATATTTTTATTGTATTTTTTTTTAATTAATTTTTCTTTTTTACTTTTAATTTCAATAATGTTATTTTTTTTTTAATTTTTAAATTTATTAAATTTAGATATATTTCTTTAAATTTAATTTTTTATTTTAAAATATAAATTTTTTTTTTCTAATTTAATAAACATTTTTTTTTCTTTTTTAAATTTAATCTCTATATTTTATTTTTTATAATTTCTTCCCCTTTTTAACTTGTTTTTTTTTTTTAATTTAATATTTTTATTTTGTTTTTATTTTTTTATTTTTTTATTTCTATATATTTTGAAATTTTAATCTTTAAATTTTTTTATTTTTTATTTTTTATTCCTATTTATTTTTAAATTTTAAGCTTTAAAATGTTTTTATTTTTTAAATTTAATTTTTTTCTTAAATTTTAGGTTTTTTTTAATATTTGAATTTTAAAAATTAAAAAATGTTATTTCTATTTTTAAAAATGTCAAGATACAATTTTTTTTTTTTGTTATTCCAGCATCAACTGATTTTGTTTTGAGGGTGTTTTTTCAATCCTTTTTTCAAGAAACAATTTTGTTTTTAGTATAATTTTATAAAATGTTGAAATTTGACCTTAAAAAAAAACCAAATGCGTTTTGGAATACAATTTTTTTGTTTTTTGGGTGTTTTTTCATGTTTTTTGAGTCTTTGGGTTAAAGTTCCCGTTTTGAGGTCAGATTCCTATTTCATCGGTAACAGTGTTCTTGTAGAAGCACTCAAATCTTCTTCTTGTGATGTGCTTGGAGAAACACTGTCATCACTTTTCAAGAGTGTTCTCATACCTGCTTGTGGTGTCCCTTGTTGTCCTTGTGTTGGTGGAGGTGGTGCTGCTAATGAGGAATGTATTTCAACCATTTCTTCCTCATCTTCATCATGAGATAAACATCTTTTCACATTCCTTTTTTCTCTCAATGCTTCCATTCCAAGCTTCTTCTTCAATAAATTTCACATCTCTGTTTATCATAAATTTCTTGGTGGATGGGTTATACAGTCTGTATGCTCTATATTCTTCATTGTATCCAACAAATATGGACTTCTCCCCCTTACCGTGTAACTTCTTCCTTAGCTGATCTAGAATGTGTGCATAAGCCACACAACCAAAAACTCTCATGTGGGTGACAAACTATTTTATGCCACTCCATGCTTCTTTCGGAACTCTGTTCATAACACTATTTGTTAGGCATCTATTCAAGATATATGCTGCAGAATGTACAACTTCAGCCCAATATTCATTTGGCAAATGTTTTGCCTTTAGCGTACTTCTTACCATGTCCATGATGGTTCTATTTTTCCTTTCAACAACTCAATTTTGCTGCTGTGTATACCTTGCTGTAAACTATTTATGAATCTCATTTTCTCTGCTAAAACACATAAATTCTTTGGAGATGTATTCGCATCCTCTGTTTGTTCTTAAGACCTTAACATGTTGCTCACTTTGATTCTCTACAAGAGCTTTAAAGTCGCAGAACTTTTTAAACACTTCACTCTTCAACTTCAAGAAATAAAACCATGTTTTTCTTGTGTAATAATTAATAAAGGTTGACATATAGTGGCTGTGTACTAATGATGATATTTGCATTGGTCCACACAAATAAAAATGGACTATTTCTAAGGCTACCTTTGTCTTTATGTTTTTTTCTAGATGGAAAGTTTTCTCTGCGTTGTTTGCCCAAGATACAACCTTCACAAAAGCTGTCGAGTTTCTCAATCAATAGTAATCCCTTTACCATACCTTTTTTGTATAACAAATTTAAACCTCAATTTAAAATATACAATCAACCACGATGCACACATAGCGCTGTACTTCACACTTTGGCCTTAAGATTTTTTTCTTTTTATATAAAAAAAAAAATGTATTGATTGATTTTAAATATATATATATTTACAATATATATGTTATAGTCCCAAGTTAAAAATTGTCGCGACATGTAAATATAATTTTTTTAACCCTAAGCCTAAAACCTTATGAAATATTCATTTTGCGAATTTCAACCTTCTTTAACAATTGATGCCTTTATCGCATCCATTTATCAGGTCTCTAACTGTGCATTGGGATTGTGCGATAGTGCTCTCATTGACTAATGGTGGACCCGGTGGCGGACTTATAACCTTTATAAAAAACGACTCAAATTTTTAAGCATCCAATTTTGGTGCTGCTGACTGTGTTTTAAAATTTGCGATACGCTTGTGATTGGTTGCAATTTGACGTGGATTCATGGCATTTGATTGACGTGGATATAATTTAAAACAAAATCAAATGCACGGTAAATGAAACTGGTTTGTGGATGGCATTTAATGTTGTTAGGTGTAGTTGTTTTGAATGCAGAGCTAAGGTGGATTTGGAGCGACGGTTCTTCATTTCACCCCAAAAAAAAAAAAAAAAAAAAGAGGCTACGGCCACTTAACCAAAAATTTTAACTTGCACTGATTTAAATTCATAGTGGAGTGCACACAAAAATTAATATGTTGTTTTACTTCGAATTTCCATCAAAATTAAAATCTTCCTCTTAGACAGTTGCAGTTGGAATTAACAATTCCAACAAAAATCACCTATAAATCTGATCACAATTACATTCTCCGCCAACGTTAATGTTACTAGAAAATCTTCATCACTCTCCTCATTCTCACCTTCATCACTTCCGATTCTCATGCGATCTACTCTCTCGCCGCGCCACTATTCATCCAACTCACGTATACCAATATTTTCTGATAAATTCTGTAATTCTCTTATACTAACAGTCACGCTGGACACCAAATTCTCAGCATCTTCAGCTTCGATTCTGAGCATTTTAGTGATTGTTACTTCGATTCTGGGCATTTTTGCGAGAGTAATACCTGTGTGACTGGACACCAAATTCTCAGCATCTTCAGCTTCGATTCCGGGCATTTCATTGGTTGTTACTTCGATTCTGGGCGTTTCTGCGGGAGTAATACCTGCGTTTAGTGTGGCTTCCACCTCTTTCATCGTATCGAGAACTAGTTGTCGGTCAAATTCATTCTGTCTATTAATATCAACTGTTTGCTCCTCATTACTATTGTTGTTACTGTTTCTATAATCATTGCTTCTGTTACCTCTTTCCATTCTTTCCCAGTGACCCGAACTCAAATACACTACCATTTTCAATAATGGATGTGATCAGATATAAAAAGATCCCCGATTCTTGCTCAGAATAGATCTTTGATTTTTATATACATCAAAATTCACATATTATAAAGCTGACGTTGTCATTGCCATGTGACCCTTTCATGTGTAAATTAATAGCCTTTTAATGTTTTATAAAATTGGTAAAAAAAAAAAATTATTTATATTATAGATTATTTTTAATTTTTTATAAAATTGCTAAAAAGAATAATTATTTATATTATAGATTATTTTTTCATATTAGAGTTAATATATATGATTTATCAAATTTGAAATATATTTTTGAAAATGTTTTTCTCAACTAGTAAAGTTGTGTTAGGTTTAATTATCCAAAGGTAATATTCAAAAATTAAAATATTAATTATTACAATTAATTAGTGTGATGGGATTATGGCTCATTCTCTCTTAATTATACGTTTTTCTAATATTACCAAAAATAATATTCCACCTAAACTAAATTATATTGACTTAATTACTTACTACCAAAAAAAAAATTAAAATGCACTCCACCTAATATTTATTTCTCAAATTGGTTCTAACGGTTAATTTGATTAAAAATCATAATTTTCTAATAATTCTTTTATTTGTAAAAAAATAATTATGTATATTACAGAATATGTTTTTATCTCAAAATTAATATATATTATTTATCAAATTTAAATGTGGGTGCAAATAATAATAATAATAATAATAATAAATCTGGATGCGGATGTGGATGCAATTTGATGGGACTAGGGCCCCTGTGCAGCTCCCAAAGGAACTCGCATGGGATGCCCATATGGCCCCCTGTACCAGCCTTAATGACGCTATTAATATGCCTCCTCGGGCTGTCAATCCGCCGTTTAATTACCCTACGATGCCTCTGTATATGGTGGTTATTCTGATCTCTGTTCTCATTATGGATTGCGAGCACGATAGCAGCAGCTGTGGGAAAGCTCTGACTCCCCTCCGAGGTGAATGCCCTCCTGGCTTTGCTGACTCCAGCATTAAAACTCAAACAGGGCGTCGATGCAGTCTTCTGGCCTGCTTGGAGACTCTCCCTGGGCTTCACTTCTCCAATAGCCCCTTCTGCAGAGTTACTTCTTCTCCAAGCGTCTCTGCAGAGCTCATTGAAGGTTCAGACATTCCTACTGGTGATCAATTGGCTCTCATCTGTCGTCGTCCCCCTGCTCCCTTCTCCATGCCTCGTCTCCACCCGCGGATTAGATGTCGGCGTGGAGTCAGCCGGGGCCAAGCCTCCTTTAATCAACACACGCCCTCCTCTGACTCGGGTTCCTCATCTGCTAGTGATGAGCCTGTCCATCCTCCGGCTTCGCGCAGAGGCAGAGTCAGAGGTCGAGGGTGCATTCTTGATTCCGGCCACGATGGCCCTTCTGTTCCTCTTTCAAATTCAACCCCTTCTGGCAGAGTGCATTCGGGGTCCTCCATTAGGCAAACCTCTCAGCACGCAGAGCTTCGTTTTCACTGTACCTCCGTTCAATCCATCATCACTACCTTCATTACCGTCTCCCTCAGCGAGGAATTCCTTATCAGACCCCTGCCCGCTTCTCCTTCGCCTCCTAGCGCCCCTCGCTCCACTGGCAGAGAAAGCCTCCCAGACTCCTCTTCTCTCCCTTCTCAAGCTGTGCTGAGTAATGATGCTGAGGACCTAGACCTGAAGGATGGCAGCCAAGCTGGCATGGCTGACAACAGTAACGACTACGAATATGCTTGCAGGATCGTTGAGGAGCCGATGTCTCCAGCACATGAAGGGTGAGCCGATGTGTGCAGTCTTCATCCTCTCCAGGTTTCTCTGTTCAATCATTGTTGGAGCTTTTTTTCTTTTTAGTTTCAGAGCACAGCTGGAATGGTTGATAGGCGTTTTCAGTTTATATATTTATGTCTCTATGGTTTGTATAAACTCAAGGCCAGTTTCCCTACCATGGGCGGCCAGGACTATGATGTTAACAGGATCGGTTTCCCATTATGGGTGATCCAGACTTTTTATGAACAACATGCTTATCAAGCCCAGCTGTCTCGCTTTCACAGCAGACGCTGAGGCAGTCTTGTACTAGTACTCTTTACACTTAATAGAATTAGTCTTATTTAGAAATAATAATAATAATAATAATAATAATAATTCTTAATATGTTTTATTTTTGAAAATAGCTTCCTCGGCAAATCGAGTTGTGTTAGGTTTAATTACCCAAAAGTAATATCCAAAAATTTAAGCACTAATTATTCAAATTAAATAGTGTTATACTATTAAGAGCTCATTTCATCCTAATTACACATTAGTCTAATATTACCCCAAATAAATAAATATTACTAATAGGTTATATGTTAATTAAAAAAAAATTGTTAAAATAAATGTTATGTTAGTGTTTATAATATTTTTATTGTTGTGAGGTTTTTATTGTTACTGTTTTTGTTTTTGTTTTTTTTTGTCTTGATGTGTGTTCTTGTTGTATAAGTGATGTATTAGATATATTTCTAAGAAAACAAGACCTAGTTCTCTAATTTTGGACAAATAAAAGCTTATGATATAACATTATGTTAGACACTTGAAAATATTGATATAATAATATATTTGTTAATAACTTATATATATATATATATGGTAAAAAAACATATATGATTAATTAGATGTAAAGTGACACCATCAATGAACACCGAGCTAGTTATCCATTCCATTTGGGATGTTAAAGTTTACTTTGCCTCACTAAGCAACTACAAATTATGCATTACATTAAGCACTTACAAATTATACATTACATTAGAAATAATCTATTGTTGATTAAAAACAACATCTCACTAGTGCATTCTAATTATAATTCTATCTTAATAATAAAAATCATTATTTGTTTTGTGTGATTTCAATATGAATTAATATCCTCAAATTCCAATTTAAAATCAAATCCCTCTATATGGAAGTACAAAGTACAATGTTGCTCAATTGCTTCATCATGTTGTTCCAAGGATTGCATTGCAACAACCCACTACTATCGGGTGAGAATTTCATTATGTGATGGATAATATTTAATTCTAAAATTGTTTTAATTTATTGTCTAATGAGGTGGCTTGTTTGATCCAATCAGAGGGAGACCCAAGAATATAATATCTTGTTATCCAGATTGGTGCTTTTTTAGTTCTTATGATGGGAATAGTGGGAGCTAGGTATAATCATGAGAATTTCATGGTAGTTCTGGGAGCTAAAAAGACACCCAAATTGACCCGAAAATGGAGCACCAACCTTCACCAATCTGATGTATCTGCTATTATTAGCTAGGAAAATAATACATAAAAATAAATTAAAATATTCCCATTTTCTAATCTTTCATTCTCTTCTTTCCGAAAAAAATAATGGTCAATCTCACAATCGATCAGAATAAAGAATTGTTAATGGCCAATTGCATTACCAAGTTTTACACATTGATAAATTTCCAAAACAACAACCCTTCCACGAAAATGACAACTGACATCAATGGCATAAATAAAATATGAATATCACTGCAAAGGATGTGTTTGTGACTATGTGGTTCTTCTTATATCCTCTAGTTTTGTTACACACTAGTCACTTGCATTGTGCATGGCACAAATCCAGTAACACTTTACACTGTGAGAAACATTCTTTGGGCTTCTAAGTCCTCTTCTAGCCTCAATATCTAGATGCTTTCCTTTGTTAAAGACCTAATCCTCGGGTTATGATTTGGTTTATGGTATGTGATGGTGATTAGTTATTGAATTCCAAGGAGACAATGAGAAATTTCATTATGTATTTATATGATTTATATGTATACTATGTACATCATTCTTTAAAACCATCATTATTAATATAATTGAATTGGTTTACAATTTGTGTGTCTAAGAGTGGTAACGGAGAACTGGTTTATTTTCTCTTTTAAATAACATGAACCAATAGTTTTGTGGCCTTTAGGTGTGTGAGGAATGGGTTTTGGACTTTCTCATGTGATCCTATAGTTTACACCTGTAAGTGTGTTTTCATTATGTGTGAAGTTAGCATGTGCCAGAAAATGGATTTGAAGAAACGTTAGAGTTATTTTCTACATAGAACAACAATGATAAATTTTGTTTTTAAAGAAGAACCCTTATGGATAAATCACATCAAGCTTTAGGATCGATGTGTTTCAAACCACTACTAAGGTTCATCATCATGAAAAATATAAATAGCAAGATCAACAGATCACATACTTATAGCAGGGATGTAAAAATATGTGTGGGGGGGCTTTCTCTTGCACTATTGTTGCCTGGGGGTTTGGGGGGGGGGGGGTCGCATGTTTGGATCCCCCCCATGGAGGGGATTCAAGGGAAACACTCATGAAGCTAAGAATAGATGAAAATTTTCCTTATAAAATATTGTGATTTTGTACTCAATCTAGGTTGTTCATTAGGTGGATGATTAGATGGTAGAAGTTATGTTTAATTTAGGGGTTATTTTCCCTAAAAGGAAACCCTTCAGTTTATATGAGGGAATTGTCTTGCAAATGTGTATTATTATTCTGAGCAAGAAAGTGATCTGAAATTAAACATGAATGCAACATAACACAGATATAACCACAAATACAGATATGTCGCATAATAGCACTTCATTTCATTAATGAAAAATAACCAAAAATATGCTTATAGTTAAGATGGAAATAAACTAGCTTGGGTGGTGGTAAATTATCTCTGAGAATAGATGTGGCAACTGCATGCCTCTGAACTATGTTACAATGAGGCTCAAGGGCCTTTTTATTTTGAAAAAAAAATAGAAAACCATAAACAACTACAACTCTAACCCCAGGAAATGGAACAACAAGAGTCTTTGGGCCTCGTTAGGGTTAGTTGGGAAAACAACTTCACAGGGTTGTAACTTGGCCATATTATCTCTATTTGACACGTACAATACCTCATTGGAAATATCTGTTTTATTGATACAAGATTTTCCACAAGTCCTCCCTACTATTAAGGGCTTATTTTAGACCTCAAAAAACATCATTTAGGGGGTCAAAACTACTCTGGAATTTCACGACTCAAAAGACTGCTAAAAATAGTAAATGTTGTTATAAACAAGGAAGCTAATTAAACTGACTGAAGGTTTAGGTGGAATAGGTAGGTGGTGACCAATATGCACCTCGATTAATCCTCCCTCCTTAGGAAGAAATGATCCCCATTCTGTTGAAAGCCTCCATGAGGTGAGGAAATATTTGTTCAACGTGGTCCTTAGTGAACCACTTTCCCTAGTGAAGGAGTTGGCATACTTTGACAACTCGATATAGATGGATCCTTTGTTAGTGATTTTTATTGATCTGCGTGTCCATGATTTGATCATTTGAGGCATGTTCCATTCATTATGGGTTTTAATTTGTTGGTGTGAGTTGTTCAGCAATGTCAGATGTGTCTAGTAAGAGTGCAAAGTATGACTGAAGGCGGTCCACATTAAACACTGTGTGCAGGTGAAGGAATGGTCGAATGCTAAGTTATAAGGAATTTTCCCCCTTAGTGATGGTGTACGAACCATATTGGAGTGGGTGAAACTTTTGTTGGGGCCCAACGAGGCGCTCCTTTTGCAAATGTAGCCAAACTGTGTCGCTCACCTAGAACTTGGGTGGCACCTGATGTTGATCATGTCATTGCTTGTATTTAGCATTGAGACTGCCCAATATGTCATGGTATCTCTAGGAGATGTGTTAAATGCACTCAATTAATTTTTTATCTTGGTAAGATTCAGACAAGACATGAGCTGAATCTACCTGAGGATCTACAAATTGTAGGGCCACATCAATGGGACATAGTGCATGGAATCGAAATCCCACCTAAAATTTGTTGTAGACAGTTGAGATATGGTGAGATATATTATAGCTATGCTGGACATAGTGTATGACTTCATCCCACACACATCGATGCTTTGAGTTTCACATGCACAAAATTTGTATGATCATCCTGTTGACTACCTTTGTTTAGCCATCAATTTAGGTGTGGAAAGTCATAGACTTAGTGAGCTTGGTATCTAGAATTGACCAGAGACTTAACAAAAATGTACCTAGGAACTTGTTGTCTCGATCTGAGATAATGAATTGTGGGATCCCAAAGTGTACCCACATTCATTCAAATAATAGCTTTGTAGTGGATTCTACTATGATAGTCTTCTTGCAGGCCACTAAAATGGACATCTTAGTTATGGAACTGTTGTAGTTTTGTGGACCATTTCTCATGGCGATTATTTTGCAACTTCCATTCTATCTCTATGAACTATAGGTGTCGATGGTTTGTGTGGATGATCACTTCCTTCCCTAGAATTTAATGCTTCCATTGTCAGCATGCCTGCATAATGGAAAACATCTATTTTTCATAGGTTGGATACTTTTAGATTATGTCTGAAGGTGCCTCATTGTAATATGCCCCTGAATTCCCCTGCTGATTAAGAACTACACCAATCCCATAGTCGGAGGCATTTGTCTCAATCTCCAATGGTTGCTACAAGTTTGGTAATATGAAAATTGGTGCAGAGCAAAGGCGATGTTTCAACTTGACATATGCCTTTTGTTGGAATTCAGACCAAAAAATATTTTTTTTCACTCCTCCCTTGGTCACTTGACTCAAAGGCCAATTGATATGAGAGAATCCTAACACGAACCTATGGTAGAAGTTGGAAAGAGCTAGAAAGTTGTGGAGCAATGCTAGAGTGGTTGGGGCTGGGAAATCCTAAATGAATTGTATCTTGGTTGTGTCCACGTTCACACCCTACTCATCAGTGATGTACCAAAAATATTGAACTTGGGTTATGCCAAAAGTGTATTTCTATAAATTGGCATACGATGCCACAGGGTTTGGAGGACTTGTCAAATATGGTGGAGGTGCTCTTCCCAACTTTGGATGAAAATCAGGCTATCATCCAAATACGCCACCACGAATGAGTTGGTGAAGGGTCGAAAGATATCGTCCATTAGCCTCATTAAAGTTACATGGGCATTCGTTAACCTAAAAGGCATGACTAACGATTCAAAAAGGCCATCCTTCGATTTAAAGGTAGTCTTACGCAAATCAGAGCGTTCAATTGGTACCTCGTGATAGTCATACTTTAAGTCAATATTGATGAAATATTTGGTCCCCTTAAGCTGGTCCAGAAGGTCCTCAATCTATGGGATTGGATACCTATTCTAGACAGTGATGGTTTTTAGTGCCTGATAGCCAAGTTAGAGTCTCAAGGTTCCATCCTTCTTCTGTATCAACACGATCAAGATCCCACAGGGTGATGAAATTAGCTTGATGTGCCCTTTCTAAAATAACTCCTAAATTCACCTCTTGATTTCATCAATGGCAAGGATCCCGTAACATGGATGCTATAGATGGAGCAATATTTTGATCTCAATAATGTGCAAAACACACAAAAGGTATGCATTACAACTGCATTTAAAACAAAATACATTTGTATGGTATCGATGGCTTTGCTCCCATAAGAAAATTATCACTTGGTCAATTTTTACGGAGGAAATGATAGCACATTATGAGGATAAAAAGAGCCACACCTTCTTTAGCCAATTCATAAATCTCAAACGAAAGGGTTCAGTGGCGGAGCACATTGAGGACTTCCAAAAATTGAATATAAGGGTAACTGATATTCCAGAGGAACACATGATTGATGTCTTCATAGGGACTTTAAAGGATAACATCCAACATGAAGTTCGCGTTTAGGAACCTGATTCATTGGAGAAGGCATTCAGGTTGGCAAGAAAAATTGAATGTAAAATTATGGCAATAAAGAAGCCTACCACTCACATCTATAAAGATGGAAGTGTTGCTACTCCTAGACTTCCACAACATACAAGGTTGACACCACAAAAATTGGAAGAAAAAAGAGAAAAAGGGCTTTGCTACAGTTGTGATAGAAAATACACTAAAGGTCATAAGTGTGATGAGAAGAAATTACTTTACATAGATTGTGAAGAGGAGGAAGAAAATGAAGAAGAAACTTCAAAAGTAGAGGATATACACCAGGAAGAAACCATACAAGAAGAAGAAATGAGTCTGACCATATCATGTAATGCATTGGAGGGAATTAACACTCCTCAAACTCTCAAGATAGAAGGGCATATCAAGAAGAAAAAGGTAATAGTGTTGATTGATTCGGGCAGTACCCATAATTTTATTCATTGTAAGGTAGCCAAGGAATTGAATTGTTTCCTATACTCAACACCATAATGTCAAGTGATAGTTGCAAATGGAGGAACTATAAATTTCTATGGAAAATTCCATAATATCAAGCTAGCCATGGGGGAATATGTATTGAATATTCCAATGCTTTCCATCCTAATGGGAGGTGTTGATGTTGTACTAGGAGTACAATGGTTACAATCTTTGGGGATGGTAGCTTTTAATTTTCAAGAACGTTTCTTGAAATTGTTTTTGGAAGGAAAGGAAATCAAATTATGGGGTATCCCAGGGAAGCTAGGAAAGATAATAAGATCTAATGTCATGAAAAAGCTTTTGAAGAAAGAACAATGGGGCGTAATTTCACAATTATGCTCACTAGAAGTTCCAACATCAAAATCATCTATTTCTCTAGATCTCCAAAAAGTCTTGGAAAATCATTCCAAGGTGTTTGATACTCTCAAAGGACTCCCACCTATTCATGATCATGATCATGCTATTCATTTGATTCCAGGAAGTGTTCCTCCAAACATCAGGCCTTATAGATATCCTTATGTCACAAAGAGCGAAATTGAACATATGATTGTAGAAATGTTAGAGGCTAGTATAATTCAACCTAGTCAAAGTTCTTTCTCTGCTCTAGTAGTATTGGTGCACAAGAAATATGGATCATGGCGCATGTGTCCAGATTATAGGGAGCTCAATAAGCTCACTATTAAAGATAAATTCTCCATTCCTGTGATTGATGAATTTGGATGAATTACATGGAGCAATTTATTATACCAAGTTTGATCTCTGTTTAGGATATCATCAAATTAGAATGAAGGCTGAAGGTATTACGAAAACAACATTTCGAACACGTGAGGCTCACTATGAATTTTTGGTCATGCCTTTCGGCCTTACCAATGCACCTTCTACATTTCAAGGGTTTATGAATTCCATTTTCAAACCCTTCCTTAGAAAATTTGTGCTAGTATTTTTTGATGATATACTAATCTACAATAGGTCTTGGAAGGATCATGTTCAACATGTTGAGAGGGTGCTCAAACTATTGGAGGAGAAACAATTATATGCAAAAACATCCAAATTTTTCTTTGGAGTACAAGAGGTGGAATATTTGGGTCATATTGTATCTCACAAGGGTGTTAAGGTAGACCCTAACAAAATTAAAGTCATTAAAGAATGGAAATTCCCCACAACCATAAAGCAGTTGCGCAGATTTCTTGGGTTAACAGGGTATTATCACAGGTTTGTTAAGAATTATGGGAGAATAGCAGCACCTCTAATAACATTATTGAAGAAAGATGCATATTCATGGACTCCTGAAGCAACTAAGGCCTTTGAACATCTTAAAGAGGAAATGTGCCTAGCACCAGTCTTAGCTATGCCAGACTTCACAAAAACCTTTATTGTGGAATATGATGCCTCAGGAAATGGAATTGGTGCTATTTTAATGCAAGAAGGAAGACCCTTTTCTTTTGAAATTCCTTCAATCAAAGGAAAGTATTTACAAAAGGATATTTATGAGAAGGAAATGTTAGCAATACTACATGCACTAAAGAAATGGATACCTTAACTAATGGGAAGACACTTCAAGGTAAAAACTGATCATGATAGTCTTAAACACTTTTTGGAACAAAGACTATCTTCAGAAGAGAAGCAAAAATGGGTCACAAAGATATTGGGTTATGACTTTGAAATCATCTACAAAAAAGGGAAGATAAATGTTGTTGCAGATGCACTCTCAAGAAAGGAAGAAGTGGTGGAAGCATTGCTTTATGCCATTTCAATTATCCAACCAGATTGGATAACCGAAGCAAGGGATGAATGGAATAAGGATGAAGAAGTGTGGACTCTCATTCAAAAGTTGCATCAAGATCCTAGTACATCTGATACATTTAGTTGGAATAATTATTCCTTATGGTACAAATATCAATTATATATTTGCAACAATTCCCAACTAAAACAAAATATTATTTTGGAATTGCACACTTCTTCTTTAGGAGGACAGTCATGATTTTTAAAAACTTACCACAGGGTGAAGAAAGAATTTTTTTGGGATGGCCTTAAATCTGATATTCAAAATTTTGTGGCAGAATGTTTGGTTTTCCTGCAAAATAAAGTTGATACAATTAAGACCCCAAGTCTTCTAAAACCTTTATCCATTCCAATTAAATGTTGGGGGGAGATTTCAATGAATTTTATCACAGGTTTACCTAAGTCCGAAGGAAGGAGTGCCATCATGATGGTAGTTGATGGAATTACCAAGTATGCACAATTTTGTGCATTATCTCATCCATTTAAAGTGAATACAATTGCTACTACATTTATGGAAACAATTGAAAAGATACATGGAAACCCGAAGATTATTGTAAGTGACCAAGATCCCATTTTTACAAGAAATTTTTGGACGGAATTATTTTCTTGTTTGTGTACTCAACTAGCTCATAACTCATGTTATCATCCTCAATCTAATGGTCAAAAAGAGATATTAAATAATTTTTTGGAAGGATATCATCGTTGTTTTGTATCTAATAAGAATGCACAATGGGTCAAGTGGTAACCTCTCGCTGAATGGTGGTATAACACTTCCTTCCATACTGCAGCAAAAATGACCCCATTTATGGCACTTTATGGATATCATCCACAATCCATCACATCTTATTTAAGGGAAAATTATAGGATTAAAGCAGTGGAGGATCACATCGAGCATCAACAAGAAGTTCTCCAACTCTTAAAGGATAACATAAAATTGGCACAAAATTGAATGAAACAACAGGTAGATCAACATCGCAGTGAGAGAATTTTTGATGAGGGAGATTGGGTATTTTTATGGCTACAACCATACAAACAAATGCCCCTTACAAAAGCTAAGAAGGATTATAAATTATCACCAAAGTACTATGGTCCTTACAAGGTTTTGCAAAATATTGGTACTATGGCATACAAATTGGAGCTTCCTACTTCTTCGCGAGTGTATCCAGTTTTCCATGTTTCATGCTTAAAAAAGGTTATAGGGGACAAACTTCCAGTTCAAACAATATTTCCAGAACTTGATGAGGAAGGAAAAACCATATTGGAACCTGAAGCAGTCACGGAAACAAGAACTCGACAACTACGAAATCGATCAATTTCAGAGTATCTCATCAAATGGAAGAACTTACCCATTGAATATTCTACATGGGAGCATGAGAATTTTATACAAAAGAACCCGGAGCTACTCAAGCATTGAGGAAAACACTTTTTGAAGGAGAGGAGCATGTTAGGTCCCTATATTACTAGTATAGTCCCTTATTGTTGTTAGTGTAACCCCCTTATTGTTATTGTTGTACCCCTGTAACCCCCATATTGTTATTGGTATGCCCTTAAATTATTATTGTTAGGTCGGCAGGGATTACATTGTGGCCCCACTAGGATTACATTGTGGCCCCACTAAATCCTATATATAGAAAGGAGGTTTTTTCATTTGTATCATCCAAGAATTGTTCATTTATGTAATGTATTGGAGGTTGCCCCCTCGAAGTGGCTGATTTCTAAGTCGTTGATCTCTCTTTTCTTCTAATTTTGGAGCTGGTTTCACAACAAAAGTAGATGCAAAAATAGTTGTTAGCCCATGCATTTGTCAACATTCAAATACTTATCAAATCGTGATAGGAGAAATAGATAAAATAAATCATATAACCAACATATAACCATCATAGAAACAATGGAAAATCAACCATAAAATAACTAGCATAATCACTACAAATGTTCATAGAAAACAATAGAAAAATATCTCATATTAACATATGAAAAATTCCAACCACGTCAAGACTTCCACGTACCATCCAACCATATATTAGGTTAAACCAAATATCTCTTCCATTCAATCACCCTCGTACTATATTCCAAGCATGAAAGTGGGATCATAGGGGCTAAACCAAAACAAAAGCAACTAGGGCTTCTAGAGGCCAAACCACCTCAATCTCAACCATAGTGATCTCACCTATACAATCAAGAAATCACTAACATCAACTCTCTACCCAAGTTGTCCAGGACTCTAGGAACTAGTAACCCAACCCACAACTAAATCAGGGCTCCAGAGCATTTTATGCAACCCATGGCTTGAGACACTAGTAACATAACCCACGAGGCTTCAAAGCATTTGTGCCAACTTGCAGGCTCTAGGAACTAGTAACTCAACCCAAACTGTTCCAGGGCTCCAGAGCATTTGTTCTAACCCACAGCCATAGGGAACCTAAGCACTAATTAGAAAAACAAGTGGGAAACCAACAACACCATGGTTTCTAGGAAATGACAAGTCAAGGCTGAAACCACTATCAATTGAGCCAAATCTTCATGCCAATGAACACTAGTAAAAAATGATGAAATTATGACCAGGTGACTAAAAACGTTAGTCACCGCAATTATTTCAAGTGAATTACTACTAAATTTGAGCAACTTTAAGTTACCGAACTAAAAATTACTAACTTAAATGACTAATTTAGTCTAGGAATAGAAAATATACGACTAGATAATAAGTGACTAAACTAAAAATGACTAACTTGAATGACTAATTTAGTCTAGGGATAAAATATATGACTAGATAATAATAGTCAACTAAAAGTGAATATCTTAAATGACTAATTTAGTCTAGGATTAAAATATATGACTAGATAAGAAGTGACAAAATTTATAATGATTAATGTAAATGACTATTATATTCAAAGAATAACAAAATGACCAAATAACAAGTATAAAAAGTATATGAATTAGTCATTTATGTCAGTAATTTTTAATTGTGTCACTCCATAAATGGAAAATTGAAATTTTAATACCGAAGTGTTACATTTCACTATAGGGGTCTCTGAATCCATCTGTAGTGTTAAAATTTAGAGACAAAGGGGTCTCTGAATTTATAGTGTTGAAATTGATCTAAATAACCTTTTGTCTCTAAAGTTTAACACCATAGATGGATTCATCTACAATTAACATAATTGCATGTATCATTTATCTTATACTTTACACTAATGCCTTCATTATAATTTTAGTAAAGGTAATATTTAGATAGACAAATTAATATTTATATTTATATTTAATCTTTGGCCATAAATTAGTTTAATTTTAAAACTTCATTGATTTATGTTAAAAGTATGAGTTTTTTTCCTTTTTTCTTTTTTCCTTTTTTAATTTAAGGTTAAATCTTCATATTTACATTTAATAAATAAATAAATATGATAACATTGCTTATGTTAAAAGTTTTAATATCTAGTATTAAATCGTCATATTTACATTTGATAAATACTAAATAGATAAATCTAAAATATGTATTTGTAGCCCTATTTAGTAAAGAGGTATGAACCTTTATTAACTCAAGCATGAACCTTAATTAAATTTTTAATGGTGTATGAACCTTTTTTTTGTAAGTCAATGTTCTATTGATGTATGAAAAAAGGATTACATATATCCACTTACAAAATAGGTGGTCTCACCTCGACCGGATTTGTTGACCAAAATTTGAACCGGATGATAAAAATACAAAAGAGAGGCTAGCTAGGACATTTCCCATTAATGGTTGAGCCAAAGGCACCAAAGTACATATAAAACATAAAGAACACCATATAGCATACTATTCATCCAACGTGATGGATGCAAGGTTGCCCGAGGTTGTTCCTAGAGGCAGTGGAGGATGAAAGTGACATTGAACATTACCTTCAAAGTGCGCCAACTAAGTCTCCAGATTTCTACTTTCTCATGAGGAGTTGATTTTGGCCTCGCAAAACCACTACTAATCTCTCCCAGAATTGGCACTGTAAATAGTGCATTTGGTCTAATGTTTCCATCTCCTTTGCATGCTCCTCATGACGAACTCTCTCAATTGTGTCCACCCTATCCATTAGGTTTTTGATAAGTGCACGATAGTTCTCCAAGTAGCAATGTTGGATACCATGCCCCTCATTTAACTTAGAGAGATCATACCGACGATTCCCCTGACACCATGAGATCCTCTGCTTCGACAAATCTTATTTTGAACCCTTGAATTCGCACCCCTGTTAGCCCCCCGCTTACCTCCTCCATGTCCCCCATGCACACCCACACTAGCAAGCTGAACATACCCCGCAATCTTTCCACCCCGACGTGGAGCCTCCATTATTATTTCTGAGTCCCCCACCCCCACAGGGCTGTGGATGACAGGGGAGGGATAATTCCCACACAACACTGGGGGCTTCATAATTCTCTAAGGTCGATAAGCCTCGCCACATGAAAATTCAAGAGACTAGATCCCCTACCAAAGAATACAACCACCACTAGAAAAGGAGCCAAATTTCACCGAACACCACCACAAGGAAGTACAAAGCCACCTCCCACTATCAGATAAATACCACCGCCACCAGGAAAACCAATTACCACCTCTCACCAAACCAACAAAGGCAATTGAACAACAAACGATGACAAAGTAGTCAATGCCTGAGCGTAAATTCCCCTAGGGAAGCGACCAACCTCCCAATTCTCCACACAGAAACCACACACCAATCCAAAAAATACCATCGCACCAACGGCGAAGGGCACGAAATTGGGAAAATAAAATATTTTTCCACCACTACCCTCAAGCTTTCCTGGACTACAGATTCCAGCTTCCTCTCTTAACATGAAAAAACAGGCTCACTAAAAGCCAATAAAAATGGAAATGGGTGAGCTAACTTCCCTTCAACTTCCTATACTCGACCCAAATGCAGACAATGGATAAAAAAATGAGTAGCAGGGACCGGTTGAACACATCTCACCAACAAATTCCCATGAAAAGCACACACAAGCCACTCCCTCTGTAAACTTTCCTGTAGCATTTATGCTTCCTCCCCAGCGGCCACCGCCAATAATAACACCAAACCAAAGTGAGGAGTTGAATGTCTGGCTCCCTCATCTTCCCTCGCCTTAACCTTTCACCACATCCAATCTCCAACGCCAATTATTTTTCACACGAATTTTCAACGTGATGCCAATACCTCTCTCACTACATGCGTTATGGTGAAGGGATCGAGAGGACCCTCTCTCACCCTCGCTGCACTTGTATTTAATCATGCGAGACACCTTCCACGTGTTGTGTAGACCTCACCCCCATGGGAGAGTGTATGAACCTTTGTTAATTTAGATATGAATGCTAATTATTTTTTTAATGGTGTATGAACTTTTGTTAATTGTTTGATATGAACCTTGGTTAATTTTTAATGGTACTATGAACTTTTGTTAATTGTTTAGGTATGAAATTTAATTAATTTTTTAATAATATATAAACCTTTATTAATGATTATAAATGTGTAATTCAAAATATTTAAGTAAGGTTTATTGTGTAATAACATATAAATGTGTATATTTTTACCAATTTCTATGAGAATTGTACCAATGAATATATTTATTTCATTTAATACATAATTTACATGATTATATGAAATTAAGCTTTGAAAGAAATAATATTATTGGTTTTGTATTTGATTAATAATCAAAGTAGTAAATATTAATGTTTATATTTTAATTATTTTTTAATAGTGGATCCAATAAATATATTTATTTCATTTAATGCATAATTTACATAATTATATGAAATTAAGTTTTAAGTAATGTAATATATTACAGATTTATTGGTTTTATGTTCAGTTAATAATTAAAGTAGTAAACATTAATGTTAATATATTTAATTATTTTTTAATAGTGAATGGATTAAGTTGAATGCCCATTTCATTCAAATTAAAAATAGCTATGAAAGCGAAAACTGACTATATGAAAGTCGAAATTGGGTTTAAACTGTTTTACTGCTCAATATATGGTGGTTTAAACTGTTGCCATCCCTACTTTCATTTTTTGCTGCAACCTTCATACTTACATTCATATCTTTCCAGATTTTAACAATAAAGCTTTGATTCTTTGCCACTATAGAAACTCCTGTAATACCTTTGTTCTAAATGCCTCATGTTTTTGCCTCGTGAGTAATATGGCCTTCCCATATGATTATCCTCATACCAATGAGTGAGTGAGATTTCAATAACTAATCTATATCAGTAAGTGGGGTCCCAATACCTTAGCCTTGATCGTAATGTTTACCCATAGTTTCAAAAAGGGTGTTGTTCACTCTAATCCATTTACTCAACTATTATGTTTCTGCTCACCTATCCCAGCCAACATGAGTGTTTTTTCATTGCACGATAGTGGTGGCACAACCAATCTTCCTTTCTATGCTCCAAAAAAGAAACTATAGCCAGGTGATCGGGGGGTTTAGGTTTCTCATCTGGCTTAGTTTCTTGTGCTAACTGTTTTTTTACGGTGTTGATTAGGACAGTAGCTAAGGAATTTCAATTAAAACCATATTTTCCAAACCTTACCGTCGAGAATAAAAAAAACCCCCACCCTTTAGAGAACAAAATTGATCAAACCCCAAAAAGACACATAACCTTCTTCATGGGGATGAAGTTACCTTAGAATGCACACAAATTCCCTTTAAAGACATTTCACAATAGGAACAATGCGACTGATCTTGCTTTTTCTGTCTAGTGTTATTTTTGCTACATGTCAAAATTGCACCAGATTTATTTGATAAAGACCAGATTAAAAACTTTTTTTTTTGAAAATTTGAAACAAATCTCGTTGGATAAAACATAGCGGCCACCTAGGGGAAACAAAAACATTTTGGATGAGTGAATGAGAAACCTGGGGAAAGAAAAAACATTTATTCTTGTTATGAAAAGTGTGTGAACCTCTTGCATGGATCAGATAAGATCTTGCAATTATGTCCATTGGTATGTCCAAAAGATGAAGCATCACAAAAAATTGTAATTCGTGTCGGCATAGCACCCAGAAGAGCTGCCACTAATAATTAGTGTTTTCACAGTCCATATAACAATATAAAGACAACAACACTGGTATGAAGATGGCTACTTCAACATATATTGAAAATAATATCTAAATTGTTGTCCTTTATGTCGTTATTACCTTTTTTTCACATCTTAAAAGAAACAACCATATATGGTGAGATTATGTCCAGAGGACACACTAAAAATCACGTTGGAGAAAATAAAGTCTTATGACAATGTAAATCATGGTAAAAGTGATCAAATTCTGAAGATAACAAAGGAGACAATTAGGAATAAAAAATATTTCAATCAGGGAGCAATTGCCTTAAAAGAGGATGAAATAGTCTTAATAATTGATTCTACTCACCATCTTGTCGCTGTCAGTCCAAGGTATTGGATGGTTTCACTATGGAGTCTGGACTATTCCTGTTTTAGGCTTCCTAGTGGTTATTTCAACACTATTTTCAAGACATAAAATAGATGGACCTATGAAAAATAATTCTCGCAAAATACAACGAAATTCCCATTCTATCAATTGAGACACAAATGGGGATTTCCAGCATTTCTCAGAGAAGAAATTTGACCTCAAAAATCTTGTGGAAAAACCTTGGAAATATATGCTATTCCTTTGTAAAGTGATCCAGGCATTTTTAGTTCTATACTCTTGGAGAATGGGGATCCTTAAGCTATGTATTTAAGAGAAAACATGACAAAGGAAAAGGGAGACAACTATCATTTCCAGGATATGAAGTTTCAAATATACTGAATTTAGAAGGATGTAGAATTATTGGTAGAAGTTTCAAGTCATAAAATCATGAAAGGTACAGTAACAAGTTTTAAAATAAAGGAGAGCTAAAATGCAAGGTTATTGTTTTTTAAATGGAGTTGAAAATTCTTATGAGAGAAGCACGATTGAAGCACGATTTTTGAAGCCTACATTTCCAAACATGTCCTCCCTACATTTAATAATAGTGCTATTGTATATGCCTCTACCCTGATCTCAAGAGATTCTAAATACTTGCGAAAAACTGTTAATTTTGCATGAAATATGGGCTTCCAAATTTTTTGTAATTGTTCTTATCCCAATCATATGAATGAAGATCATCCACATTGAATGTTGCATGAAATTTCCATATAAATGAGATAACTTTCAATATTATAGAGTTCCATATTGTCCACCATACTATATCTATCCCCAGAAGTGGCCCCTATTCAATTGAAACTGCTCACAAAGAGAATATCAAATTCAATGGTAACTATTAAGTAAATGTGACTCAAAATATCCCGAAAGGTATGCTTGATAGAATCTATTTTTTTATGATTCAAACAACAACATCTGTTAGACCTCAGTCACATCTAGTGTGGAACTCCCAAACCATGGTGAGAATGTAGGCGCTCATAGCTCAAAATAAAAAATCATCTGTAGGAAAGCCCCTAATGGTAATGATTAAAATGCTAATTTCAAGTTTCTATGAATTTAGGATTATGAGAAAATAAAATTTCATGTTCCTATTTTAAAATATCATTAGGAACCTAGAATTTCTCAGAGTGTCTTAGATGAAATTAATGCATGAAGTTGCAATTAATTAGCCACTTTGTTAGAAATCATACAGTCACAACATATAGTAATGCACTAAAAATCTTCATGAGTAATTTCATCAAAGATTAATTTCCAATATTATCATATTCAGTTTGATAGCTATAAAAAATCATAAGTAGGAGAGAAAATATTGTAATAAAATCATAGATCCCAAGCCAAAATACCCCATACATTCATAAACTCATCAAATACAACTTGCACCTTTTAAATCCTTCATTTATGCGCCTTCTTGAGCTATTTCTTCTTCCATTAAGCTATGAGAAGTTTTTTTATCACAGGAAAATCGGAAAAGAAAAGATGACATTATTTAATGTTAGGCAGAAGGATTTACAGGGCTGAGAGACATTAGAGAATCTGAAGTATTTAGAAATATCCAAGGTCTGAAAGGGAAAATCAAATTGCACACATAAAGAACTAGTTAAATGTGCCTTTGTGCATAGAATTCTTCGATAAGCATGCCTTTGCACGGATTTTCCTCAAACAGCCGCGTGGTCCTGACAGTGGTGAAAGTCACTTTCCGAGACCACAAGGCACACTCCAGGACATTCATCCCACACTTGAGGTCACCTAAGGACAACTGCCCAAGCCTCCTTAGGACCTTAAAGGGGCACACAATGGAATAAATGTGGCACACAATGGAATCACCCTCCTCTCTTGGGTCACCATCCACAATGTACCAAGAGAGGGAAGGATGATTTGAATTCTCCTATAAAAGGCCACCAAGAGATGAAGAAAATGAGAGCACATTTTCATGCTGGCCAGAATTTCCCCAAGCAATACCAGAGATAGAAGATATAGATGGGATTCATTTGTTGGCCATCGAACAAATCTAGTCCACCACATTAGAGAGAGGGAGACTTTGCGCCAAGGTAGCTCAGAAGTAAAGACATCCTTACATCGGGACTTAGAACCCCTAGTTTTAAGGGCCCCTTGGCAAGTGCGTTAAAGTTTCATCCTCATTTCCTACCAGCACTCAATAAGAGGGGACGTAAGCATCGTTGTTGGATTATTGAAGTTGTTTAACTCTATTTAGAGCTTTTGTGTTATTTGTTTTAGTTTTGGTTTAGTTTTTATGTTTGAATATGCATGTTATTTCTCTATCTAGTATGTTTATGTTCTAGCATGTTCCACTAACTTTCTTGAATCCATCTATTTTTATGCTTGTGACCAATTAAGAGGAAAAAACAACCCCTCTTAAGCGAGTGTGATTTGTTACATTCGTACGCCAAACACATCAACAAAGGATTGAAAAACCACTTACTTTTATTTCCAAGTTTATGTGGTTTTGCCTTTTTTCAGAGACCTTTGTCTTTGATGTGGAGTTGGGGTGGAATTTCCCCGTTTCTCTCCTTCACTACCTGGTTTATCCCTAGTGACAGGCTGAAGCTTAATAGCTCCCAAAATTACTTTGCAGGAAATTTGTGCACCTTTCTTATAGATAGAAGTGCCTCAGTACACGCATTCAAAGGTGACCTATGCGAAAAAATTGTGCTTGTTTCAACATTTTGCGTGCAGAAACCAGAAGTAGATTTTTCCTACTATTTCCATCCTTTTCTTGCTTTTAAAGGTGACTGGAAGCCCATAGTACATCTTCCAGCACTGGTTGAGGTACCTCGCAACATGCTAAAGCTCACTCTTAGCTTCTTTTAGTAGTCTAGGTGTTAGTTTTATTTCAAGTTGATTTTTGCAAAGTTAACACATAGTTGAAGTAGGAGGAAAATTAACTTGCATTCCGAAATAATTTATGTTTTGAAAATTTCGGTAACAAAACACCTAGATAATTAGCCAAAGTAAGTGGCCCAAGTCCACGCATGCTTGGCTAGTTCTCTTTTCTAGTGTAAAAGTCATTAGTTTAGTTCAATTTTTGCACTAGGATTTCGGGACTAGGATCGAATTGTCGATAGAAGAGAAAGTAATCTATGTTGCCTTTGAACCCTCTGATGATCCTAGGAAAGAATATGAAAACTCCCCATTGACAACTCACCATCTCTTTATAGTTGATCACATAGATTAACTAGGAAAAATTGAAAGCGGCCCATATCCGCGCATGTTTTTCTTTTGAGCAAGGAACAACGAAACATAGTTTAAATAGGGGATTTTGAAAAGGATCATCGTGTTAGTCATTAGTAATTTTTTCCTGGGTAGATGACTAAATTATTGCCCTAGATTTCTAAAAACAAAGTTGATGAACATTGTGAGTTCTATAAATCTCACTGCCTTCATCATCCTTAATATAATTTTTCACTATTTCATCATTCCATCATGTCAAGCTCTGCTTGCAAATCACAGAAAACCAATTAGGGGCTTATGTCACTCATTTTGTCTATATTTTTTCACCTTTGGCCCAAAACCCTCTGTTTTATTTCTCCTAAACCCTCCACTACTACCTAAGGCCACCAACCAAACAACCATCTCTCCTACATCTCTAGAAATGTCTCAAGCATTGATGGTCTCAAAAATGTCTTTGTAGGTCCTTTTGATAAATCAAGTACATTGGATTTTGGATCTTCAATACATCAGTCTGTAAAAAACTCTGTTTTACCATAAAAATCCCAAAGTCTAAGTTTTCAGTCAAAAGCCAAGTCCAAGGAACCTTCCACTAGGTCACCTAGGGTTTCACAGGTCATTGGGTGGATTTGGTATCCTAAAAATCTCAGTTTTATTTGTATAAGGAGACTTATTTCAAAGAAAAAGAGGGACAAGTAACTTTGTACAAAACTGATCAAAAGGCCATTCAATAAAGTTCTCCTTGGCCTAGAGCACAAAGTTTGCAAGGGATAGCTACCCTTGTTCACATTTCTGCAAAAAGATCAAGATGGCCATCAGACTAGCAAGAGGTAAGGTAATAAGGGGAAATCATCACAAGAGGACCATCTACAACAAAGAGAAAGTCTGCAGGCCTATGTTTAAAGACAAATCAGGGTTTTTGAGACAAGATAGTGTACTAGTCAAATAACCATCACAAGGACTACAAGGACAAAAGTCACCTCAACTCCATCAAGTGCACATTGAATATTTTTAGAAATAATAAATGAGTTTTGAAAGGTTATAGAGAACTTGGAAGACAACACTATTTACTTTTCTCTAAATAGCCTCAAAACCTAGGATTTTGGGAAGATGGAAAAAATAGGTCCAAAGCAAATGATAAGGCCTCCTTCTTAAAAGCAGAGGGCATTCAAAAGATATCCAAGGTTTTCTCTAGGGTTTGTCCAAGGCAACACTGTTTCACCTACACCAAAGGAGAAATGGAAAATAATATTAGTATAAGGGCCTAAGCTTCCCAAATTCACTCAAAGGTCTCCAAAAATTCAAAAGAAAGGTAAGCATAGGGCTAAGTATTACCAGAGAGACATCAATATTGAAACATGAGCTTATTGTTCAGAAAATGAGATGTCAAACTCTAAAAAAGAGACTAAGAAGACCTAAAAACCCTATGTTATGATACATGCAGAAATTAGAAGTGGCCATGGGCAAAGCATGCAAAACTGGTGCATACATCTGTGCCAAAAAGAACCTCACTATGAAAATATCATAAAAATGTATGAAAGTCATGTTCAGGAAAATTTCACTTAAAAGGGCCAAAAAGGATAAAACTGTGTGTTCAGTTTGACAAATGCATGGCAAAGATAGTTTTGAAACAATACCTAAGATTCCAAAGGGTAAAAGGGATGAAAGGGACACCTACATCCCCTCAACTAGCCATCATCACAAGAGAAGAAAAAATGCCTTAATGAAGTTTTCAAAATCTTGCAAAAAGTAAAAAATTATCAGTCAAAAAAGAAAGAAAAGAAACAAACATTAGAAAAGTGGGTTGGTCATGAAATTGTTTTTCAAAAATTGTATAAAGGCCTTCCTTCCCTCTTCCCAAACTCATTTTGTCTTTGAAAGAGAGATAGAGAGCTTTTGAATCATTTTTAAGGGTTTTCTTTCAAACCAGGTAGAATTTCTTCGGCACTGCGCATAGGTGGAGGTGCTGCACACAAGGGAGGAGAGACAATGTTAAATAACATTGCATTACACACAGATGGACCAGCGCTGCGCATAGGCACCAGTGCTGTGCATAGGCACCGACACTGTGCACACACCCAAGTTAGAGCCCGAGGTGCCCACAAAAGCAGGCGCTGCACACAGGGGAGGACCTGATAGCCTATGCAGAGGCACAACTAGCACAAAAACTACATGGCATTGTGCATAGGCACCAGAACTATGCACACGCCCAGGTTAGAGCCCGAGCTGCCCACAGAATTGGGCGTTGTGCACAGCGAAGGACCCGATAGCCCGTGCAGAGGCCCAACCCGCATGAAAACTACATTACGTTGCACACAGGCTTGCACAACACCTGACCCGACCCAACGTTGTGCACAGAGGCATGCAGAGAGCACGACTAGAATGTTCAGTCGGGTGGCACTGCACACAGAAAAAATTTCTCCATAATTGAAAAAAATTGGCCAAAATCAGTATTTTCCTCTTCAATTATGCCCCAGGCTCCTTCACAAGTTGAAAACAATTGGTGGTCACCTTTCTTTGCCCTCCTAGTGTTCTTTTTGCATCCATAATTAGAGAAGGGTAACAAAAACCTAAATTGGCTAAAAAACCCTAATCTTCATGGCAAACACTCATTTAACCTTCTAGAGAAAAATTTACCAGTTGAGGAGAGGTAATTGGTATAAATACACTCAGTACAGGCTATGAATCCTTCAAAACTATGAAAGAATTCCTATAATTACTTCCATTTTGCCCCCATTTTATAAAATTTTCCCTCACCATCACTCATTTTTCCTCCCTAGACCTAAAATCTCTCACAAGCTAAAAACCAATTTGTTCAAAGACAGAATCAGTCACCATGTCAGGAGAAGGGATAAGTACCAGTAGTGATGAAAGCCAAGGGCCTTTCTAGCCAAAACACAAAGGAGGAAGAATTAATAGGTTTGAGTTGTTGGATACAATTCAAATCACCTCTTCTCCCATGATCTTTGCATGTTTTCAAGATGTTGGATGCTATCAGTTCTGTGAGATGGTTAAACAGGTCCAAAACCACTAAGATTTGACTAGGTTGTTCATTCTCAACGTACAAAACAAATAGGTCAACCTAGCAGGAGTAAATTTTGAGCTATCTTCCAAATCCATTGCTAGGGCCACAGGGATACCAGATGTGGGTGAGAGATGGTTCAAGAAGAAAAAATTGGCCTTAAGCTACTATGAGCCCTTCCTCAAACTTAGGTATCAACAGGGTTGTAATACTTTTTTCCCCTTCTCTCACCTGCTAGAGAGATATGCTGCATTGATGAGGCAGATCATCAAGTACTTCACTTGTGAGGGGATGTACTGAAGGATTTACTCATATCACATAAGGCCGCTAATGCCCTTCACCAGGGTTAAATTGCTAAACCTACCATACTATCTCTAACTGAGAATTGAAAAAATGGCTTCAATAGTCAAGAAAAGGAGTTATGCCCACCAAATGAAAAGCCTTTTTCACCACTCCTTGGTTAAGATGATTTTTTTACACCAACTAGAGCAGCAGGGAATCCCTTGGGAAGTTTTTATCTCACATGATATATTTGCAAATCCCCAAGCATTCATTAAGAAAAATTTTCCTTCCACTTCACACCCACTTACGTCCACTCCTCCATAACCCCCCAGAGATCATGTTTCATCACCTCCACCCATGCTTTCTCCACAAGGAAAATTGCCTCTTTCTTCTTCTCCTGAAGCATCAAATGAGGAAAACAGTAATAATGAAACAAGTCAAGAGGAGGCATAGCAAATAGAAATGGAGGACAATGAAGTTAGTAATGATGATGAATATGAGGAGCAGAAAAACAATGATGACCTTGAAATTGATGGCAAGAAAGCAGCCTTGAGGCACAATGCATGGAAGAAGAGTAGGATGATAATGATGATAAGGAAGAGGGAGATGAACATGGTAGTAATGAAGACAAAAACAATGAACCTTTGGAGGAAGGCAGTGACGGTAATAATACCAATGAGTCAGTCCCAAGTACAGAAAAGGACAATGATGAACAAAATGATGGCCTATAAGATAGTGAAGACAATGATGAAGATGACAGTCAACAAGAAAATGAAGATGATAGTCAACATGAAAATGAAGATGAAGGAACAGAAGGTGATAAAGAGGAAATAGAAGAACAAGAATAGGGAGATAATGAGGCTAAAACAGAGTTTGAAGAGGCAGGAAGTGACCAAGGAAATAACGCTGATATGAAAATCAGTGAGGAAATAGACATCAAAAGGGACATTCATGATAGTCATGACCACTGTCATGACTGTCATGACACTAATTAGTCTCTTGGTGACAATAAGAATGAAAGCAACAGTGCATAGAATGATGAAGAAGAGGACACTAATGAGGAACAAGATCAAAGTGAGGCAAGTGCAGAAGCTGATGATAAATTTAAAGACAAAAGTGATAGTATAGAAGGTAGTGAGGAAGATAATGATGATGATGATGTTGAAGGTCAAGAAAGCAGTGATACAATGGGGCATGAGGTGACTCATGGAAGCCATAGTAAAAATGAAAAAGTTGGTCACAACACCAAGGGTCACAGCCATGATGAAAACACTTTCAAAACTACCATTACACCTCTTCCATGCACATATCAAAGGGGGTCAAGACAAGTGTTTGCTGCCTCCAAAAGGCAAGGGGCCTTGTCACCTACATCAATTCCAAGGCTTGACAAGGGAAAATAAAAAGTGGGCCAGGTGAGGAGAAGTAAGAGAGTAAACAAAGCTACTCAAGAGCCTCAATACATTGACCTAGATAGTGACAATGAGGAGAAGGAGATGACCACCAGATTGCTACTCCTAACCAAAGATGCACAAATTAAGTAATTGGAAAGAGGCTTTGAGATGGCACAACGTGTCATTCAGTACTACAAGAATGAGCACAAGCATTTCAAGAAGGTGAAAAGGGGCTTTTCTCTCCAAAAAAAATGACCAAGCACTATGCAAAGAAACACAAGCTTGTTTGTGCCAAACTGAAGGAAGCCCTCCATGAAGTCCAAACCCTAAAGGAGGAAAAACAGCATGAAAGCCTTGGATTTCTTTCTAAATATTTCCTTTGGGTGTCCAAGACCTCTTGAGGGACCACTCCATAAATTTTGGGAAAAATTGAACAGTTTTTTTTTTTTTTTTTTTTTTATAATTTTGAAGCCTTTGTGCGTAGCACCATTGGCGTTGGGCACACATATCATGCATCCTTAGCTTGAAAACTTGATATTTTTGGATTTCTCTCATCATCAGTAGTCTTCTTACAAAATTTCAGACCATTTGGAGCAATTTTGACCCCCCAAAAGTCAAAAAACACCTAAATTTTGACCATTCTGCCTCATTTTCAGGCAAGGTGTTGCACACAAAGCAATGTTGGGAAAATATGTTTTTGGATAGGAAAATTGCACTAATTAATAAAAACAAAGGTATATCTAGAAATCCAACATGACAAGATTTCCAATGAGCCACCACAGAGCAAAATCCGACACCAGGAAGGAGGGAAAAACAAGACTGCAAGTACACCTATTTTCTAATATTTTGGCGTTGTGCATACAACACCAAAAGTGGCAAAAGTCAACAAAAAACACTCATTTATTGAAAAATGAGTTTTTTAGTATTTTTGAGACAAATCACTCTAGGATTAGGATTTATAAGTTATTATTCATTTATCTTTCTTAGATATTTATGCCTTGGGCCTTGCATGGTCAAATGGACATAAATTGTCATTTATGACTATTTTGGATATTTTAAAACCCTAAATTAGGTTTTTAGTCCTCCTTTGCTCCATAAATAGAGAATGAGGCTCTCATGTATTTTTTTTTCTTTTGATGAACTTGGAGAGCAATACATGGTTTTCATGAGCTTGGAGAAGAAATTGGTTTTGTGAAGTTGATGAATGGCTTGCTTGGATTGATGATGGAGAAGCTTGTTTGCAGGATTCCTAAGCTTGGATAATGGTGATGCGTTCTTAATTTTTTTATGATTTCTTGTCTTTCATTATGTTTCATCCTTCCATATGCAGTAGATCGGTAAATAATAGGTTAAGACATGCTCTTTGAAGCACCTTAGTCTTCCTGCTTTCTACTGCCTTGATGTTTTCCTTCGTTTGGTCATATTAAGGAATTCTTGATTGCTCCTTAGGTCCACCTAAACTTGTTTTGTTTAATGTATATGCTAGTTTACAAGTACGATTCATGGCATGCCCTGCTTATTTGAAGCTATCCAAACTCTATCTTGAAAAAATTCTTTGGAATATTGTCTGCTAGGTTAAGTCAAAGAGGTCTCATTCGATCTTGCCCTTTTTCCATGCTTATCAACTTGTTTTAGAGTTATTTACAGCTTGATGTATGATGTTTAGGATTTCCATCTTCATAGATTAAGTTATTGTGCTAGCTTGTATGTTTTCCCAAAATCTAAAGGTGAATTTACTAAAATTAGAAGCTCTTAGGCTTTCTATGTTTCACTGGAATGTTTATATTGGATCTTTGTCAGTTTAAGTATTGTTCGTTGAGCTTAATGGTTTGCCCTACCTCATGAGTTATAGCTTTTAACTATCTGTATTTATGACCTTTATTTTCCCAAACTTGATTTGCACCCCACCTCACACATTACCTTATCCATTAACCTTGCTAGATTGGCCCTACAACACACTCTGATTCATCATTGAGACACTCATGACCTTCATTGACTCCATAGCCCAATGATTCAAAGACCTCTCACTCCACCTATTCCACTTGACCATCTTACCCAACCAAAACAATAAAAAAACCCTACACTTAACAACTAGCCTAAAATCAACTATCTAAAGAAAACAAGAAACATCCTTTGCATCCAATAGAGAGATCCCTCTCTGACTGGTTCCATGTTACCCTGTCATTTGGTATACCAATCTACCAAATCATGGGACCCCAACATTCTGGCGATCACGGTGGGACCTTCTGAGTATAGAGTTGCCTGAATACCTCTTAAGACTCTTTAGACCCTCAATTTAACTTAGAAAATCCAGTGAATCTGCCACCTCATCGCCACGCTAACATTCGAGCTATCATGGTGGGACCTTCTAAGTATATAGTTTCCTGAATACCTTTTAAGACACTTTAGACCCTCAATTAACTTAGAAAATCCTGTGAATCTGCCAGCTCATTGTCACACCAACATTTTGGCAATCACGGTGGGACCTTCTGAGTCAGTGACAAACTAAGTATCCCTTAGGACTTCAGAAACCTTTGTCAAATCATAGAGAACTCAACTGATAGTCAACAGTAGATTATGTTTGTTTCAACATCTTAGAAAAATGATGATTCCGTCATAGGACACTCTTACAAACCTTAAAACTATGAAAAGAAAACTCACAAAACCCCAAAACATCCCTAGATTGGTTTTTGTCAATTATTGGTGGTGGACCATGAACATACATCCTTAAAAACAACAAAAATATCCACCTGGTGACTCTACTAGCCTCCAGTAGGCCTATTACTTCACTAGTACTCATTTCACTTCTTAGATTTGTGTCAAGCCAACCTTGAGAAGTTTATGAACCCAGTTATATACTGTGAGAGTTTACCAAAAACTAAGAGAGGTTAGATTTCGGAAAACAGTCCTAAAAAATTTCAACCTCTTTGATTTTAAGTTTGAAATGTAGCTTCACATAGGATCAGTACCAGATCTCATCCGGACCCAAACCCTCCCAACATAGTTGATGACCCAGAGAATATTTTGTGGAAAACCTCTAGATCTAGAAACTTAACTACTGTTAGGACCATTCACAGAACAAGCTATATAGCTGAACAAATTACAACTTTGCAAGATCCTCAGTTTGACTTACGCCATACAAAGAACCTTTTCAGAACCAAGTCACAAACTGATATCAACCAGACTGACCATGAACCCATAGATTTGTAGCAGAGTTCTAGTAGAGAAGCTTATCCTTATACACCACTTGACTTTCAGCTTCTCCATCAGTTTAACTCTTTCCATACCAGATCTATTTAGAACAAGTTTGCTAGTCCAAGTACTTCCACTACACCCATTCATACCACCACTGTGCAAACCACTCCGCTTCATCATACATTTCCTTTCACCAACCCTCAGCTTGTAAACCCTCCATTAGTTCCCATCATGGTAGCTTGGTATACTCCCTTGGCCGTACCTCAACCCCTAGTACCTTTTCCAAATGACTATCAGTCCAAGAGCCCTCATTTCACAGGGGCTGAATCCATCATTGCCCAACAACATGTAGATAGGATCATTGATGCTTCTGATTACATGGAGATAAAAGAAGAAACAATTAAAATGAGGATCTTTGCACAAAGTTTAGGAGGAGAGGCCAAAAAATGGTTCAAAGCATTAACTCCTAATTCAATACATGATCTCCCTTCCCTCTACCAAAATTTCATAAATAAGTGGAAAATCAAGAAAAATCCCCTTCAAATCCTTTCTGAATATAACAATCTTAAAATGAATGTAGGGGAAAGTGTGCAAGACTATTGCACCAGGTTTAATAGTGTGTACAATACCCTCCCACCACACATGAAACCCCCACAAGGCCTAGCATTAGTGAAATTCCCTGAAGGCTTTGACCCAGCCACGATTTTCCAATTAAGAGAAAGAGACCATGAAACTTTAGAAGAAATGCAAAAGGCAGCTATTAGTGCAGAGGTCAACTTGATTGAAAAGAGAGTTAGGATTAGATCAGAAAAGAGAGTGACCTACAAAGATGAAACCATGCCCTGAACCTCCTCATCTGATACCAAAATAGGCAGCCTAATGAGAATAGTGGAGATAATGGTAGAGAGGATAAACTTAAATGAAAGTCCACCTCCTAGGGAAAACCAAGCCAATTCCCAAAACCGAAACAGAACTCAAAACTTCAGAAGAGACATTCCTCAAATCATGCAAAGAGAAAATGACCAAAAAATCATGCCTCCCTTTCAAAAAAACTGTGTAGATGAAGAAGAAGGAGAAATTATAGAACCTGAAGAAAGCAATGTAAACCTGATAGGTTCTGATAATGAATATTAAGTTTTTCTCACAGAAGAAGAACAAGATCCCTTTTCCTTCGATCAAACTCAATCAAGTTATGAAGATTTTGAAGACTACCAATTGAGACTTGAAAATGCCATTATAGAAGTCCATAGGAAATATAACCTTAGGAGAAAAAGAAACCAAGAATCCTCCGAAAGAAATCAAATTGACACCGCTAATAGGAAAGCTCCAGAAAACAGTCCTAAGAGGACAGCAGACACTGTCAACACTATGGCTAAGAGAATTGACCAGAAAAAAGAAAAAGGCAGGCAACAAAGTAATGTCTCAATCTGCCCTAGCACCTCTACTAATGATCCTAAAAAAAAAATGTTTTCTAAAACCCCAGACGAGTGGGTCTAGATCGAACGGCGGAGATCGATTTTGCTGGGCATCCTGGTCTAGGCTATAACGCACGATGGACGATGGTTGCGCGGTGGTTTTCAAATCGTACAAGGGACACGCGTCACATAGCGTATGGAATCGCTGGCCAATGGAAGAAAACAACTTTTGGCCTGAAGGCGGTGTGAAGGATACTAGGCAGGTTTGGGAAACATCGCACGGATGGTGGGGACCACATGGTAAGTCACACTCCGCATCGTCCGATTTGCGGAGCAGATCGACGGTTGAGATTGCTCCATAATTTACACGACAGAAAACTTTGGAAATAAATTAAAAACCCAAAAACACGAATTTACAAAGGTTTTTAATGTCTTTGGGCGGATAAAATATTGGAAAGGATAAGCACCTGATAGCTTAACAGTTAGTTATGGCGCTCGGGCGTATGGACGAACAGGGTTAGGGGTTTAGCCCGAGGGGACTTAAGCCTCATACATAAAAATATGTATTTTTCATGGTTTTTGAATGATTTTCAAAAGAAAATAAGGTTGCGGTAAGGTTAAAAAAGTGGGTCCTTAACCTTATAAAATTAATTTGATGAGGGGAAATAGCAGAAATGTGGAAATGAGGGATTTTCATCGGGAATGGAGGGATAGAAAAAGAGGTTAGTTTGGAAGAAAAGGAAGGGAACAAGGGGGCCTGCAGCAGTCTTTGACTTTGGATTTTTGTAGGATTTCAGAGGTTTCTAGGATGTAAAACAACAGTGTGGGATCTGGACAGAGGCATGAGACCTTCAAGAGTCTTCAAGAGCCAACAATTTTTGATAAGGAAAAAATTGTTCTTTGAAGGCTCGAAACGTATTTAGCCACCTTTGGTATAATCAAATTTTACAGGTGGCTAACACTTGTCAAGTTGGATTTCTAGATATACATTTTTTTTTTTCTGAATGAGTGCCATTTTCCTATCCAAAAATAAATTTTCCCAACACTACTTTGTGCATGGCACCTTGCCTGAAAATGAAGCTGAATGGTCAAAATTTAGGTGTTTTTTGACATTTTGGGGGGTCAAAACTACTCCAAATGGTCTAACATTTTGTGAGCAGACTGCTGATGATGAGAGGAATCCAAAAATGTCAAGTTTTCAAGCTGAGGATGCATGAGTTGTGTGCGCAACACCAAGGTTGCTATGCATAGAGGCCTCAAAATTTTTTTTAAAAAAAAATCTTGCTCAATTTTGCCCAAAATTTGTAGAGTGGTCCCTCAAGAGTTCTTGGACACTCGTAGGGAAGATTCAGCCAAGACACCAAGGCTTTCATGCTCTTTTTCCTCCTTTAGGGTTTGGACTTCATGGAGAGCTTCCTTTAGTTTGGCACAAACAAGCTTTTGTTTCTTTGCATAGTGCTTGGTCATTTTTTTTTGGAGAGCAAGGTCCCTTTTCTCCTTCTTGAAGTGCTTGTGCTCATTCTTGTGGTATTGAATGACGCATTGTGCCATCTCAAAATCTCTTTCCCATTCCTTAATTTGTGCATCTTTGGTTAGGAGTAGAAATCTGTTGGTCATCTCCTTGTCCTCATTGTCACTATCTAGATCAATGTATTGAGGCTCTTGAGTAGATTTATTTACTCTCTTACTTCTCCTCACCTGGTCCACTTTTTATTTTCCCTTGTCAAGCCTTGGAATTGTTGTAGGTGACAAGGCCCCTTGCCTTTTGGAGGTAGCAAACACTTTCCTTTACCCCCTTTGATATGTGCATGGAAGAGGTGTAATGGTAGTTTTGAAAGTGTTTTCATCATGGCTGTGACCCTTGGTGTTGTCACCAACTTTTTCATTTTTACTATGGCTTCCATTAGTCACCTCATGCCCCATTGGATCACTTCTTTCTTGACCTTCAACATCATCATCATCATTATCTTCCTCACTGCCTTCTATACTTTCCCTTTGGTCTTTAAATTTATCATCAGCTTATGCACTTGCCTCACTTTGATCTTGTTCCTCATTAGTGTCCTCTTCTTCATCATTGTCTACACTATTTATTTCATTCTCATTGTCACCAAGAGACTTATTAGTGTCATGAAAGCTGTCATGACTGTCATGACTGTCCCTTTTGTTGTCTATTTCCTCACTAATTTCCCTATCAGTGTTATTTCCTTGGTCACTTCCTACCTCTTCAAATTATGTTTCAGCCTCATTATCTCCCTGTTCTTGTTCTTCTATTTCCTCTTTATCACCTTCTGTTCCTTCATCTTCATTTTCTTGTTGACTGTCATCTTCATCATTGTCTTCACTATCTTCTAGGCCCTCATTTTGTTCATCACTGTCATTTTCTGTACTTGGGACTGACTCATTGGTATTATTACCATCATCACTACCTTCCTCCAAAGGTTCATTGTTTTTGTCTTCATGACTGCCATGTTCATCTCCCTCTTCCTTGTCATCATTATCCTCCCACTCTTCTTCCATGCTTTGTGCCTCACTGTCCTCTTCCATGCTTTGTGACTCAAGGCTGCTTTCTTTCCCATAAATGTCAAGGTCATCACTATTTTTTTTCTCCTCAGATTCATCATCATTAATAACTTCACTATCCTCCATTTATATTTGCTCTGCCTCCTCTTGACTTGTTTCATTATTACTTTTTTCCTCATTTGATGCTTCAGGAGAAGAAGAAAGAGGTAAGTTTCCTTGTGGAGAAGGCATGGGTGGAGTTTATGGAACATGATCTCTGGGGGGTGATGGAGGAGTGGAGGTAAGTGGGTGTGAAGTGGAAGGAAAATTTTGCTGAATGAAGGCTTGGGTATTTACAAATATATCATGTGAGATAAAATATTCCCAGGGGATTCCCTGCTGCTCTAGCTGGTGTAAAACAATCATCTCAACCAAGGAGTGGTGAAAAAGGCTTTGCATTTGGTGGGCATAACTCCTTTTCTTGACTGTTGAAGCCATTTTTTCAATGCTACGTTAGAGATAGTATTGTAAGTTTAGAAATTTAACCCTGGTGAAGTGCATTAGCAGTCTTAAATGATATGAGTAAATCCTGGGGTACCTCCCCTCACAAGTGAAGTACTTGATGATCTGCCTCATCAGTGGAGCATATCTCTCTAGCAAGTGAGAGAAGGGGAAAAAATTTTTACAACCCTGTTGATACCTAATTTTGAGGAAGGGCTCATAGTAGCTTAAGGCCAATTTTTTCTTCTTGAACCATCTGTCATCCACATTTGGTATCCGTGTGGCGCTAGCAATGGATTCAGATGATAGCTCAAAATTTACTCCTACTAGGTTGACTTGTTTGTTTTGTAGGCTAAGAATGAACAACCTAGTCAAATCTTAGTGGTTTTGGACCTATTTAACCATCTCACAGAACTAATAGCATCCAACATCTTGAAAACATGCAAGGATCATGGGAGAAGAGGTGATTTGAATTGTATCCAAGGGCACAAACCTATTAATTCTTCCTCCTTTGTGTTTTGGTTTGATAGGCCCTTGGATTTCATCACTACTGGTACTTATCCCTTCTTCGGACATGGTGACTGATTGTATCTTTGAAAAAATTGGTTTTTATATTGTGAGAGCTTTTAGGTCTAGGGAGGAAAAATGGGTGATGGCAAGGGAAAATTTTAACAAATGGGGGCAAAATGGAAGTAAGTATAGGAATGCTTTCAGATTTTTTAAGGATTCCTAGCCTGTACTGAGTGCAATTATACCAATGACCTCTCCCCAACTAGTAATTTTTTCTCTAGAAGGTTAAATGAGTGTTTGCCATGAAGATTAGGGTTTTTTAGCCAATTTAGGTTTTTCTTACCCTTCTCTGATTATGGATGCAAAAATAACACTAGGAGGGCAGAGAAAGGTGACCACCAACCTTTTTCAACTCGTGCAGAAGCCTGGGGCATACTTGAAGAGGAAAAGACTGATTTTGGCCAATTTTTGTCAATTCTGGCCAAATTTCTTCTATGTGCAGTGCCACCCAACTGGGCGTTCCAGTCGTGCCCTCTGCACGACTTTGTGCGTAGCGTTGGGTCAGGTCAGGTGTTATGCAGGCTTGTGTGCAGCGTAGTGTAGTTTTCAAGCGGATCGAGCCTCTGTGCAGCCTATTGGGTCCTTACCTATGAGCAACGCCCGCTTCTATGGGCAGCTTCAGCTCTGACCTGGGCATGTGCATAGCGCCGTGTAGTTTTCATGTGGGTCAGGCCTCTATACGGGCTATCGGGTCCTCCCCTGTGTGCAACGGTCGCTTCTGTGGGAAGCTAGCCTTTTACCTGGGCATGTGCACAATGTCAGTGCCTATGCACAACACTGGTCGATTTGTGCGAAGTACAATGTTATTTAAGACTATCTCTCCTCCCCTGTGCACAACGCCGAAGGCTCTATGTGCAGCGCCGGAGAATTCCTACCCAGTTTTCAGGAAAACCCTTAAAAATGATTCAATGGCTCTCTATATCTCTTTCAAAGACAAAATGAATTTGGGAAGAGGGAAGGAAGGCCTTTATACCTTTTTTGAAAAATAATTTCATGACCAACCCAGTTTTCTAATGTTTGTTTATTCTCTTTCTTTTTTGACTGATAACTTTTTACTTTTTGCAAGATTTTCAAAACTTCGTCAAGGCATTTTTTCTTCTCTTTTGATGATGGCTAGCTAAGGGGTTGTAGGTTCCCTTTCATCCTTTTTACCCTTTGGAATATGAGGTATTTTTTCAAAACTATCTTTGGCATGCATTTGTCAAACTGAAAACAAAGTTTATCCTTTTTGGCCCTTTTAAGTGCAATTTTCCTGAACATGACTTTCTTACCTTTTTCTGATATCTTCACAATGAGGTTCTTTTTGGCACAGATGTATGCACTAGTTTTTCCATGCTTTGCCCATGGCCACTTCAAATTTCTGCACGTGTCATAGCATAGGTTTTTAGGTCTTCTTAGTCTCTTTTTTAGAGTTTTACATCTCATTTTCTGAATAGTAAGCTCATGTTTCAATCTCGATGTCTCTCTCGTAATACTTAACCCTATGCTTGCCTTTCTTTCGATTTTTTGGAGACCTTTGAGTGAATTTGGGAATCTTAGGCCCTTATACTGGTATTATTTTCCATTTCTTCTTTGGTGTAGGTGAAACAGTGTTGCCTTGGACAAACCCTAGAGAAAACCTTGGATATCTTTTGAATCCCCTCTGCTTTTAATAAGGAGGCCTTATCATCTGCTTTGGTCCTGTTTTTTCCATCTTCCGAAAATCTTAAGTTTTGAGGCTATTTAGAGAAAAGTAAATAGTGTTGTCTTCCAAGTTCTCTATAACCTTTCAAAACTCATTTATTATTTCTAAAAATATTCAATGTGCACTTGATGGACTTGAGGTGACTTTTTTCCTTGTAGTCCTTGTGATGGTTCTTTAACTAGTACATTGTCTTGTCAATCAACCACAAAAACCATGATTTGTCTTTAAACACACACCTGCAACCTTTCTCTTTGTTGTAGATGGTCCTCTTGTGATTATTTCCCCTTATTACCTTACCCCTTGCTAGGCTGATGGCCATCTTGATCTTTTTGCAGAAATGTGAACAAGGGTAGCTATCCCTTGCAAAATTTGTGCCCTAGGCCAAGGAGAAATTTACTGAATGGCCTTTTTATTAGTTTTGGACAAAGTTACTTGTCCCTCTTTTTCTATGAAATAATTATCCTTATATAAACAAAATATTTTTTTTTAGGATACCAGATCCACCCTATGACCTGTGAAACCCTAGGTGACCTAGTGGAAGGTTCCTTAGACTTGGCTTTTGATTGAAAACTTAGACTTTGGGATTTTTATGGTAAAATGGAGCTTTTAACAGAATGATGTATTGAAGATCCAAAATCCAATGTACTTGATTTATTGAAAGGACCTACAAAGATATTTTTGAGACCATTAATGCTTGAGACATTTCCGGACATGTAGGAGAGATGGTTGTTTGCTTGGTGGCCTTACGTAGCATTAGACAGTTTAGGAAAAACAAAACATAGGGTTTTGGGCCAAAGTTGAAAAAATATGGAGAAATTGAGTGACATGAGCCCCTAATGGGTTTTTTTGGATTTGCAAGAAAATCTTGACACGATGGAATGATGAAATAGTGAAAAATTATCTTAAGGATGATGAAGGTAGTGAGATTTCTAGAACTCATAATGTTCATGAAATTTGTTTCTAGAAATCTGGGGAAATCATTTAGTCATCTACCCAAGAAAAAATTACTGATGACTAACAGTGGCTCCACTTGGGGAGGGTAGCTCCTTTTTAGGAGGTGTCAAGAACTTCAGATCTCTAGCTTTATGGAGACGAGTGCCTCATCCATTCGACATATTTTTACCTCTTCTCACTTGTTGGTACTTTCTTGAAACTATGATCTCAATAATTTGAAAGATATGATTAGCTCAACTTCATCTCTACCTACCCATCCTACTTGCCTAACATTTTTTCTTCCTTGGGTGCATTTGGATTAGCAAACCCTTAACATCTTCATTTTGAAAGAAAAACAAACTATATACTTCTATCCTATTTCCTCCAAAGTTTAGATTACATTAATAAAAAAATTATTGTCTACCTAGACCATTCAATTGTCAAGATTAAACTGTTTGATAGGATTCATTCACTAAGTTATAAACATGAAATTGAAAACATGGTTTGAATTAGGATTAGACATTCTGACTTAACATGGGTTTGTGGCATAATAACAAGCTGCACACAAATGTTATTTTTGTACAAAACAAGACTAGAAAAATTAGGGCTATGATACATTGTTTGCTATTCATCCCCATTTTCCTCCTTGGTTTTGTTTAAAGCATGTGGAACCAGTATCTTTCTTTCCTAATCTATCTTTTGACAAGTCAAGTTTGCATAATTTGATTAAATATATTTCACTAACTTATCAACAATAAATTTAAAACATGTTTCAGCCATGATAAGGCAGTATGACTGAAACAAGACTTTCGTTTTTGAACCAGCAGTGGAATTTAAGGTTGCTCACTTTCAGTAGTACTATTTTTTGGATATGGAGCTTTACCTTTTTTCAAATTTGCCCTCTTTTCTATTTTTCCTGTTTTTTTTATTTTTGTGTTTTCCTTCATGCAATTTTTATGTACAATGAATGAAAAAACCTTTTAAAATTAGGACTCTCGACATAAATAGTGCTTGAGCATCTTGCCATTTACAGGACCTCCAAAAAATTTCTTCTCCATTAAGCCCTTATAAAAAGAAAGAATTATGACCTCTAACTGACTGAATAAGGTAAGGGCCTTTGCACAAATTTTCAAATTTACCATATTTAATTTTGTCTTCCCTCCTAGAATCCCACTTCAGTATAGTGTCTCCAATGTGGAAATTGTTAGCCTTAGTTCTTCTATCAAAAATTTTCTTAATGCTTTCTTGCATTGCTTGAGTCTTGTTATAAACTTCTTCCCTTGTCTGATGCAAATGAATGGTTTGGTTTAGCCTCCTCTGCAAGTCATTTTCTTTTGATTACACTTCTTGGAGAATTATTACTACCATAACTCTCAAGGATGTTGGAAAAATGGCATCCATGCCATACACTAGTTGATAGGGAGACATACCGATTGATTTCTTGGTGGTTAGTCTATCAACCCATAGTGCATGTATAATCTTGCCATGCCATGCCTTTTGATTCTATTCTAGAATATTCTTAATGATATTGACCAAAATTTTGTTATAGGATTCAACTAACCCATTACCTTGAGGGTAATAAGTTGTGGAATGTCCTAGTGTGATGTGATATTTATGACAAAAGTCAAGCATCTTTTTGGATGAAAAGGTAGCAACATTATCTGTGATGATATTTTTTGGGCAACCAAATCTAGACAGGATGTTTGTCTCAAGAATCTTGATAATGATTGAATCAGTGGCATTTCTAGAGGGGATGGCTTCTATCCACTTGGTAAAGTAATCAATGGCAGTGAGGATCCACTTATGTTGTGCAGGCAAGGTAGGGTGAATTTCTCCAATGAAGTCTAAATCCCATTGTTAAAAAGGAGCTTTGACAGTAATGAGATGTAAGGGTAAAGGTAAGAGTTTTCTCTTGCCATCAAAATTTGGCATTTATGGCAAGTCATGACTAGTTTGTGGGTTTCAAGAAAAAGGGAGGGCCAATAGTAGTCAGCTCTAAAGATTTTGTTGGTTGTGGTTTTCCAGTAAATATGGCCTCCACACTCTCCCTCATGTAGTTCATGCATGATCTTACCGGCATCATCTTTAAGCAAACATTTAAGCAGTATATCAACAGGATTCATCCAATATAATATTCCATCTAAGATGCAGAATTTCAAAGATTTTTGTTTTAGGAATCTAGCCTTTGTCTTTGATAATGTAGAGGGAGCATTTAGATAGAAAAGCACATAAATAATATCAACATACCACGATGAATTCAAAAATGCTTCTTCAACATGGGGAGCAATGCATTCTTCTTGTTCTTCTAAAACATCAACCATGTTCATATCTAAAGCTTTTAAATTTGACCCAGCCATGAGTTTTTCAAGCCCTTGTCCTTTAACCAGTTTAGTGGGCCTAATTTCTAAGTCATATTATAATATAATGGAAATCCACTTTCCCCTTTTCCCATCAGGGTCCTGATTTAAAATGTCCTTGAAAACTAAGTGCGGAACAAAAGTGATGATACGAGAATGTAAGATATAAACTCTAAAGTCTTTCAATGCTTTGATCAAGGCAAAGGTTTTTTTCTCCATGATTTTTTATTTTAAAGTAGCATCTCTAAGGGCCTTGCTGACGAAGGCTATGGGATGTTCTTTCCCTATTATGTTCTTTTGCAGTAACACTGCAGCAATAGTATGTTCAGAGGAAAATGTGAAAATGTATAAGTCTTTGGTAAAATCGGGACTGATCAGAACCAGTGTTTGAGTGAGTGCTAGTTTGACCTAATCAAAGGATTTTTTGGCTTCTAAGGTCCATTTAACCCCTATCTCCTTTTTAAGCTTGTTTGTAATATTCCTCAAAAGTTCGGCAAGGTTGGGGATGAACCTTCTTCAAAAGTTTATCTTCCCGATGAAAGAATGTAATTCTTTAATGTTTCTAGGATGGATGATTTGTAATATGTCTTCAATCCTTTTGGGGTATATTTTTATTCATTCTTCTGAGATGATGTGACCTAGGAGTTTTCCTTCCTAGAGACCAAACAATGTTTTCTTAGGATTCAAGGAAATGCCATATTTCCTACATTTTTCAAAAATTTTCCTTAATTGAATTAAGTGTTCCTCATTAGTCTTAGAGTAAAAAGTGACGTCATCAAAGTAAATGACTACGAAGTAGCCTATGTCTTCAAAAAAATCTATATCCATGGCCCTTTTGAAAGTGCCCCCCGCATTCATCAATCTGAATGGAATTTTAACATACATGAATGTACCCCAAGGGGCAGTGAAAGCAGTTTTGTGTTGATCACTTGGGAACACTAGTACTTGGTTGTAGCCAGAAAAGCCATGAAGTAGAGAGAACCTCTTAGAGCCAACCGCCCTTTGAAGTATGTGATCCATCTTAGGCAATGGGTAGTTATCTTTTAAGGAGGCTTTATTCAAATTTCTAAAGTCAATGCAGAGCCTAATCTCTCCAGTCTTCTTCCTAATTGATACAAGGTTTGAGACCCGTTCTGAGTATCGAAGGGAAACTATGATCCCAGCATCATACATCTTTCTGATCTCTTTCTCAACTAAAGGTAATAAGACATGGTTTATTCTCCTTAACTTTTTTTTGAAAGGTTTCTGATTTTATTTAAGAGGAATTTTGTGTTGAATAATGCTTGTGTCATATGATTTCAAGTCCTCATATCTCCATGCGAAAACATCTTTAAATTCTTAAAAAAATTCAATATATCTCTGTTTTATTTTAGGGGTAAGAGTTTTGGAGAGTTCAATCATTTTTATTTCCTTCAAGTTTCCTATGATATATTCTTCTACGTCATTCTCGGTAGACTCTATCTTTTGTTTTTTAGCCATGTCATTAAAGTTAGATAGCTCTTCTAATAGGGCTAGTCTCCTTGGTAAGGTATCATTTTTATATTGCAAGACTTCAAGGTCTCTTTGGTCTATATCTTCAAACATTTCTGCCTTACCAAGATGAGCAATCAAATTTATATCAGGAGTAGAAGACAACTCTATTTTATTGGTTTGTTTCTTAGAAAAAATATCTTCATCATGTTCTAAGCTCAGTCTTACATGGGTAAATTCATTCCTAGATTGTAAAAAATCATCAATTTGTTCATCACCTTCAGACAATTGCTAATGGCTTATGTTGTCTGGCACTATGGGCCTGTTTTTTACTTTGACAATGTATTTTTCAGTAGCATCGGATATTTGGCAATTGCTGGAAGAAAAGGTGAGCTCATTGGCCAGGCAATTTTGGGCTCTGGGGATGAAAATGAGCTGATATTTCTCAAAAGTTTTGAGAAGGTCTAGGACAACATTTTTGTATTCTCTCAATCTTGGGTTCTTTTCTGAATACTCACCTTTGATCTGTTTAATGATTAGCTCTGAATCCCCTTGGGCAGAGATTTTCTTAGATCCTAAGTCTTTGAGCAAATGCAAGCCAAGGAGGAGAGCCTCATATTCAACAATGTTATTAGTGCACTGGAAATCTAGCTTGTATGAATAGCCCTCATTTTTTTTATGTATCTAGATACCGGCTCCTGAACCTATTTTTCTACAAGAGCCATCAAAAATCATGTTCCAAAGTGTACCTATTAGATGTTCACCATCAAGCTATTGTTTAGGATTGCTAGATTTTTGGATGACATTTTCTTTATCGAAAGATAGTTCAGACTGTACTGGTGGGCCTAGATTTTTGTCATTTTCATTTACTTGTTTATTAATGTCATTTTCATTATACAGGATAAATGAGTCTAAATCTGAATATATTGAATATAGGGGAGTGTTATTAGGCCTCTCCTTACTGCTAACCATATATTTCATGTGTGACTCATGGTATAGTCTCCTGGTTTGGTTGAAAACAAGGATAGTAGCATATGACATGTCAAGTTGGAGGTTCCCTTGAAGCTTGGCTCCCCAAGACCAAGATAAAAGCATTCCATATTTAGGAGGAATGTCAACAACCACTATGTCCATGACAAGACCCTTAGTAGGTATTTGTGTCAGATTAACACAAATATCCTTGATTAAGCCCAAACACTTGACTCTACTTGAATCAAACGAGTACAAGACTTTGCAAGGTTTATTTATTTCTAGGCCTAATATTTCCATCACAAATTTGGGCATGAGGTTGTGTGAGGCACCAGAATCTAGCATGGTGTTGTGTAAGATTTTGTCATGTATGTTTAGGCTGATATAGAAAGGGGGGACAACACCTTCTTGATACTTTCCTTCAACCTTAGGTCCAAACAACAACTCAGGCTCATCATTAGTCAAATTTAGAGTGTTAGTATCATTTCCTAAGTTCAAGACCTTCATCACTTGGACTTTATACACTCCTTGAGTCACCATTTCAGTGAGAGGCATGGTTATTTTGATTTTAGTAATTTCTCCCTCAAAGCTGAAAGGTACTTGTATTTTAGACATATTTACATCAGTCTTTTCAGCCATAACCTTTTCCACAAGTTTAATTTGCTAGTTTCGGTTATAGTCTCATGTGTGAGACTATAGAGATGCTACTTTAAAATACAAAATCATGGAGAAAAAAACCTTTGCCTTGATCAAAGCATTGAAAGACTTTAGATTTTATATCTTACATTCTCATATCATCATTTTTGTTCCGCACTTAGTTTTCAAGGACATTTTAAATCAGAACCCTGATGGGAAAAGGGGAAAGTGGATTTCCATTATATTATAATATGACTTAGAAATTAGGCCCACTAAACTGGTTAAAGGACAAGGGCTTGAAAAACTCATGGCTGGGTCAAATTTCAAAGCTTTAGATATGAACATGGTTGATGTTTTAGAAGAACAAGAAGAATGCACTACTCCCCATGTTGAAGAAGCATTTCTGAATTCATCTTGGTATGTTGATATTATTTATGTGCTTTTCTATCTAAATGCTCCCTCTACATTATCAAAGACAAATGCTAGATTCCTAAAACAAAAATCTTTGAAATTCTGCATCTTAGATGGAATATTATATTGGAAGAACCCTGTTGATATAATGCTTAAATGTTTGCTTAAAGATGATGCCGGTAAGATCATGCATGAACTGCATGAGGGAGAGTGTGGAGGCTATATTTACTGGAAAACTACAACCAACAAAATCTTTAGAGCTGGCTACTATTGGCCCTCCCTTTTTCTTGAAACCCACAAACTAGTCATGACTTGCCATAAATGCCAAATTTTTGATGGCAAGAGAAAACTCTTACCTTTACCCTTACATCCCATTACTGTCAAAGCTCCTTTTTAACAATGGGATTTAGACTTCATTGGAGAAATTCACCCTACCTTGCCTGCACAACATAAGTGGATCCTCACTGCCATTGATTACTTTACCAAGTGGATAGAAGCCATCCCCTCTAGAAATGCCACTGATTCAATCATTATCAAGATTCTTGAGACAAACATCCTGTCTAGATTTGGTTGCCCAAAAAATATCATCACAGATAATGTTGCTACCTTTTCATCCAAAAAGATGCTTGACTTTTGTCATAAATATCACATCACACTAGGACATTCCACAACTTATTACCCTCAAGGTAATGGGTTAGTTGAATCCTATAACAAAATTTTGGTCAATATCATTAAGAATATTCTAGAATAGAATCAAAAGGCATGGCATGGCAAGATTATACATGCACTATGGGTTGATAGACTAACCACCAAGAAATCAATCGGTATGTCTCCCTATCAACTAGTGTATGGCATGGATGCCATTTTTCCAACATCCTTGAGAGTTATGGTAGTAATAATTCTCCAAGAAGTGTAATCAAAAGAAAATGACTTGCAGAGGAGGCTAAACCAAACCATTCATTTGCATCAGACAAGGGAAGAAGTTTATAACAAGACTCAAGCAATGCAAGAAAGCATTAAGAAAATTTTTGATAGAAGAACTAAGGCTAACAATTTCCACATTGGAGACACTCTACTGAAGTGGGATTCTAGGAGGGAAGAAAAAAGTAAACATGGTAAATTTGAAAATTTGTGCAAAGGCCCTTACCTTATTCAGTCAGTTAGAGGTCATAATTCTTTCTTTTTATAAGGGCTTAATGGAGAAGAAATTTTTTGGAGGTCCTGTAAATGGCAGGATGCTCAAGCACTATTTATGTCGAGAGTCCTAATTTTAAAAGGTTTTTTCATTCATTGTACATAAAAATTGCATGAAGGAAAACACAAAAATAAAAAAAACAGGAAAAATAGAAAAGAGGGCAAATTTGAAAAAAGGTAAAGCTCCATATCCAAAAAATAGTACTAATGAAAGTGAGCAACCTTAAATTCCACTGCTGGTTCAAAAACGAAAGTCTTGTTTCAGTCATACTGCCTTATCATGGCTGAAACATGTTTTAAATTTATTGTTGATAAGTTAGTGAAATATAGTTAATCAAATTATGCAAACTTGACTTGTCAAAAGATAGATTAGGAAAGAAAGATATTGGTTCCACATGCTTTAAACAAAACCAAGGAGGAAAATGGGGATGAATAGCAAACAATGTATCATAACCCTAATTTTTATAGTCTTATTTTGTACAAAAATAACATTTGTGTGCAGCTTGTTATTATGCCACAAACCCATGTTAAGTCAGAATGTCTAATCCTGATTTAAACCATGTTTTCAATTTCATGTTTATAACTTAGTGAATGAATCCTATCAAACAGTTTAATCTTGATAATTGAATGGTCTAGGTAAACAATAATTTTTTTATTAATGTAATCTAAACTTTGGAGGAAATAGGATAGAAGTAGATAGTTTGTTTTTCTTTCAAAATGAAGATGTCAAGGGTTTTCTAGTCCAAATGCACCCAAGGAAGAAAAAATGTTAGGCAAGTAGGATGGGTAGGTAGAGATGAAGTTGAGCTAATCATATCTTTCAAATTATTGAGATCATAGTTTCAAGAAAGTACCAACAAGTGAGAAGAGGTAAAAATATTCCCAATGGATGAGGCACTCGTCTCCATAAAGCTAGAGATCTGAAGTTCTGGACACCTCCTAAAAAGGAGCTACCCTCCCCAAGTGGAGCCACTGTTAGTCATCAGTAATTTTTTCTTGGGTAGACGACTAAATGATTTCCCCAGATTTCTAGAAACAAATTTCATGAACATTATGAGTTCTAGAAATCTCACTACCTTCATCATCCTTAAGATAATTTTTCACTATTTCATCATTCCATCGTGTCAATATTTTCTTGCAAATCCAAAAAAACCCATTAGGGGCTCATGTCACTCAATTTGTCCATATTTTTTCATCTTTGGCCCAAAACCCTATGTTTTGTTTTGCCTAAACTGTCTAATGCTACGTAAGGCCACCAACCAAACAACCATCTCTCCTACATCTCCAGAAATGTCTCAAGCATTAATGGTCTCAAAACTATCTTTGTAGGTCCTTTCGATAAATCAAGTACATTGGATTTTGGATCTTCAATACATCAGTCTATTAAAAGCTCCATTTTACCATAAAAATCCCAAAGTCTAAGTTTTCAATCAAAAGCGAAGTCTAAGGAAGCTTCCACTAGGTCACCTAGGGTTTCACAGGTCATAGGGTGGATCTGGTATCCTAAAAAAATATATTTTATTTATATAAGGATACTTATTTCATAGAAAAAGAGGGACAAGTAACTTTGTCCAAAACTAATAAAAAGGCCATTCAGTAAAGTTCTCCTTGCCCTAGGGCACAAATTTTGCAAGGGATAGCTACCCTTGTTCACATTTCTGCAAAAAGATCAAGATGGCCATCAGCCTAGCAAGGGGTAAGGTAATAAGGGGAAATATTCACAAGAGGACCATCTACAACAAAGAGAAAGGTTGCAGGTGTGTGTTTAAAGACAAATCAGGGTTTTTGTGGTTGATTGACAAGACAATGTACTAGTCAAAGAACCATCACAAGGACTACAAGGAAAAAAGTCACCTCAACTCCATCAAGTGCACATTGAATATTTTTAGAAATAATAAATGAGTTTTGAAAGGTTATAGAGAAATTGGAAGACAACACTATTTACTTTTCTCTAAACAGCCTCAAAACTTAGGATTTTGGGAAGATGGACAAAACAGGTCCAAAGCAGATGATAAGGCCTCCTTATTAAAAGCAGAGGGCATTCAAAAGATATCCAAGGTTTTCTCTAGGGTTTGTCCAAGGCAACACCATTTCACCTACACCAAAGGAGAAATGGTAAAGAATATCAGTATAAGGGCCTAAGATTCCCAAATTCACTCAAAGGTCTCCAAAAAATCAAAAGAAAGGCAAGCATAGGGTTAAGTATTACGAGAGAGACATCAATATTGAAACATGAGCTTACTATTCAGAAAATGAGATGTCAAACTCTAAAAAAGAGACTAAGAAGACCTAAAAACCTATGTTATGACAAATGCAGAATTTTGAATTGGCCATGGGCAAAGCATGAAAAAACTAGTGCATACATCTATGCCAAAAAGAACCTCATTGTGAAGATATCAGAAAAAGGTAAGAAAGTCATGTTTAGGAAAAGTGCACTTAAAAGGGCCAAAAAGGATAAAACTTTGTTTTCAGTTTGACAAATGCATGCCAAAGATAGTTTTGAAAAAATACCTCATCTTCCAAAGGGTAAAAAGGATGAAAGGGAACCTACATCCCCTCAGCTAGCCATCATAAAAAGAGAAGAAAAAATGCCTTGACAAAGTTTTCAAAATCTTGCAAAAGGTAAAAAGTTATCAGTCAAAAAAGAAAGAAAATAAACAAACATTAGAAAACTGGGTTGGTCATGAAATTATTTTTCAAAAAAGGTATAAAGGCCTTCCTTACCTCTTCCCAAATTCATTTTGTCTTTGAAAGAGATATAGAGAGCCATTGAATCATTTTTAAGGGTTTTCCTGCAAACCGGGTAGGAATTCTCCGGCACTGCACATAGAGCCTTCGGCATTGTGCACAGGGGAGGAGAGACAGTCTTAAATAACATTGTACTTTGCACAAATTGACCAGTGTTGCGGATAGGCACCGATGCTGTGCACATGCCCAGGTAAAAGGCTAGCTTCCCACAGAAGCGGCCGCTGCACACAGGGGAGGACCCGATAGCCCGTATAGAGGCCTGACCCATATGAAAACTACACGGCGCTATGCACATGCCCAGGTCAGAGCTGAAGCTGCCCATAGAAGCGGGCGCTGCGCATAGTAAAGGACCCAATAGGCCGTGCAGAGGATCGATCTGCTTGAAAACTACACTACGCTGGACACAAGCCTGCATAACACCCAACCTGACCCAACGCTGCAGACAGAGTCGTGCAGAGGGCACAACTGGAACGCCCAGTTGGGTGGCACTGCACATAGAAGAACTTTGGCCAGAATTGACAAAAATTGGCCAAAATCAGTCTTTTCCTCTTCAAGTATGCCCCAGGCTTCTGCACGAGTTGAAAAAGGTTGGTGGTCACCTTTCTCTGCCCTCCTAGTGTTATTTTTGCATCCATAATCAGAGAAGGGTAAGAAAAACCTAAATTGGCTAAAAAGCCCTAATCCTAATGGCAAACACTCATTTAACCTTCTAGAGAAAAATTTACTAGTTGGGGAGAGATCATTGGTATAATTGCACTCAGTACAGGCTAGGAATCCTTAAAAACTCTAAAAGCATTCCTATACTTACTTCCATTTTGCCCCCATTTGTTAAAATTTTCCCTTTCCATCACCCATTTTTCCTCCCTAGACCTAAAAGCTCTCACAATATAAAAACCAATTTTTTCAAAGACACAATCAGCCACCATGTCCGAAGAAGGGATAGGTACCAATAGTGATGAAATCCAAGGGCCTATCAAGCCAAAACACAAAGGAGGAAGAATTAATAGGTTTGTGCCCTTGGATACAATTCAAATCACCTCTTCTCCCATGATCCTTGCATGTTTTCAAGATGTTGGATGCTCTCAGTTCTGTGAGATGGTTAAATAGGTTCAAAACCACTAAGATTTGACTAGGTTGTTCATTCTTAGCCTACAAAACAAACAAGTCAAACTAGTAGGAGTAAATTTTGAGCTATCATCCGAATCCATTGCTAGCGCCACATAGATACCAAATGTGGATGACAGATGGTTCAAGAAGAAAAAATTGGCCTTAAGCTACTATGAGCCCTTCCTCAAACTTAGGTATCAATAGGGCTGTAAGAATTTTTTCCCCTTCTCTCACTTGCTAGAGAGATATGCTCCACTGATGAGGCAGATCATCAAGTACTTCACTTGTGAGGGGAGGTACTCCAGGATTTACTCATATCACGTAAGGCTGCTAATGCACTTCACCAGGGTTAAATTTATAAACTTACAATACTATCTCTAACGTAGCATTGAAAAAATGGCTTCAACAGTCAAGAAAAGGAGTTATGCCCACCAAATGCAAAGCCTTTTTCACCACTCCTTGGTTGAGATGATTGTTTTACACCAGCTAGAGCAGCAGGGAATCCCCTGGGAAGTTTTTATCTCACATGATATATTTGTAAATCCCCAAGCCTTCATTCAGCAAAATTTTCCTTCCACTTCACACCCACTTACCTCCACTCCTCCATCACCCCCCAGAGATCATGTTCCATAAACTCCACCCATGCCTTCTCAACAAGGAAACTTACCTCTTTCTTCTTCTCCTGAAGCATCAAATGAGGAAAACAGTAATAATGAAACAAGTCAAGAGGAGGTAGAGAAAATAGAAATGGAGGATAGTGAAGTTATTAATGATGATGAATCTGAGGAGCAAAAAAATAGTGATGACCTTGACATTGATGGGCAAGAAATAAGCCTTGAGTCACAAAGCATGGAAGAGGACAGTGAGGCACAAAGCATGGAAGAAGAGTGGGAGGATAATGATGACAAGGAAGAGGGAGATGAACATGGCAGTCATGAAGACAAAAACAGTGAACCTTTGGAGGAAGGTAGTGATGATGGTAATAATACCAATGAGTCAGTCCCAAATACATAAAATGACAGTGATGAACAAAATGACGGCCTAGAAGATAGTGAAGACAATTATGAAGATGATAGTCAACAAGAAAATGAAGATAAAGGAATAGAAGGTGATAAAGAGGAAATAGAAGAACAAGAACAAGGAGATAATGAGGCTGAAACAGAGTTTGAAGAGGTAGGAAGTGACCAAGGAAATAACATTGATAGGGCAATTAGTGAGGAAATAGACAACAAAAGGGACATTCATGACAGTGATGACAACTTTCATGACACTAATAAGTCTCTTGGTGACAATGATAATGAAATAAACAGTGTAGACAATGATGAAGAAGAGGACACTAATGAGGAACAAGATCAAAGTGAGGCAAGTGCATAAGCTGATGATAAATTTAAAGACCAAAGGGAAAGTATAGAAGGCAGTGAGGAAGATAATGATGATGATGATGTTGAAGGTCAAGAAAGCAGTGATCCAATGGGGCATGAGGTGACTAATGGAAGCCACAGTAAAAATGAAAAAGTTGGTGACAACACCAAGGGTCACAGCCATGATGAAAACACTTCCAAAACTACAATTACACCTCTCCCATGCACATATCAAAGGGGGTAAAGGCAAGTGTTTGCTGCCTCCAAAAGGAAAGGGGCCTTGTCACCTACAACAATTCCAAGGCTTGACAAGGGAAAATAAAAAGTGGACCAGGTGAGGAGAAGTAAGAGAGTAAAGAAATCTACTCAAGAGCCTCAATACATTGATCTAGATAGTGACAATGAGGACAAGGAGATGACCACCAGATTGCTACTCCTAACCAAAGATGCACAAATTAAGGAATGGGAAAGAGATTTTGAGATGGCACAATGTGTCATTCAATACCACAAGAATGAGCACAAGCACTTCAAGAAGGAGAAAAGGGACCTTGCTGTCCAAAAAAAAATGACCAAGCACTATGCAAAGAAACACAAGCTTGTTTGTGCCAAACTGAAGGAAGCTCTCTATGAAGTCCAAACCCTAAAGGAAGAAAAAGAGCATGAAAGCCTTGGAGTTTTGGCTAAATCTTCCCTACGAGTGTCCAAGAACTCTTGAGGGACCACTCTACAAATTTTGGGCAAAATTGAGCAAGATTTTGTTTTTTTGAAATTTTGAGGCCTCTATGCGTAGCAACCTTGGCGCTGCGCACACAACTCATGCATCCTCAGGTTGAAAACTTGACATTTTTGGATTCCTCTCATCATCATCAGTCTGCTCACAAAATGTTAGACCATTTGGAGCAGTTTTGACCCCCCAAAATGTCAAAAAACACCTAAATTTTGACCATTCAGCTTCATTTTCAGGCAAGGTGCTGCGCACAAAGTAGTGTTGGGAAAATGTATTTTTGGATAAGAAAATGGCACTCATTCAGAAAAAAAAAATGTATATCTAGAAATCCAACTTGACAAGTGTTAGCCACCTGTAAAATTTGATTATACCAAAAGTGGCTAAATATGTTTCGAGCCTTCAAAGAACAATTTTTTCCTTATCAAAAATTGTTGGCTCTTGAAGACTCTTGAAGGCCTCATGCCTCTGTTCAGATCCCACACTGCTATTTTACATCCTAAAAACCTGCGTCCTTAATTTTCTTCCAAACTAATCTCTTTTTCTATCCCTCCATTCCCGATGAAAATCCCTCATTTCCACATTTCTGCTATTTCCCCTCATCAAAATTCATTTTATAAGGTTAAAGACCCACTTTTTTAACCTTACCGCAACCCTTTTTTCTTTTGAAAATCATTCAAAAACCATGAAAAATACATATTTTTATGTATGAGGCTTAAGTCCCCTCGGGCTAAACTCCTAACCCTGTTCGTCCATACACCCGAGCGCCAGAACTAACTGTTAAGCTATCAGGTGCTCATCCTTTCCAATATTTTATCTGCCCAAAGACATCAAAAACCTTTGTAAATTCGTGTTTTTGGGTTTTTAATTTATTTCCAAAGTTTTTTGCCATGTAAATTATGGAGCAATCTCAACCGTCGATCTGCTCCGCAGATCGGACGATGCGAAGCGCGACTTACCATGTGGTAACCGCCATCCGTGCACTGTTTCCCAAACCCGCCTGGTATCCTTCACACCGCCTTCGGGCCAAAAGCTGTTTTCTTCCATTGGCCAGCGATTCCATACGCTATGTGACGCGTGTCCCTTGTACGATTTGAAAACCACCGTGCAACCGTCGTCCATCGCGCGTTATAACCCGGACCAGGATGCCCAGCAAAATCGATCTCCGCCATTCGATTTGGACCCACTCGTCCAACGGTTGTTGATCGCCGAAAGTGTCTGATGTTTAACCAAAGTGCCCACGGGATAAATAGGCCCTCGTATAGCAGCAAATTAATCCCCGCCGCCGATCTGATCTGCAGATCGACGACCCATATTGCGTCACCCGATTCCGTTGCCCAGTCAACGATTCCCTGTTGCTGGCTTTCCATTGCCCGCTCCCGGCCGTCGATCACGCGTGATCAACGGCTCTGATCTAATCCTCCTTCCCCCATGATTTTTCGACCATTCTGAGATTAAATCCCGACCATTGGATGATGCCATCCAACGGCCCTCCTTCTTCCGCACATCCTCCGATGTAGATTGACCTATAAACGCAGGATTTTGTAACATTTGTTTGTTTATGTAGGGTTTAATGTTTTTCTGCTTAAATGAAGAATTTTCGTAGGCCGAGGATGATGATCCTCCGGCCTTCGAATACATCAGAGAAATAATCAGCAGGGTTAAAATACATGTTTCATCAATGTTTTCTCAGGAATTGATGCCTTATAAACTCTGCACAGCCCCACACGACAGCAAGAAAAACCATGAAACAGGCACAGTTGAAGATTATCAGTGTCGAAGACCAGGATGAACCAGAACAGATAATTAATGGATAGATCAGCGGGGATTATGGCTAAGACAGTTATCAAAAGCCTAATCCCTAATATAAAACATAGTTTAAAGAAAAACCTAAAGTGTTTTATCAAGAAAACCCTCCACCGCCACAAATGGAGGCGAATTGATTCCTCCCAGCAACCAAAGTGCCACTTGTGTGTCAAAGTATTCAATCAGGAACATAATTTATTGATCGGGATTAAATTTTTGCCTCGACACAACCGAAGAGTTACTTCTACCAGGGATTTAATGAAAGAATGTCTGCATAGTAAACCTGGCATCACACAGAGCCTCAAAGGTCAACAAAAGCTCCCACCGAGCTTAAATCATGAGTGTAAACCAATTAATACAGTGAAACACCTGTACAATTTCTTTATTGAGCCTCCCAAGGGCCAAAAAGACATTAACTCTATATTTATTGTGTTTGAGATCTTTAATCATATCTCACCTCCTCATTCTTCTATAAATACTTCAATAAAAGATGATTGAAGGGATGGTTGTTGATATAATTGCTGAAGCATTGTAATATAACTGAGCTGAAGACTCCCGATTGTAAATAGTGATTTCACTGGCTCTTGGAGCTCTGCTTGTAACATATAAGTTAGGTTGTGAAGTGAGATGAATTAACACACTGGACTTGAAGATTGTAACTAGTTTGAAGCATCAATACAAGCTGTTTTATGGGATCATGGTCTATGTTGACGGTGATGTTATTCTCATTGAAACTTGTGATTTTGTTTCTGTTTTCATTATGTTTCATATTCTTCTGTAAAGAACAATTTAAACAGTGTTAGGACCTACTGCATGCCAGTAATCTTCTCTGGCTGAAAAATCTTTATTTAAATGTTTTCTTCTGACTGTGTTATTTGGAAATGATTTAATTCAGTTTAAACATAGGAATGTTGGCGTTCCCTCGTCCTGTTGTCTTAGCCGAATATTATTTTTAAATGTTACTTTCATTATATGGTGAAGATGAACTGAGGAAGATATGGTGAGCCCTGGTCCCAGTCTTGTTTGCATAACTATTTGATTGTTTCCCTTAGAATGTGTTAAAAGCTGGATAGTTTAAAAGTACTTACCAGATCTTAGGCCATTCTTTGTTATCTCTATGATTGTCTTGGAGGTAGCCAAGTAAAGAAGAGCTAGGAGAGGATTTGTGGTGAGCTCGGCCCGCTAGCTTCTATTCCAAAGGTTTCTTTCAATTTTCCCTTAGTTTTTGTATGTTTTCTATTGAAAGTGTATCAAAGGCTGGCTAGTTTCAAAGTACTTACCAGATCCTAGTTTGCTTTCATGTTTTTCTGAAGTGCCTGGTCAAAAGTTGGCTAGTTTCAAAGTACTTACCAGATCCTGGGCTGCTCTTTGTTCTACATCTGTTTATTTCCCTTTCTTGATGTATCATTCCATTCCATAAATCAAACCTTAAAGAGATCCTTAGGCATAGATGACTTGCCCCATGGACCACTCTTGCCTCTTGCTGTTCCAATTAAATCCTATTATGACTCCATAGCCTAATGGACTAAATACCTGCCATCATATTTCTTCTTGGTCAAAACTTACTCTTTTGCTTGAAAATTCTCACTTTTGAACCTTTTTACCTTTGAAAATTTTCACCTCTAACAGCAATCATGTTCAACCATCCAAAAAACAAACAAAACCCTTGGACTTCATAACTAGCCTAATATCATTATTCCAAACTTCAAAGACAAATCCATATTTGCATCTATTGGAGAGATCCCTCTCCGGATTCAAGAGGGCTAGATCCTAGAATCCCAAAGTTGGTTGAAACGATGTTGTTTCTGTAATTGGACTCTGCCAATCTTGCTAATAAATTACAGATTCCTCACTCATTCTATTTTGTAGTAGTATATTATGTGTAGAAGCTTCCATAACACTAGATTCTATGTAAAATATTCCATAATAATATCTTATATTGCAAAAAATTATGTGGAAGAAATTATTGGAGTATAGTTTTTTGTATTAGAGTTAGAGTTATTGTTATTTGTTAAATACATTCATTAATGCATAGAAATAGTTCTTGAAGGAATAAAATGAAATTCTCAATGACAAGATAATACTCAATTTGACATCCTAACCAACTAGTAAGAAGAAAATATTCATTGGATGGATTTAAAATGCTTGGTGGTAAGGGATATTCTAAAGAGTGGATTTATGCACTTAAAAAGTGTAAAAAATACCCAATATTTATACACCCAATAAAATATTTATTAAGAATATTTATTCTTTGGAAAAAATATTTATTTAAAATATTTATTTTTTAGAAAAAATAATTATGAAAGCACATTATTGAAATTTAAAAAAGATTACATTTCCCACCAATATTTCAAAGTCGGCTTAAAATGTTCATGTCCGCTTCCACCCAGAGTTGTAACCCTTCACCTATGGAATCAACTATAAATAGGCTACCGAGTTGGTCCAGTTTCTAGTAGATTTTTGGTATTCCCTGGGATGAATGCAACAACCCCCCGTTGTAGCCATGGAAATCATTTCTCAGGCTTCATAGAGATGGGATTAGGTAGAGTTTGAGAAATTTAAGAACCTTTCTGAAGATATTTTTTCATTAACTGCACTAGAAGAGCTGTATGTAATTGGATGCAGAAATATTGTCCAACTATCGAAATGTCTGGGCTAATTAAATGCTTTAGTCATACTGAATCTTCGAGCTTGTGGGTATTTACAAGGACTGCGAGAGTCATTTGGGAAACCAGGAACTTTTAAATATCTAGATCTTCAATTTTGTGTAACTTTCAAGGAGTTTCCACAATATTTCGAGTCATTGACCTCTCTGGAAGAGCTTGATTTTGGATGTTGTTCAAGGTTGAAAGATATTTCAAACACTTTTGTGAACCTTTCCTCATTTAAGGTCTTGAACTTATTTCAGTGCGAAAGGCTTAGAAGCCTGCCTCCTAATAACTTATATCTATCAACTTTGGTTAAAATAGAATTGCAAGGATGGTTGCTTCTAAATGTTCCTCCTAGTTTTCAATGGCTGAGCAGTTTGCTAGTGTAAGTGAGCATGAAAACTTGTTCCCACTTAAGACATTTACTGGAAGAATAAACATCAATGTAGTTCTCTCCTACTCGTGATCAATATTTTCACCCCATTTATGTTCTTCAATTTCTTTGTGTTATGGTTCACTGATTTTAAGTTTTGTGATTTTACCTTATGGTTCTTTGATTTATATATGACGAATGGATTATACTTTAAATTTCTTATGTTTGTGTGGTGCATATTGTTAAAATTCATATCCTTAGTAGTTTTGTATTTATTTCACAGAATAACAAAAACTTGCTGGTGGATACCATATTTCTATTAAATTGTAAGAGTGAAGAAAAATATAGAGATGTTAGATCCAGGACCTTAGACTGGGGAATAGAATATTTTTTACCACACCTATGATCCAGGTTTATGCAACAACGCAATAGAATAAACATATAACCATGAATACAAAGATGCAGCGGAAATAACACTTCATTTCATTAATATAAAATAACAGAAATGCTTACAAACATAATGGAAATAAAATAGCTAGGGTGCTGGTAGAGAATCTCTGAGAAGAGATGTGGCGGCTACAGACCTCTAAACTGTGTTACATTGAGGCTCAAAGGCCTATTATAAACATAATGAAAGTAGATGAGCTAGGGTACTGGCAGTGTATCCCTGAGAAGAGATGTGTCAGCTACCAGCCCCTAAACTGTGTTACAATGAGGTTTGAAGGCCTATTTATTGTTGAGAAACAATGTAAAATGTGAATCGTCTGAAAACCTAACCCTAGGAGATGAAGCACCAAAATTGTGGGTCCCGTTTGGGTAAATTGGTGTTTCAACTTCCCGAGGACGTAACTTTGGCATACGATCTCTGTTTGATGCGATCAAGAGCTCGTTAGAAATATCTATCCGAGGACTACAAATTTTGGGTGAGAAACATCAATCTACAACCCATGTTGCTCCAAATTTTCCCAAAAAACGTCGTTTAGGGCCTCAAAATGGCTTCGGAAGTTCAGGACCCGAAAAACTGCTAAAAATAGTAAGTTGTGCTGAAACTTACAAACTGAAAGAACTAATGGTGGGGGTTCAAGTGGACTCGGTGGGTGGCCACCAATATCCACTTAGATCATTAAGTCCCCAAAACGACTCCGGGAGTGTAGGACCCGAAAACCTTCTAAAAGTAGTAAGTTGTGATGAAGCTAAAAAAATAAAAGAATTGATGTTGTGGGTCCAAATGGAATAGGTGGGTGGCCACCAATATCCATCTGGATCATTCCTCCCTCCTTAGGAATCAATGGTCTCCATTGCGTTAAGTTCCTCCATGGGGGGGGGGGGATTTTGCTGAAATTGGTGTTGGATTTGTCTAGGATGTCATGGACCTGTTGGCAGACGTGCTGGATGTAGATGTGCCACTAGTGGGAAGTCGTTGAAGGATCTGAGAAAAGTTATCCATCATCACATTCCTCTATTTCTTGAGGGCATCCTCGAGCAAGATTTTGATAGGATCTCCTGCTCCCTCGTCTTTCTTTCCTTCCACCATGGGGGGTCGTCGGGGTTGCGAGGTTGAAATTCTTATACCCTGGCCATATTGGGGACATGAAAAGAAAAATAGAGAAAGAGAAAAATGCTCTGATACCATTGATCTGGATTTTATGCAGGAACGCAACATAATACACGTATAGCCATAGATACAAAGATGCAGTAGAAATAATGCTTCATTTTATTAATAAAACAAATGACTGAAATGAATAGCTACAGCGCTAGTAGGCGTATCTCTGAGAAGAAATGTGGTGGCCACATGCCTATGAATTGTTTTACAGTGAGACATAATGGAAATGAACAGCTAGGGTACTGGCGACTCTTATCTCTGAGAAGAGATGCGTCAGCTACTAGCCCCAGAACTGTGTTACAATACATACATGATCAGAACAAGCGAGCTAGGGCACTGGTAGCGCTTATTCCTAAGAAGAGATGTATCAGCTACCGACCCCTTGAACTGTGTTACAATGAGGCTCTAAGGCCTATTTAATTTTGAGAAAAAATTTAAAATCAGAAACGTCCAAAACCCTAACCCTAGGAGATGAAGCGCCAAAACTCTGGGTCCCGTTTGGGTAAATTGGTGTTTCAACTTCCCAGGGACGTAACTTTGGCATCTGATCTCCGTTTGATGCGCTCAATAGCTCGTTATAAAGGTCTATCTGAGGAATACAACTTTTGAGTGGGAAAAATTGGTCTACAATAGATTTTTTTCCCCATTTTCCCAAAAAAATATCGTTTAGGGCCTCAAAACAGCTTCAGAAGTTCAGGACCCAAAAAATTGCTAAAAAAAGTAAGTTGTGCTGAAACTTACAAACTGAAAGAACTGATGGTGGGGGTTCAAATGGACTCGATGGGTGGCCACCAATATCCAACTAGATCATTAAGTCCCCAAAATGGCTCCGGGAGTGTAGGACCCAAAAACATGCTAAAAATAGTAAGCTGTGATGAAGCTGAAAAAATGAAAGAATTGATGCTGCGGATGCAAATGGAATAGGTGGGTGGCCACCAATATCCACCTGGATCAGCCTACCAAATCGGGGTTTGACTGGTTGGGAGATCCTTTGGCTGGCTAAGTTGGCTAAGTATGGGCAACACACCTATGACATGATCACGCACACCTATCTTCTATCCCACTATCTCTAAACAAGTAAATTTGAAAATACTCTGCATCATCACCAACAATATCAATTCTTGTTGGCACAATAATATAAAACAAGAATAAGTGATCTACATTAGGCACGTTGTAGTGCCTTCCACTATCAAAATTGGAACACAAGCATATTTTACTGTGCCAATCTTGAAAGAAACAAATTCATCTAGAGGTTTAGGTTGATCAAATTGGCTGCTCGCATGGCAAAAGAAACCAACTAGTATAGCCTTATGTTTTTTTCCTCTCATTATCAAAGTTGTACGGACATTTTGAGCAGTATGCTGAGAATCTGTTAACCCGTCATAAATTTTCTGAGCGTATTCTCATACATGATCGGAGATGTTCAGTTTAGAAGTGAAGTCCGCAATTTGGGTGCAGGCACGTATTAATTTGTCATCCTTCATGGATTTCAATTGCATTTTTTGGCATCACTAGAGACTGATGGATTCTCGGTTGTTGTCATTGAATTTAGTGAATGTAGGCGTGATTAACCCATTAATTGATGGGTCCACTACCTCCACGTGTTGCGTGCCTGTGTTGTCTTCGAAAATTCAAACATCTTGTGTCGTATCCACATTGTTTTCTTGGACCACTAATCCACATTCCGTACAAACTAGACCTTGGGAATGGTCTTCAAACGTAATTTTCTCTCTCTTGCACTCATAAAAAAACTTAGTTTCTTCTGCCATGGTTAGGTTAGAGACCATGTTTGTCTCTTTACAAGGGGTCTGACTATCACAGTGATATATGTTTGTGTCCTTCTCCTGGTTTCTTTCAAGGTTGGTACATTAAAATTTATTTGTGTGCTTCTACTGGTTTCTTTGAATATTGACATAGTAAAACATGTATGTGTGATTCTCCTTCCAATATTGGCACAATAATATCAATTCTCGTTGGCACCCACTGATTCCAACAGGATTAAGTGATCTGCATTAGGCACATTGCAGCGCCTTCCATTATCAAAATTATTGGGTCTTCAAGGTCATACCGCATGATTTTAGGGCTTTCTTTAAGATATTTGACTACAATGGCTGCATGATGCATTTCATGCAAAAGATGCAAACAATCCTCTCTGTTGGTAGAAACCTCTTCATATCTCTCCAAACTGTTAGCCCCCTATAAATTCATTGACAAGCAAGCAAGGGGCTAATTTGTTTTATGAGCCTTCAAGGAATGCATTTCTCCTGAAAAAACATCATCCTTGAAGCATTTTCATGCCCTCTGCCCTTCGATGATTTCCCTCTGCTGTTCTTAAGTCAATAAGCCTCATTGATTGTAAAAAATTGTGCTCCAAAAGGCCTTCATTTTCCCCTTGTACCCCTGCAGAATTCTCCATTTCATCCCTTTTCCCCCATTTTCAAAGCCTCCCTTTCACCCCAAAATCTCTCCTCTATTCCTTCTAAACCTTCCCAAAAATCCTCTCTAAACCATACACACCCCCTTCGTTTGGATTAAAAACCCTTATTCCCTCTATCGTTACCCTTTCCTACCCTCAAATTGCATTAAAATGGCCAAAAAACCCACATTCTTCCCATTGCAGGCCTAGCCCCTTTCGGCCAGCCCCCTTAACTTTCCCCCCCACGTGACCTGGGTGCTAGAACCAAGCACTAGCCTAGAGAGCACTTACTGCAGATGGATATCGGGAGCATTATTAGCCGTCCATTTGTACAGATCAGACGGTCTTTGCAGATCAGCACCATGCCTGTGGCCCACTTCGTTCTCCCCTCCGATCGCATCACAACCTTCTATTTAACCCGCTGAATCGACGATCCTCATTTCACCCACCCGGTGGTACCCACATACGCGCCCTGTTCAAAACCTGTCGGTTTCTATCGCACTGCCTTTGGGAGGTGGGCGATATTTTTCGTTTCGGAGCAATTCCACTCACCGCCCGACACGTGGCTCCACGCACTGTTTAAAAACCGCCCCCCATAACGCGTTAAAGTTCGGCGTTTGACCCGATGCGATATGCACGTACGCCGTCCGATCTAGAGCTACCCATCCAACAGTCATCGCGTCACAAAGTTGCATGGGGGATAATCCAAGGTAGATAGACACCGGGTCCCGCCACGTCACCATTCCACATGTCTTCATCATATTTTCATCCATCCCCTTTATATAGCATTCAAAAGCCAAACTGTCAAATTTTTGCATTTCCGCCAATTTTCTCCAGACCATTTTCCCACTGTTCGTTGCGTTTTTCTCCATCGCCCTGCACTGTTCCACCATTTCGCCAAGCTGCACGGCCATTTTCATCGTCCCCGCTGCATTCACCCTCCCCATGCATAGTTTTTTTAACATGTTTGCATGTTTTGCAGGGTTACATGCACGAAAAAATCTGCCATGGTTCACAGTCACTGTTACAGTGGCAAAGAACACCAAGAAATCCACGTGCAGAGATAGAAATTATAAGAAAGGCCTGGGAAGGTATGTCGACATGACTTTCATTAAAGGAGCAGGGTTAAACTCTATCAAACCTCTCCAGAGCCATTAAAGCACAGATTTCATAGTCAGAGGCAATCATGGAAGTGGCAAAGAGTATCAGTGAAATATCAGAGAATTTAAAGCCAGTGATCAAAGACTTTTGAAGTTTGGAGTCAGTAATTGAAAGGCAAAGTACCAGATCGAAGACCCCGAGGATAAATCAGAAGGTCCAATGCAAAAAAAATAATAGTACCAGGTTTTCACATCAGCAGAATTTTCTTTCCATAAAGGACAAAGTGCCTATACTATCTCCATTCTATACCGTGTTCCTGAGGAAATTCCAGCCCTGACAACAGTCCTATGCTATCAGAAGCATTTGTTACATAGTATGGCAGACCCTAGCATCATTATTATACCTTTTTGTTTAATTCACTAGAGTGCTACAACAAGTACATCAAAGACATACTTGGAGTAAATGGAAGCCTGACGAAGACCACTCTTTCATCCAAAGAGTACCAGAGATAAATGCCCATAATTTAAAACAGAACGAGGCCTCGGCCCTCTTCCTCTTCTAAGTTTTAATGCTACATTTATTTTTCCATCTACCTTCTCTGCTCCACTTGAGCTATAAATTTCATAAAGAAACTCATTGTAAAGGTTGTTGTTGTTGATCGGTTATCAGAGAATTGCAAGCTGTTTTCTTTTGAGACATAGTCTCTGTGTAAAATTGTAAGATAGGCTGAGGAAGATGTTTTCAGTCTGAGCATTCAAGTTGTTGGAAATGTTGTACATGATTGGTGTTGCTCTTTAATATGACAAGCACATTTCTTTGGATATTGATTAAAAGCAACGGTGATGTTTTCCTATCTTTGTATTTGTTAAATTGCAGTTCATTTCATTTCATTTCTACTGGCTTGCATCAAAAATTTGGCATAGGATTTACCCTTGTTAGGTACCCTATGTTTTTTCTCTCCTTTCCTTCAATGTTTTTTGTTGTATGTGTTATCTAAGGATTTTTTTTAGTTAATTTAACTAGTGTAGTGGTCTGATATATTGCTAGCTGATGTATGAATTAATGAAATCTGTCTTTAGATGTTCTTGTTAGGATTTAATTGAACGAATTGGGAACACTGGGAGGTCTAGAACTCTGTCTCTATCTCACTAGGATCCTTTTCAATTAATTAAACCTTTCTAAGTTCCCTTAAGCTAGGTGCCAAAGTATTGAGAGTTCAAAGTCTCTCTCTGATCTCAGGTTTTCAACTTTATGTTCCAAATCTTTAATATTTCTTGTCTGAAGAGTTTACCTTTCAGGTTTTGGATCACAGGCTGTTCAATGGCATGCCCTATCCCTGGATCTGATTTCTGAAAGGTCACCTTGGAGGTTTTCTTTCTTTCACCTTCTCTCTTACCATTTCATGTTTCACTATCATCTTTAAGATCCAATGCTTTAGATGACTAGCCCAACTGAAAGCCTGCATATTGAATAGCAAGTAAACCCTTTCCTGACTCCATTTCCCAATGGTCTTGAATGTTCCCTGAATCATCTCTCCCTTGCCTAAAATCCTCTTTGCTTAGCCTTGTCTTATACTGAATATTTTTTCCCTGATTCCCAACAACCAACCAAGAATCAAATAAACAAACCCCGTGCCTATAACTAGCCTATTATCTTAACTTCGAGCTTCAAATACATAAAACCTTTTCTCATATAGAGAGATCCCTCTCTAGACCCAGGAGGGCTAGATCTTGAGGTCTGAAAGTGGTTTTGATGTTGTCTCATCTTTTGGTCTTTCCAACCTGGCCAAAACATGGGAACCCCAACACAAACTATATGTGACGGCAAGTAGTCTAGAAACAACAACGCTTGCATGCCCTAATGCCTTAAAAAAAAAATTAATAGGTCCTGATATGAGAGTGCTATGAACACCATAAAAACATGGAAAATTTTAGAGATGACATAAATTATACACCGTGAAAATTATGAAATTCTCAATCTAGGTCAGAAGTAAAGTCTATTCCCGATGATAGTAACTCTTGCAAATTCTTCAAGTATGAACCAGTAGGCCAGATCTAACTTCTACCACTAGGCAGTCATGGATGCATCGATTTCTTATATGGAAGTGAGATATATTTAATTAGATTTGGTCTCTTACACACAAGTTTGATAATAATATTCTCTAATAAGACAACTCAAATTTATATTGAGACGAATATGATAGGTGTTGTTTTATATGCATTCCAAAAAGTCAGATATGTAATTAATAAGGCTATCGATGCGGTTTTAACTCTTCTATGAATTCCCAAAGGTCAGATATGTAATTGATATGGCTTTCGAAATCAAAATCCACATTTTATTCTTCAGTCAGTAATATATTCATGCAATACAACGGATTTCATTGGACCTTTTAAAGAAGAGGATGAAGCTTCAGCGACAGTCGCATTAGAGGAACCACTTCCTCCAAAATCACAACACTATTAGTTTAATTAATTTTAGAATAATAATTGGATGCCCTCTTGTTGCAAAAGAGGAGACACCTTATGCGGAATCACCATACTATTATTACTATTTCAGGAAGTTCCCATTCAAATTATATTGATAACCTGCCATTTCAACAAGCTCCATCTATTATAAGTTATGAATATAATGTGGATATGAAACAACAATTGTTGTTTCCTAAAACTATTTGTGAACTATACAATAAAGACAAACATAGTATCACTCCTAAAACTGGCTATGAACTATAAAATAAAGACAAACATAGTATTGCTATATAGAACGAAAAAAGAAAAAATTAACAATTTATCATCCATGTCCAGAGATATCAACCATAACATTCATCATTAAATTGTTTCTATAATATAGGATATTTTTAACTCTAGTCAAGACTCAAAATATATGGTTTAGGACATGCTTCACAAATTAATACAAACTTTGATCCAGAAATGCATTACCCAAAGTAACCACGGTCTACGAAATATAAAAATGTGTTCTTTGAATATTTTTTCTATTTTATTGATTTGCAAAAAATAAGCCAAATGAAGCTACACATATTGGCAATGCATAGGTAAACTCCCTTTCAAAGGTAGAATCTGGAGCCAATGTCAAAAGCAATAAGAGGTCACAACTCACACCACAAATCCTTCATGTATGAAAGTTGAATAACATTGGATCTTGTTTATCGTGCATGCCAAAGGATGCTAGATATTCCAAAAACATCCTACCAAAAAGTGAACATTCAATTAAATAAATCCAACCCAACTCTTCATGAGGGAATTTCCACTATGGCTTAAATATTACTAGACTATAGAATTTGTTAAAAATCAAAGAACGAAATTAAGAGAAAAAACACTACCTTCAGAGAAAAAATATACTATTCACAAGAAGCTCTAGGTTAAAACTAGAGATCCCCTCTATGAATTTCAAAAATTAATATTTGTCCTACCTATGTCTTTAATTAGAAGATAACGTTTTAATTGATCAGACAAATTCCATCTGAAGAAAATACCTAGAAAAATAAGAGAATTGATTTAATAGTTGGAAACATTCCTTTCTCAAATAGAAGAGGATCGGTTGTGAAATGTATTACAATGGATAAATTCCTAATCTATAAGTCTAATACTTCACTGCACAATGTGGTCTAACTGCACTTGAGTTTTCCTTGTGAGAATGAAGAGATATTTCTGCGCAAATACATCTAGGATTTGGCTGACACACTATTAAAGAATCTCCAACCTAGTCATGTTATTCGGAATTTCATTTTTGAGCGTTGGCATCAGGGGTCAAATTTAGAATTAAATGAGGATTCATAAATTTTGGAACTGGAGACATCTGGTAGACAAGTAACTAGCTCAAAATCCCCCATGGTAAGGTGATATTAACACATTGCCATTTATTATTTTGTAAGGAATTGTTAAAAATGTTGGAAATACTTTACAATGATTGTATGCAGTGCTGCCCACTTGAAGACTTCATATGATGAACTTCTTGCTGCTGTTATGCACCTTGGATGTTGCTCTTTTTATGCTACCCTCTGTTGCACCTTGCTTTGCTTTTCTGCTGTATAAATTCAGGTCCTTTGCAACCCTTGACAACACATGATCTAGCTTTTTTTCCTTCTAGGAGCTCGATATTGAATCTAGTGTATCTCTATCATTTCAGATCCTCAATATCTAATTTTTGGTCCTGAGGTAGCCCTTTGAGTCATATTTCCAATGCCACAGGTTTGACCTAATTTGGATTCTTGAAGAGAGATTTATACCCAATCTCTCACAATGCCCTAATTATGGAATTTTTCAGAAGAGCACACTTGTACGACATGCCACGTGTCACTGTTTTTTCATTTGTTTCTGAAATTGATAGAGAAAAAATTTCAAGATGGGCACTATCCATCAATTTTTACGACATTTCAATCCGATACTCATAGAGAGAGTTATCATTAATTTACCAAGGTCACTTCTTTGAGATGAATTTCAGGAGCATGAAAAAACCCTGACTTACACAGATCATATCTCCAAAAAAATTGTGTATCTTGATCTAAACTTTTTACTGTATCTTCCTCAGGATTTCGGCTTTACCTTATAAAAATTTCAGCTTCTGAACCTTCGTAGAAAAATAGTTAGAGCGAAAATTCCAATATGACCTGTTTCAGATGGTCAAATCCCTTGCATAAGGAGGAAATGAAGATCACAATTCATATGAATGCTTAAGTTGAGAGGGGATTCAAAAAGTGAACGTGGGAGGAATTTTAGGAGCATTAAAAATATTAATTATGACTTTTCAATGACCCATGCCCCAACCCCATGGGGTTTTAGCCCACTAACTGGGGGTACAAACTTCAAACATGAATATCTCTCAAACCGTGAAGAATTACATGGCGTGCCATATATCAACGGAAACATATCAACAAGTAGAAACCATAAAAACCATTATTGACCCAGAATATATTAATTTGTGGGTCAAATTTCCCATGAAATATTGGGTTAGCTCGTGGTGCTTCTTGGGTTGACATCAATGACAATCGCTGATCAACAATCTCCCCCTTTGGCATTGATGGCAACACAAGTACTCCCCCTGTGATCATGACACCTCTTCCTACAACATTCTCTCCCCCTTTGAAATCAATGGTAAAGGGTAACTCCCCCTGAAACACAACCATCCTATGGACCTGTACACACTTCCACTCCTGCTGACACACAATCGTCCTGCAAACCTGTACACACTTCCACTCCCACTTTATATTCTTGAAAAAGGAAAATATAATGAGAACTTGGGAGAATCCCAAGATTTTGATGAAGCTATTCAAATGCTTCACGAGGTAAAGTTTTAGTGAAGATATCAGCAATTTGTTCTTTTGTACAAACATACTGAAGTTTGATATTTTTTTCAGCAACTTGTTCTCTAACAAAATGATATTTGATTGGAATGTGTTTTTTTGAATGCATGACAGGATTCTTGGAGACGCTGATGGCACTAGTGTTGTCACAAAATATGGGAATAGGCTCACTGAATTGTACTTGAATATCTTGCAAAGTTTGTTTCATCCAAAGGACTTGAGTACAACATGATGTTGCTACAATGTATTCTGCTTCCGCTGTAGATAACGAGATTGAAGTTTGCTTTTTTCTCAACCATGATATGAGACAACCACCTAGATAGAATGCTACTCCATTAGTACTCTTATGATCATCAACGCTTCCTACCCAATATGCATATGTAAAGGCTTGAATAATGAGGTTGTTACCCTTGGGATACCACAAGCCATATTCTTCTGTGCCCTTTAGATATCGAAGAATTCTTTTGACGACAATAATATGTGATTCTTTTGGTGCTACTTGGAATATTGCTACTTGTCCAACTGCTTGCATAACATCTGGTCGAGAGGTTGTTACATATAGAAGAATACCAATCATAGATCTATACAACTTCTGATCCACATCCTTAGATGAGTTTTCTATGCTCAATTTGCAACCTGTTACCATTGGAGTAAGGACGGGTTTGCAATCTTCCATTTGAATTTCTTGAGCATTTCCTTGATGTACTTGGCTTGACATATAAATATTCCTTTCTCTTGCTGAGATATTTGAAGCCCTAAGAAGTATGTCAGCTCACCTAGTAAAGACATCTCAAACTCACTTTGCATCTTTGTAGAAAAGTTATTGCTTATTCGATCATCATTGCTACCAAATATTATATCATCCACATATAACTCAACAATTGTTAAATTATCTTTATTTATTTGTACATAAATATTGCTATCAACAGTACCTTTCTTGAACCCTTGTTGATGTAGATATCCATCAAGACAAGCATACCATACTCTGGGAGCCTTCTTGAGACCATATAGAGCCTTCTTTAACCTGCAAACATAGTCTTCTTTTTGTGATAGTAGAAAACCTTCAGGTTGTTCGATGTAAACTTCTTCTTCTAATTCTCCATTCAGAAATGCCGACTTAACATCCATTTGGTAGACTTTGATTTTTCTTGAACATGCATACGCGAGAAACATTCAGATGGCTTCCATTCTGGCAACTAGTGCAAATGTTTCATCGAAATCAATTCCTTCCACTTGTGCATATCCTTTGCAAAACAATCTTGCTTTGTTTCTGGTAATTCGCCCATCTTCATTCAATTTGTTCCTAAACACCTATTTAGTCCCAATGACATTTTTATCTTTTGGTCATGGAAATAATTCCTAGGTGTTATTCTTCTCAATTTGATCCAATTCTTCATTCATAGCTGCTACCCAATGTTCATTTTCGCTGGCTTCCTCAAAACTACTAGGCTCAAAGGTTGCTAGAAAAGAAACGTGAGCTTGTTGTGATGAACGAAGCTGTCAACCTTCATTTATGTCACCAATGATTTGATTTGATGGATGGTTCTTTTGAATCCACTATTTTTTTCTCCTTGGAGGAGCTTCTTGTTGTTGTTTTGGTATATCTTGATTATCATTATTTACTTCTTCCTCATTGATAGTTGCTTCTTGTTCTACAATTTTGTCTGTGTCTTTTTCAGCCTCTGTCTCAAGTTTCAAAAATTCAAGATCCTCATCATTACTCGCTAGAACACCATCTTCGTCAAATGTAACATTTATTCTCTCCACTATCTATTTTCATCTTAGATTATAGCATTTATAGGCCTTTCTTTTGCATGAGTAACAAACAAAGATACCTTCATCAAAAAGCAATTCAAACTTACCCAAATTTTGATCTTCTCTTTTGATATAACATTTTCTTTCGAAGATTCTGAAATATTTTACATTAGCTGGTTTTCCTTTCCATAATTCATATGGAGTCTTGTTGCAATTATTTCTAAGAAGACTTCGGTTGATAATGAAGACTATCGTATCAATTGCTTGAACCTAGAATTTTTCATCCAATTTTGAGTCCTTCAACATAGTTCTACCCACTTCTTGTACAGTTCTATTCTTTCTTTCAGCAACTCCATTTTGCTGAGGTGTTCGTGGTTTTGAAAATTGCCTTTTTATTCCATTTTCGTCACAGTATTACTGAAATAATTTGGAAGTGAATTCTCCAGCATTATCTGATCTTAAACAATTTATTTTCAAATCAATTTCATTTTCAACCAATTCCTTGTAGATCTTAAAGCACTCAAATGCTTCAGATTTTCTCTTTAGGAAACTGACGACTGTCATCCTGGTATAGTCATCTATCATCAACATGAAATATAATTCTCCGTCTAAGCCTTTTTTTCTCACAGGACCACATAGATCAGTATGTATCAATTCCAATGGATGTGATGAAAAGTGTTATTTTGTTTTAAATTGGACTATTGTTTGCTTGCCATGCCGACATGCCTCACACAGTGTGTTGGAAGGTTTTGAGATTTTTGGCATTTCTCGTACTACTTCCTTTTTTCTTATCCTGACAAGATTGTCAAAGTTTATGTGACCCATTCATTTGTGCCATAACCAACTTTCATCTTCTTTAGCTAGTAGACATGCTTTAGTTTCTTCATCCAGAACATATATTTTGTTTGGAGCTCGACTTGCTGTAGCCACAATTTTACCATACCTGCCTTTCCTGATTTCACATTTTGTGGAGTTGAATAGCATTTTGTGTCCTTGATCACACATTTGTACAACAGTGAGCAGATTGTGATTCATGTTTTCGACCAATAGAACATTCTTGGCTATAACATCTTTGCTTCCGAGAGTGACGGTACTTGATCCTATAACATTTGAAGATCCATCATTTCCAAAGGATATGGTTCCATCCTTCTTCTCTTTCAAAGATACAAATTTCCTTCTATCTCCAGTCATATGCGTTGAGCAACCACTGTCAACATACCACACATCTTTCTTTTTTTGAGCCTTGAGAGCGAGAGCACAATTATCAGTCTTCTTCTTCTTCCATGTTCGTTCATTCTATGGCTTTGAAGATTCTTCTGGAGGATTTTCAAGTCTGCAGTCTTTGGCTATGTGTCCAAAGTTCTGACATTTGTAACATTCCATATTATTTCTTAAATTTTCAAATCTATTGATGTTTCTTTGAGCCCTGGGAGGTTCATATTTGAAGAATCTCTTGGAATTGCATTGGTTCATAGGGTACGTGTGACATTCTATAGCTTTATGACCAAATTTTCCACATGAATAGCAATAGCCATGAAAAATATGTTGGTACCTGGATGAAAATCTTCGTCGAGGAATCGTCTTCCAAGGATGTGCTTGCGAATCTTGTCCAATGAAGTCTTCATGTATGTCAGATCTCATAGGTTCATTGTATTTTGTTGTAGAAGGACTTGCTTCTTCTTCTTTGTAACCGAGGCCAGTTCTTTCATTGTAAGATAGTTGATTTTTGATGAGTTCTTCCAATGCCCTTGAGCTGTTGGCATAGTTTTGGACAATTTTTCCCTTCTTCACTTCCTTATGCAGCGAGACTACTTCGGCTTCTAATGCTTCCCTTTCTTGGTTGCTTTCTTCCAAATTATTTTGAAGTGACTATTCAATACATTTGTGTTATTCAACCTCAATTTTGAGACCTTGAACTTGTTCTTCAAGAGTTTTGGAATGGATATTCTCAGCATTGAGCTCTTTTATAAGCTTGATTTCCTCCTCATAAAATTATTCTATGGTCAACCCTTCTTCTTAATTGTTTGATACTTCTTGTTTATTGTGCTTGGCCATAAACAATACTTTGTCATTGGCTTCTTCTTTGCTGTCACTTTCTTCATCGGATGAGGAGCTATCTTCTTTAGAGAGAAAGTTCCATTTGGATCCTTTATTTTTGCCTTGCTTGTTGAATTTCTTAAAGCCTTTCTTTCATTTTGAGTTGCCATCACTTTTGTTTGGAAAATTTTCTACGAAATTCCCAATCTCACCACAACCGAAACATATCAATGGAAGTTTACCTTTGAATTTTCCCTTACCAGGTTTTAGTTTTTTCGTAAAGTAAGCATATTCTTCATCTAAAAGACCTTCTCCATCATCTCCCTTTTCTTCACACTTGCAGGTGCATGTCATTGCAATTGAAGGTTGTTTGTCCTTATTGGTTTTCTTAGATGCAATGAATGCAGTTTCTAGATTTGAAGTACCCTTTTCTTCATCAAGTCTCATTTCACATGCTATGAGAACTCCATGTAATTCTTCCTAGCTGAGTTTGTCCAGATTTTCACTGTATTCGAAGACTGATACCTTTGGGTTGAATCTCCCTGGTAACGTTCTAAGAATCTTCCGTATAATAGTCTTCTCGTCAACTGGCTCTCCCAATCCTTCCAAAGTATTGGTTATTTCATCAATGTATTGGAAGTATGCAACAATGTTGCAATCTTCTTTCATTCCGAGTTGCTCAAATTTTTCTCTATAGATTTGAAGCTTTGCTTCTTTGACATTTGAGTCACCTGCATATATATTCTCAAGCTTGTCCCATAAATTTTTGGCGGTTTTACAACCCAACACCTTATGATAAGCAGATTCAATAAGTCCACTGATAATAATATTCTTTGCTTTTTCATCATTTACCAAATTCTTCTTACCTTGTTCATTCGCGGTTGATGTAAATCCATTTTGAACAGTGTCCCATACTTCGTAACCTTGCGCCAAAAGATAGACCTCCATTCTTCCTTTCCAGAGTGCATAATTATTTTCATTGAATAGAGGTACACCATTCTTGGTATGCTCCATGACCTCCTTCCAGCTGTTAAACTGCTATTGAAGGAACCAAGCTCTAACACCAATTGTTGGAAATACTTTACAATGATTGTATGCAGTGCTGCCCACTTGAAGACTTCATATGATGAAATTCTTGCAGCTGTTATGCACTTAGATACTGCTCTTTTCATGCTACCCTCTGTTGCACCTTGCTTTTCTTTTTTTCCATAGAAATTCTGGTCCTTTGCAACCCTTGACAACACATGATCTAGCTTTTTTTGCCTTCTATGAGCTCGATATTGAATTTGGTGTATCTCTATCATTTCAGATCCTCAATATCTGATTTTTGGTCCTATAGTATTCCTTTGAGTCATATTTCCAATGCCACAGGTCTGACCTAATTTTGATTCTTGAAGAGAGATTTATACCCAATCTCTCACAATGTCCTAATTATGGACTGTTTCAGCAAAGCGCACTTGTACAACATGCCACGTGTCACTATTTCTTCATTTGTTTCTAAAATTGATAGAGCGAAAATTAAAGACTATGCAATATCCTTCAATTTTTACGGAATTCCAATCCGATACTCAGAGAGAGAGTTATGAAAAATTTACCAAGGTCACTTCTTTGAGATGAATTTCAGGAGCTTGCAAAAACCCTAACTTACACAGATCATATCTCCAAAAATATTGCACATCTTGATCTAAAATTTTTACCATATCTTCCTCATGATTTTAGCTTCGCCTCATAAATATTTCAGCTTCTAAACCTTTGTAGAAAAAATTTCCGAATCCCTTGCATAAGGATGACCTGTTTCAGATGGTCGAATCCCTTGCATAAGGATGAAATGAAGATCACAATTTATATGAATGATTAAGTTGAGAGGGGCTTCAACAAGTGAACATGGGAGGGATTTTAGGAGCATAAAAAATATTAATTATGACTTTTCAATGACCCATGCCCCAACCCCATGGGGTTTTAGCCCACTAACTGGGGGTACAAACTTCAAACATGAATATCTCTCAAACCGTGAAGAATTACATGGCGTGCCATATATCAATAGAAACATATCAACAAGTAGAAACCATAAAAAGAATTATTGACCCAGAATATATTAATTTTTTAGGTAAAAATTCCCATGCAATATTGGGTTAGCTCTTGGTGCTGCTTGGGTTGACATCAATGACAATCGTTGATCAACAAAAAAAACACATGCTTGACTCTTGAGATTCTAGAAAAGGACATAACAGATTAGCTGGAGAAAATTTAATGAAACCTTTCACACATAAAGATGATTTTCAAACCATAGTGGTAATTATAATCAATTTGATGACAAATTAGAATTAGTCTGATGAAAAATTATTCCCCATTTTCTTAATTTAGGACTTTGAAGAGAACTACCCATCTTCTCTTCTACAATCAGGTATTGTGTCTTGAAATATCATATACACTTCCATTGTGTCTTTGTTGAGTCTGATTTTATTTGGAAATCATTGATGCTTGTGCATTTATTTTAGAAAAATCATTTGGGATTTTGTTAAGAAAATTTCAAATACCAACGAAGAATGTACGAATATTGATAAAATATAGACTACATAATGCTACATAGGCTAAAGTAGTTAGCTAAAAATCCCCCATGGTAAGGTGATATTAACCCATTGCAAAACTTTACAAAGGGAGAATCCATAGGTTGCCATTTATTATTTTGTATGGAATTCTTAAAAAAATACATCGTTGACTCCCGAGATTCCAAAATCTCGAGAAAATTTTAGATCTTCCCTTCAATTTGATCCCCCAAGCTTTGAATTCATGTCACTTTGAATCTGGAAGGATGAAAGAAAAAACAAAGAGAGAGAAGAGAATCAATCTAGTGATACCCTTAGATCCAATATCCCGCATGAGACACACACATAGAGAATGATGGTCAAGTCTCCAGAGTTGGTGAATTCACTTGTAATGCCTTGGAAACACAATGATAATGTTTTGAAGTGATGAAACAATATTTCATGTGTAAATTGTCACTCCAACCAATACCAAGGTGGAAACTCATATTGTAATAGTTCACATTTCATATAATAAAATTTATGTGGTTGAAATTATTTATAATTGCACTTGATATTGTTTAATATTGTAATTAACATATGTAACTTTTCATTTTCATATTAGATGAACATGCATATTGTATGGAATTCTTTCAAATTTTGTCGCAAAATCATACTAATTCATTTATGTTGATTAATAATTAACACATAAAATCAATCTAAAACTACGAAATTAGTAGTTTAATTGATTAATTATTACAAAAAAAATGAATATACAACTAAATTATTCGTTTATAATGATTATTAATGAAAGTAAATGAAATGAATAGAAACTAATAAATTAGTCATTTATATTATTAATATGAAGCTACCAAAAAAATATAAATATACTACTCCAAATGATAAATTTGTGATTACAAATGACGACCAAATTTTGCATATATATGACTATCAATAGCTAATTTACAATATCTTATAACACAACAAACATTTATTCATATTTTTTTGGTCATGGTTTCAAAAAAAGAATAAAATTTGCATATATGTGACTATTAGTAGCTAATTTACAGTATCTTATAACATGACCAACATTTGGGTCATATTTCTTTGGTCATTAATTTATTTTCTCAGGTGATCATATAGTAATATATTTTTTTGTGTATTTTTTCATTGATTGTGGCAATTAATGACTAAATAAATGACTAAAATTTGCATATATGTGACTATTAACATCTAATTTACAGTATCTTATAACAAGACCAAAATTTTGGTCATGTTTCTTTTTCCATTAGTTGATTTTCTTGGGTGATCATATAGTAATATATTTTGTTGTATATTTGGTCATTAATTGTGGCAATTAATGACTAAATTAATAACCAAATTTATGACTAAATATACTACTATATGATAAAATTGAGACAACCAATTAATGACTAAGCTAAAAATGACTAAAAGTTGGTCACATTATAAGATACTGTAAATTAGGTACTACGGGTCACTGACTGAAAAATGGTCGTTTATATGAAAATTTTAGTCATTTTTTTAGTAACTAATTAGCCATTTTGTGCTAGTGGAACCAAGGGCATATACCATGCATCTAAAAGCCAACATGTTAAATTTCACATGCACATCGATACATGCAACCCACAACTAATTTCAATCTTTACTTGTCGTTTTCCAAGCTTCCTTTTGTGAACCCTTTCTTTCCTTCTTGGATTGTTTAAGTGATTGTTCTCTATCCTATGCTAATCCTGATCAAAAGATGAAAAAATGTTGTATATTGTTTCTTTGATGTCTTTTTATCGTTAATGTCTAGTCTCTTCCTTTCCTTTTTCCTTTTTCTTTCATTTTCCTTCATTTTCCCTCTGATTTATCTTGCATGCGTATTTGCGTCCCTCCACCTTCCTTTTCTTCTATTTTACTTTATTATCATAACTAAAAGTAAATTATTGCCTCTTTTCCTTTGCCAATGCATTTTCTAGTTTCCATAGCCATTAATAAACTGCAAGTGATTCCCACTACAATTATTTTCTGCCATTCAACTTGGAATAAGTGTCCCATAACCTTGATCTTATTTTATTTACATGGAAAATCAACTAAGGGTTGTTGAAAACCCCTCCCCCTTTGGGGAACACCATCATCGGTGTTCATTGAAGCTTATAACCAACAAAAATATTGCTTTTGGAGATTTATAACACATCTCAATGCAACATTTATAATGACCAACTGTTGAAAAGAAAACAAACATATCGCTTAGTGGAGCTTGATAAACACAACTCGATGCGGTATTTATAGTGATATACATGTACATAACCATGCACATTTGCTTCAACCAACAAATAAACATACTGTCCATGGAGCTTTATAATCACAACTTGACACAATATTTACAATAATATACACATATATATATTGTTGGCGGAAAATTTTGATTTGAGTTTGACTTAGGGTTTAACTGAGGGTGCCAACAAAAAGGCCTGTGTAGTCTAGCACTTCACCGATATTTTTACTCCTTCAGAAAAAAGGAGCGTCTCACTCGAGGCGAGCCAGAACCATAAAAGGATGTAGGGGATCTAGATCTCATTAACTAGGTAACTTGCGCAACTATTACCACATTCATTCTCAACCATTCGATTCATACACTTAACATAAAATAAACATATGGATATCAGTTTTAAGAGGGCCCATAAAATACATAACTGAATATTAGAATTCCCATCCCCTCATATTATTAAGTAACAGAGTTCAATTACATTACATCGATGCCACTACAACTCATGGTAATTACACGCTTGCGCGCATAATAAAAACCCATAGATAATAGCTAAGAAAAAAATTACAAGATCATATCTCAGAAATTGCATAACACTAGACACTACAACACAATGCAACACATATAGGCATTGTATTTATTCTTGTCACGATCTGAACTTTGTCGCACTATCTAAAACCTGTTTCTCACTACCTTCTATCTTATTTTATAGTCACACTTGCTTGATCTAATCTTCAATAAATCTCTTGCTTGATCCATTATTTTTCAATAACTAGGGCCATTTCCTTAGTTTTATGGTGACTACATCAAAATTGACTCCTAGTTATTTATCACGTGCCCTTATTTTCTGCTGCGTAAATTCCAAAACATTTTACTGCCTCTTTAATTTTCCAGTGCTTTATTTCCAACACTTTTGTCCACAAATTACTTCCCAAATAGTATTCCTTCAAAAAATAAGGACCCAACATGCCCCGATCACATCCTATTGACTCGCCCTTGAGTCAATGTGTTTTTGTTGTTGCTTATGGATATTGCGCAGATTGGCTTCCACTTTCTTTAGTTTCGGTACCTTCAAACGAAGGACCCAACTCTGGAACAATCTAAAGAGTCAACTCTTTAAGGCCCGTTAATGCAGAAACAAAGGAGTTCCATGATTCAAAAAGTGTGTAAACCTCAGCTTAAAACTATATAACTTTTTTCTTACTAATATTTTTGGGTTATTACTCAACAAGTTCTTGAAGTTGTTGATCTGTAACCATAGACAAAGTCCTCAACATAATAAAATGATTATGAGCCTCCTGGTGTAGGTCGCAAAGAAATCACTTCGTTACTTGTGTTGCATCTTCCAATTGGTTGATTTGGCCATCTAGTACATATTCCTGATCGAGAATTTTCTTCTTGGCTTCTAGATCGGAAGTCACCAGTGCTTGCTGAAATAAATTATGGACGTTCTCACGTAAGGGATCAATAGTTGAATTCTTATTTGCAGTAGTGCCAATCCTATCTAAGATCTGGCGGAACATATGTTGAGATTCTTGCATGACTTTGTAATATTCCAAATTAGGAATAGCTACACTATTGGGAATATCTCAAGATATTATCAATGTGGAGATCAGTAATTCATAAACATGAGCTGCAGATAACAGTGAATAACATTAATACCAAGAATGTCGGAAGATCCACATAGCCATTACATTAGATTATAGTAGCAACAATGTATACAATATCTTGAGGAAATGATCTCTCAAGCTAGGCAATGTAGCCTCAATGAAACATATACATGACAAATGGAGAAACACTGCTACATAAGAAAAGCCATGGCTATGACTGTGCAGTTTATGAAGGAGAACTGCTACAAAATAATGTCAATACATGAATATAGCAATGTATAGCTAAAATAAATAAGGGGGAGCAAGATCCCAACCCCTAGAAACTAAAATACACAATCCTAAAAAGAATTGGTTGAAATATACACAAAATGAAAATTTTGCAGAAATGTTGTAGTTGCTGGGTAGCAGCTGCAACTCGAAAACTAGAAATGGATGTATATAGTTGATGATGCTGAAAATTATGGCTGAATATCATCCAAAGGATCTCTCAGGTGAAAGGGTGATCCAATCCCTGAAGATCTCACCCTCCAAAATAGTGGAGCAAGTCCCCACTGCAGTTGCATTCAGAAATAACGCAGTCTAGAGAAGGGACTGTGTTGTTGTTGAAGGGAAATGCTTGGCCTGATTCCAATGATCTGCAATATGCTCAGGATTCTCCCTCACTAACCTCCCAGAGGAATATAAGTTCCCTCCTATGAAAGATGAGCCAAGGAAATGGTGTAGTGGAATCCCCACTGCAACACCCTGCAACACAAAGTTATCCTGCTTTAGGAATAACGTTGTGACTGAAGGAGGTGGCTTTGGCCTTGAGCCAAGAAATGTGGAGAATGAAGAACAATCCCTCAAGAGGCCTCTAGAGAAGGTGAAGGAATCCTAAATAGGAATTCCCCGGGAACTTTTCTAAACAACAAAAGGATGCACAGTGTCTGCATAGACAATGAGATCAATAATCCAATTCATGAATAACAATGGCTGCCTTGATCTCCTTTTAAACAAGTGAAAGCTCTCTCTCCATGGGTCCCACTCATTAGGGTTTCCTCCACCAAATATCCTATTTCCCATTCACACTGCGCTGTCTTCTAAAGTGATCCACTCCTCATATGGAAATGTTGTTGACTTGGTCAAACCTGACCTTGTCTTCACGCATTTGCCCCTTTTGACACTTTAGGGTGCAAAATAAAGCAACTCTGATGATCCCTTTCACATTATGAGGGATTTTATTCATTTCTTCAATAATAATGGGTTCCCTTACCCATTTATTAAGCTTCTAGGTGATAAAAAAAAAACTTTAACATTCCATTTATCTTTGTGCTAAAATGGGAATATTATAGTCCCCCCCTCCCAAATGTTGCTTGTCCTTAAGCAACTGCAAGGATAGAATTGGAAAATCTCCACCCAGGGCATGGAGTCTGAAATGTGTTGAGGAACATCTTCCCCAAGTGGATCCTCCATCCCCCAAGCAATCATCCATACAAAATGAGTTACCTCCCAACATGGCAACTCCTGAGAATCATCTTCCACCCTTGGCTCTTGCAATATAGGTGGGCTGCAAATCTGATCTTGGTAGACAAAATAGCCTACCCCCTGCTGTCCTCCTCCCAACTTAGGATAAGTGCAGAGTATATGCTGATCTTGGGCTATAATAATGTTGCCCTCCAGTGGCAAGATGAAGACTAGACCTCCAAGGATCTCTTCTCCAATGTTATGAAACATGCTGTCCCAAATCATCTCATATGTGATGATTTGGAAGTCACTGTCATATGGCATCCAATCAATCATATGGATCACCTCAAATGGAAACAATTGTTTTTCTGTAGTGGCCACATGTGCTCTCATGCTCCCATTAGAACATGCAATACAAATAAGGTGGGAGATCTCTCCCCCAAGGGACACATCCAACCAATGTGCCATTCCCCCAATCATGCTCTCAACAAACATAAAGAAAATAGCAACATAATGAACCATAATGAGAACCATGCTAGCTGTCATGTGTGGTAAGGGAGAAGGACAATGGTCCCTCGATTGTAACCAATACAGTTTGACCCTCAACTGAAAACGAATATGACCAAAAGTGTGGCCTCTCAACCACTTGCTTGTTTTCCTACTCTCCTCAAATGTATGAAGAGAGTGAATGATGTATGGTGCAAGGTGAGTATGTCCTCCAAAATACATTTCCTCCCCAAGTCATCCTAGGGAGTGGTCACCAATAGTGCTCATGGCCTCAAGTAGACCATGGGGTCTAGAGGAAAGAATGCTCCTCCTTGAAGCAACATCTTGTACATATATGGTTAAGGGATGAATATAAAAATCAACATGCAGACAAACAATACCCTTACCATAAGTCTTGCTCATGCAAATGGAGTGGCTCAAAATTGAGTCTCCTCTCATCCTCAAATAGGAAAGAGGTGGTTGTGCTATTCCAAAGAGTTATGTATCTCCTTCATCTGCACATGACCTATGCATCTCCTCATATGTTTATTTGTCAATATCATGCAAGCAAGATGATCCTGGGAATACTCCACCAACAACTCAGAGCTCCAACATGGATCTATCCTCCATACTGACAGCGTTGATGATTCCTCATGAAGGATATCTGTCACATACTTAGCTTCTTCTTCCACATCTCCCATGCCAAAGATGCAAGTTGGAAGGTTGTTATCCTTCCCCTGCTGCTTCTACCACAACGCAAAATCTGAAATGAGAGTGGCTGAAAATGATGTTGAGATAATTGCTCTCTCCTCCTTGAGTCTACCCAAGACTCTCAGCGCTGTGAAGTTATCTCCCAAGGTTTCCACTCCTCTCAAATCACTGAGTGGTGCCTCAACTAGTGAAGCATCCATCCTCCTCTGTTGATCCAGTGGTCTCCTCTGCAAAATGTCTCCATGCCATGAGACAACATCATCAAGAGATGACTGAATAAATGAATGGAGAAAACTCTCCATGCTTCCACTGTGCAATCCAATCACCTTCTTAGGTGCATGAACCTCCAGAAATGAATAGGGATGTGTAATCCTCATCTCATGATGTTGGGTCTTCTCCCTACCTTCTCCTTTTGTCTCCATGGTTCCACACCTCCTCAACAATGGCACATGAATTGTGCCTTGATCTCTATGCATGAGATCCAGGGGACTTCCTTGCAAAGATGCAAGCATCCCTCTACTTGGAGCAAGAGCTTCTACTTCCTCTGCACAAGGCACTAGATAATCTCTAGATGGCACAACACTCTTGCCCACAACTTCCTCAACATAGATGGGCAACCCTCCAATAATGTTGCTGCAACTATGGAATCTCTCCCAAGGTGGAAGTAATTCCTGGTCATCAAAGGTCAAGCAGTATCCCCTTTGCACCATGAGAGTGCCATATCCTACTCCTACAACATCATACAATGAATGAGAGCAAATCTGCCCTTACTCTCTAAAGAATAACCCAAACAACAAAAATTCTTGTTGCTTCTTCATGCTCTCATCATATAAGATATGTGATGAAGACATAGTGAATGATATGAATGTTGCATCATCACTATGTATCCATACTCTTTGTTGCTCCATGATGCCAGCATCCTACCACATGTTCTCTATCCTCATACCCTTGGAAAGAGGGTATGCCAAGTGATGGCCAAACTCCTTCAAGAGTAACTAGCGCAGCGAAGCCTCCTGCTACTCGGTATCATAAATCTGCAAGTAGCTCAACAACTTCTTGCTCACCATCCACATCCACTCAACCAGTTGTGGATGTCTCTTTAGACCCTTTATCTTGGTATTCCTCCCATGAGGGCTACCATCATCCAAAATCAGCTTCCCGCATTTCATGGGATCTTGAAATGCAATCTTCTCGATGATCAATTTGACCCTATAAGGACCCAAATAGGTGGTAGGAAAAATCCTCCCATCATGATGTGCATGGCTCAAGAAATGTCCAAAAAATTCATGAGAGATGTTATCCATCCGAAGATGTCCTCCATCTTCTATTTGTTCCTGTGAGAAGGGAAGAATCTCCTCAAACTGTTGAAGAATCTTACAATTCATGATATGTGGGAGTGCACCTCCACTAAAATCTCTCCTTGAGATCTCTTCCTCATTCATGGTCCTCCAAAACCAAAGATACCTTGGATCTACTGCTAGTAGAAGTATCTCTTTGAGCTATGGCATGCTCATTGAGAGAGTGTCATCTAAAGAGGAGAAAGAGTTTCTTTTCTCCAGATGTCTACTCCTTCTTACTGCTTCCTTCATGGGTTCTTGAATGAAGTTGTCTTTTGAGTGCTCATATGAGGAATGGCTCGTCTTTTCTCCATCATTGCTCTTGTGCAGCGCAGTGTTATTTTGCTGCTCTAGGTCAACTGCATGAAATGATGTAGATCCATCCAAAGTGTTTGTTGAAATGACAAGAGATGGATTTTTAATCATACCTTGGTGAAGTGTGGAAGTCCCTTGCAGGGCTGAAAGAGTTTCCTCCTCATAAGTGTTGGCCTCCCAAACTATTGAAGATGAAGGCTACTCCTTCATGGTCTCAACAACGCTGGTACATGCCTCATCAACTGGTGGTGAGGGCTCCTCCCTCCTTTTGCGAAATATTCTTATCATTCTTTGAGAAAACTCCACAAGAGTTGAAACCCTTGCATGGCTTAGATGGTTGATCCACCAAATATTTTCTTCACCTTCAGGGTGCAACGCTGCCACTTCTACAGCTTCTCTGTCTACTACATGATGTAGGAGGAAGAAAGCCTCTAGCTTCTTCACCCAAACCTCTGTTGCACATGTGAGTGATCCATCAAATGTGGACAATAGAAAACTATTGCCTCTCATCATCCCATGGCTGTGGGGTCTTCTCTCTTCTTTCTGCTGAATAAATTGTGGTAAAGCCAGGGTCTCTTCGAAGGCTCTAGGTTTAGCTCGATATTCAGCAAGGTACTCAATTAGAATTTCGAATTCCAAGTGTTCTTCATGATTCTGGTCTTCTTCTTTGTGAAATTAGGAAGTGCATGGTCCTTCCTCTTCTCCTTCTTTAATCTTCTTGACCTCCTTGGAGAGGTCCTCTCTAGATCCGAAAATTGATGAGAGCAAGCTCATCTTTTTCATCATCTTGATCTTCTTTGGCTAAGACTCACAGGCTGAGCCAAAGATCATGCTCTGATACCATTGTAATATTACAAATTAGAAATAGCTACACTATTGGGAATATCTCGAGATATTACCATTGTGGAGATCAGTAATTCATAAACATTAGCTGGAGATAACAGTGAATAACATTAATACCAAGAATGCCAGAAGATCCACATAACCATTACATTAGATTATAGTAGCAACAATGTATACAAGATATTGAGGAAATGATCTCTTAAGCTATACAATGCAGCCATAATGAAACATATACATGACAAATGGAGAAACACTGCTACATAAGAAAATCCATGGCTATGACTGCACAGTCTATGAAGGAGAACTGCTGCAAAATAATGTCAATACACGGATATAGCAATGGATATCTCAAATAAAGAAGGGGGTGCAAGATCTCAACCCCTGGAAACTACAATACAAAATCCTAAAAAGGATTGGCTGAAATATACACAAAATGAAAATTCTGTAGAAATGTCGGAGTTGCTAGGTAGCAGCTGCAACTCAGAAACTAGAAATGGATGTAGATAGCTGATGATGTTAGGTCCCTATATTACTAGTATAGTCCCTTATTGTTGTTAGTGTAACCCCCTTATTGTTATTATTGTACCCTTGTAACTCCCATATTGTTATTATTATGCCCTCAAATTATTATTGTGAGGTCGGCTAGGATTACATTGTGGCCCCATGGACTCCTATATATAGAAAGGAGGTTTTGTAATTTTAATTATCCATTAATTTTTCATTCATGTAATGTATTGGAGGTTTCCCCGTCGAAGTGGCTTATTTCTAAGGTGTTGATATCTCTTTTATTCTCTTTTTGGAGCTGGTTTCACAACATTTGGTATCAAAGCTTTGAGGTTCTAGGGTTTCGCTACTCCAAATAGGTCATCGCGGAATTTTCGCTATAAATTTTTTTCTACAAAGGTTCAAAATCTGAATTTTTTAGAGTGTGAAGCCAAAATCTTGAGGAACATCGTTGCAAATTTTCAGAGCTTGGTTTGAAATATTTTAGGAGATATGATCTGTGCAAGTTAGGTAATAGTGTGGATTGATTCAGGCAGTACCCATAATTTTATTCATTGTAAAGTAGCCAAGGAATTGAATTGTTTCTTATACCCAACACCAGAATGTCAAGTGATGGTTGCAAATGGAGGAACAATAAATTTCTCTGGACAATGCCATAATATCAAGCTAACCATGGGGGAATATGTATTGAATAGTCCAATGCTTTCACTATAAGTTCCAACATCAAAATCATCTATTTCTATAGATCTCCAAAAAGTCTTGGACAATCATGCCAAGGTTTTTGAAACTCCAAAAGGACTCCCACCTATTCGTGATCATGATCATTCTATTCATTTGATTCCAGGAAGTGTTCCTCCAAACATCAGGCCTTATAGATATCCTTATGTCCGAAAGAGCGAAATTGAATGTATGATTGCATAAATGTTAGAGGCGGGTATAATTCAATCTAGTCAAAGTTCTTTCTTTGCTCCTGTAGTATTGGTACACAAGAGGGATGTATTATAGGGAGCTAAATAAGCTCACCATTAAAGATAAATTTCCCATTCCCGTGATTGATGAATTATTGGATGAATTACATGGAGCAATTTATTTTACCAAATTGGATCTTCGTTCAGGGTATCATCAAATTAGAATGAAGAATGAAGATATTCTATAAACAACATTTCGAACTCATGAGGGTAATTATGAATTTTTGGTCATGCCTTTTGGCCTTACCAATGCACCTTCTACATTTCAAGGGTTAATGAATTCCATTTTCAGACCCTTCCATAGAAAATTTGTGCTAGTATTTTCTGATGATATACTAATCTACAGTAGGTCTTGGAAGGATCATGTTCAACATGTTGACAGGGTGTTCAAACTATTGCAGGAGAAACAATTATATGAAAAAACATCCAAATTTTTCTTTGGAGTACAAGAGGTGGAATATATAGGTCATATTGTATCTCACGAGGGTGTTAAGGTAGACCCTAACAAAATTAAAGCCATTAAGGAAAGGAAAGTCCCCACAACCATAAATGGGAAGAAATGGGCGAAGTGGATGAATATGGATGAGGTGGTAGGTCAATAAGAGGTGGAATGGTTTATGGTGGGGGAATGACAATGGGAGGCAGGCTAACAGAAGGAAAGAACATAGAATCCATCTCCATGTCACCGGGCTCATCAATGACAGTGGACGAACTAGGATGGTTGGATAAATTTGTTGGGGAATATTAGGTGTTCCTTGATGAGTTGTATGTGGGGATAAAGGTTGTTATTCATCGATTGGAACAACAAGGTTAGTGGATATGGGTTCAATGTCGAGGTTAATGAAAGTAGAAGAGGATATAAGGTTATAGAATTGGTGAGGTGAAAGAGGATTAGGAGTTGTGGCGGTCAGAGTATTAGTCGAATAACATGGGGTGCAAAGGACATAGGAGTGAGTTGATGTACCTGAAGATTTTGTTGAACATAAGAACCTACCCCGAACCAATAGCATAGGTCGAGCTCACACAATCCTAGCTTTCTTCAGGAGAGGTTGGAGACCGTCTGGTACATCTTCAAAATGTTTATGTGAAGTAGAAGGGCCCTCCTCAACATGTTTCGTTGCATCAAAAATGTAGAAATTTTTTCCATATTCTTTCCATGCGAAAACCCTAGGCCAAGTGCCAACTTCAAAGTGGAAATCATTCTCACTGATGTATAATGATAGTGGACTCATACAGAAAGTGTCCAAAGAAACACACATCAGATGGAGATAGCAAGAACTATGAGATATCCAAAACTAGACTGGAGGAGAGTACTATTCCAAAAGAGGGAGTGACACCCACGAATTATCATGTGACACAATGAACATATTTTTGAACCAGTGGCCAAAAGCAAGGTCGTTAAACTCCTTGTTTACAAATCTTCAGTGTTGCACCAAGGTGCATACATATAAGAAAGAGGTTCATCTTCTGCAATTGTAGCAAGGTCATGACCCTCTATATGACACCATTTATACATAGCAAAGGGAATAAGTAGGAATCCGAAATAAAATAAGTAGACCAGGCATAGATATCATTAGTGGCTTCAAATAATTCATGGAGGAGGTAGCTGGAAAAATTCATCTGATCACCATGGACACATGCTTCTGTAACATAAGTAACATCCAATGTGCATTCTCCTCTTGTATAGTGGCACATGAAGTTAGTGTCGATAATTGTAGCAACAACCTAAATTGGCATATTGTTGATCATATCTAAAACAACTCCCCAAACTTTTTGGACAGTACCATACTTCTTGTACAAGTTTTTGCATCTATCTTTTTGCTACACTTAGCCATTTTTTGAAAGGTAAAATTAACATCAACACCATATGCGGACATGCTAGTGACTTTGTGTGTATATATTGCATGAATGGGGTATTCACGATCCAACCAGAGGGAACCCCCATGAAGTTGATTGGTGAGAAACTTTGTGCATCACATAATCTCACCAATGGTTCCAAATACAGGTAAATCATGCTGAGGAAGAATGGTGGACTGCTTTAATGGAAGGAAAAGGGCTCTGATTTCCATGGTGGAGTGAGGATTAGGGGAGGTATTTGGCTCCATAGAAACATTAGTTCGGAGAGCAGGGAACAAGGTGGGATCAGAGAGGTTATTATCGACCATGTGGGATTTTTCATATTTACCCAAGAGATCATCCTCATAGTGAGTACGAGAATGAATGGGGCACATACTGACATGAGACTTAACATGACGAACCATGTTGCTAGGCTGAAAAGTATACAAAATTCAGATAGGAGGATGAGAAGTAAAAGAAGGTTCAGGGAAGGGCGGTAGCAGAGCCAGGGTGGAAACTGAAAATGCCTGAAGGGAAAAGATGGAAGGGAAGACAACAGGGGGGAAGAAATAGAAAAATCAATAAAAGGAGGGGGAGCCTAGTCATAAGGCGCAAGAAGTGTGACTTAAATTCGAATTAATGACACATGGTATGGACACATGCCAAGGAAATGCAGTGACATCATAGGAAATATAACGACAGAATAAAACCTTATCGAAATTTGTGATACAGATTTGGTAACTAATTCTATCACGATTGGATTACTGACAGAAAAGACAACCATTAAAGACTCTAACAAGATAAGATACGGCAAAATCTCCCTGAACACAATTGGTTGCAACAGGGTGTAACTAAGAAGAGACTACACTTGCGAAAAAGACAGAAAATACAACCTTTGTTTCTTTGGACCTAAATATTTCTTCCTTGGTTTCTTTGTACCTAGAGTAGTCTCTATACTTGTTGTTGAAGGACTCTTGAATTTGGGCCCAGGTGGCGATGTATTTCCCAGGCAGACCCATGAACCAGTGCAAGGCTGCATCCTTGACGGTAGATGGGAACAACTTCAACTTTTGTTCGTATGAGGCATAGTCATAAGTCCTACAGACAACATCAAATTCAAACATGAAAGTGTCAGTCTCCTTAGAGGTTAGGCCATGGAAGTGTGGAAGGGTTGAAGGGATGATGTTCTTCATTCTAGTCTCTCCATTGGGTTCTCTGATGGGAAAGACTCCTTGGGTTCTATTCTTAGCCATAGATTGAATAGGTGAAGCGGTTTCCTATGGTGAAGCAAGTTCCTCTTCTTCCCCAATAGGTTCCTCAAAGTTTTCAAGTTGCTCACCTAGAGGGTGTTCTACCTCACAATCACTAAAGAAGAGTGAAGGGTGAGCGTGTTGGGCTATGGGGTTTTTGGTAAAAACTTTCCTTGGTTTTCCCTACTCCTATGAGGCATGAAATACATTTATTTTGTGTTTTTTTTCAATATTTTGAAACTGAATGTAAAATAGAAAGAAAAAAAGAATGCTTAATAAGAAATAAACATCTACTTAGAAACATCCTCGACAATAGCACCAAAACGTGGTGAGCCCCGGTATTGCACCAAGACTGTTGCAGCTCCTAGAGGCTACTCAAATTTAATTATCAACCCAGGGTTCATATAGACTTGGAGGTGACAGTGCTATATGCACATCAAATGAGCTCTACTCATGTCATCCTCATCGTAGTTCTACTATGAGGTGTCGGGAATTATTATTATTCTGAGGGAGAAATTTTGTCACACTTCTAATTGTAACTCAATAATGAAAGAAAATCGTGAACACTATTATGTCTGCAAGAAAAGACGCTATACTAGATTGCACTGATTCATCTACTTAATCTCTACTTTTGCAATGAAAAACACTAGCACTTACTCTAATTACAATAAGGGAAATTACACTAGATTGCATTCATTCTCTTAACTACTTAATCAACTTGAAAGAAGGGAACTAATATATCTTCACAAAAACATCGAATCAATGATGAATTAAATTCTATCAACTGCATGCTAGTTTTTGTGCTAATGATGTATTTTATGATGGACTAACACATTAAAAATACTATGTTTTGCAGTAAGAGACAAAGGAGTTTGGGTGACCTAGGGGTCTCCAAGAACCAAGAATTTAGAGTTGGGGATCCACTAAGGCCTATACTAAACTTAGGTTAGATGGAGGATTGATTATGGAGTGAAGGATATGGTTCCAAATGCTTCTAAAGGAAGCTGCTATAGGATCCCTGTTTTTCTACAGGAAGTCTTGTAATGCTACAGGAAACAATACAAGAGGGGTTTTAGGCTAGAAATGGTGAAATGGAAGCAGGTAAAAGTGAGGGAAGGGTGGATCTAAGTGGATGGGGGATGACCAACTCCCTTGGCCAAGCTTAGAACCCTCAGAAGGTGTGTCTTTCACCAAGAAGGCTGCTCTCAATGGTTGTGAAGATGGTCCTCCAAAACCACGTCATCAGGCAGTCCATGTCAGCAATGTCATGCCATGTCATGTCATGAGTTGTCATATGCCACATCATTATTGTGTACCATGTAAATTTTTTTCAAATGTATTGTAAAGTGGAAGTACAAAGGACACACATGAGATATGAAGAGTCATGTAAGCTGAAAAGTCATGGGAAGTCAAAAAATCATGAGGGTAGTTAAAGAGTCACGAGGAGGGTGAAGCATCACCCCTTGGTTATATATACTCCCTCATTGTATGAGAAGATGAATTTTTCACCTTGGCTCCTCCCGCAAAGCATTAGAAAGTTACTAGTTCTTTTGAGGAGAGAGGAGTGGCTCCAATGCTCCACTACTGGAGCTAGTGGTGTTCATTGTATAAATGTGTCTAGGAACTTTCATTTAATATCAAAAGCCCTATGGGCGAGCACGTTCTTCATGCATTGATTATGGATATTTGTAAGACTATTCTATGAATGTTTGTAATTCATGTTTTCTTTGATCTGTGCCAAAGTAGTTGAACTATTTCGGTTATTTTGGTACTTATCAAATTGAGAATGTGTTGTAATTTCTATTATCGTTGTCGCATCCTTATGGACTATTCTGCTAGATATTAGAAAGATCTTCCTCGTCATATTGGTTTCAATGACTGTCACATCTCTGTGGACTATTATTCTTGATGTTATATAGGGCCTTCTTGTTCTTATGTGTCTCTACTAGGGTGGTACTACTACCTCTCTCTTAGAGGTTCACTTTTCCTCCCCTCCGCGGTGAAAGAACTTTGACACATATGTGATCGAACACTCAATAGGCACACCTCCCTTTTTTTTTTAAGACGCATGTGCACTCCTCTCTATTGCTAACAATTAGAGTCAAGAAAAATCTATAAGAATACATGGCAATTGGGCTAATATTCTAGATGGGGCTCCTAATCCAAACGGTGTGAGGTCTAGTTGGGAATTCACATTGGGGAGACCCTTTGGTTGATGGATTTCTAACACCGTCAACAGAAGAATTATCATCGACCAAAACAAAACAAGTATATTTTATTTTATCTACTAATTTTGCAAAGTAAAATATATTTTATTCTATTTATAAATTTTATGAAAAAAATCTATTGTACATCCTTTAGTATGAATAAATCATAATAATTATGATGGATTTAAATATAATAATATCATTATATATTTAAAAATGTACGTTTTGATATATATATATATATATATTGATTTTGAAAAGTAAAATATATTTTATTCTATCTATAAATTTTACAAAAGAAGCCATTGCACATCCTTTAGTATTTAACATGCCTTCTTCTAGTACTCAATTCTTTTATAAATGTGCACATTAATTAACTATTAACTTTGTATTATTTTTGTAACTTTAGTTGATACTTATGATAAAACGTCCTTCCGAAGTATTAGTCTTGCATAGTCCCTATGCCACGTATACAATGTATATAATTTGCATTTCTTAGGTTGGTAAATTCTTAAACTTTGTATAAATATTGATAACCTAAATTCGCATGGAATCAGTCATTTGAATGTTCTGTATGCACCCTAATCCTTTTCCAAGTGGTGTGGAAAACTTTGGGATTGAAAAGGCCTCATATCCATGGTTCTTAACAATTAGGGTTTTGAGATCTATAGTATAGAATGGAAGGAGTTATTCAAGGTAACTGCCCTCCTCTCCGGCGTCAATCAGGGTTTCATTCTTGCTTTTATTTCCACCACGGAGCCTTTTGCAACCATGGTGGTAGAAGTGTTTCCTTGGAGGTGTATTTTCTCATAATCATACTTAACCTGGTAATGTACTCGATCTGGTTGGTTCGTGCTATGTTTGTTTTATTTATTTGCTCGAGTTGAGTATCCCCTGGAAGTCACACTCGCATACAGGTATTAACAGGATTTGTTTTTAGTGTTAGAAGGGTAGAAAAATCCACACCAAGCATCCAGAATTTTCCGCCCTGGTCCACGGTTTAGGTAGCGTTTTAGATATATTGGAGGTGTGCCGAAGCTGACCCTGTTGCAAGTATTGATTACTCAGATTAGCTAATTTTATAACATTTTGATACAACAAAATTCTGGGTTTTTTTGCTAATGGAATAATAGATGCGAAGATGCGTTCCATTGGAGAAATAGTTTTGGGTTCCTATCAGGTAATTCTCTCGTCATTAGTTCATTTCCTTCCTTTATTTTATACTGAGGTCATAATGTTGACTTTTGTTCTCCCTTCACACGTGAGACATATGTGCAGTCAATATTTTTCCATAATATTGAAGAGTATAAAACTTACTATCATTCAGTTTCTTTATTTTGGGCATAAACTCTTCTCACAATCGACTTTTCACCTTTCCCAATTTTTGTTTCCAACTCCTACTTCCCATTTTTAAATCATTTTTTTGCTACCTCTTAGGGTTTATAACATCAATACCTCTCGCCCAATTATTTGTAAATTTTCTCAGGGATTATCATTGTAAGAAAGAATTTAGTGTTTGGGTTGCCACCAACTATCTTTTACCATGAATTAAACTATGAACTATCTTTTCTAGTCTATTATCTGGGTCTATTTGAGAATTCTTATTGACACAGCCATGGCCCTTATGTGGCGTCTATATATAAAAACATTGTATTGGTTTATAATAATAACATTTAAATAACTTTGTATTTGTTTATAATAGTGACATTTACATTTTTTTCTACGCCTCCTCGACAGTTCCCTATGAACATAAGTGACCGAAGTGCATTATTAAGATACTTGTGGACAAATATCGAATAAATAAAAGTTTTTTTTTGTGAATGATGGTAGTTTCTACTTTCACATTTCTTCTCATCAATTCTGAGAATTTTCATTTACTCATATGTGCTAAGTTGCACATCTTCTTATTGCTAGTTTTATTTTATATGTTTATCCGCAGTAGCAGTTAAAATAATGTATTTATGTTAGCCTTTTGAAATATAAACATGTATGTAATTTTTTCTTGAAGTTATAGTATCTCAATACTTCAGAGTTTAATGGACTTGGAACTGTTCTTGGTTGCTGGTTAGAACCAACTGGGCCTATGACTAATTTGATCTAACAAGTACTGAAGCTTGATATTTTTTCACTTTGGCTCTTTTCTTTTATTACGTCGATAGGCGTATCCCCCTATAGGAAGGAGCATGTTTTGTGATTAGGCTAATTAATCTTTTTGATCTGATGGTCTAGATTGAAAGATGCCGGTATATTCTGGTCGTCGCCACTCAATCAATGGATCAAATCTACCCCACTAACTTCCTTGCATATCTAAATCACATGTTTAAACCGTACTTAAATTAACTTTTTGCAAATCTTGATTAAAAATTTACTGTGCCATTCAAGATTAACATTTCGAATGAAACTGAAAGATTAACCCTTGTCCAGGTGTGTGAAACGGTTATGCAAGGTGTCTGAAGGCGCCGGCGGACAAGGACACGTCGTGAGAGGAAACGTTGTGGGCGCCCTAGTGGTTTCAAATCGGGTTACGGTGGAGGAGTGGAACCACTGCAACCATGTGGTGAGTTGTGTGCAGTGTGGCAGAAGCGTGGGCATATGCTGAGCGTGCAGTGAAACGATTTATTGATGCGTGTGAGACCGCCATTAAAAACGGTGAAGATCCGGAAACGCCCTCGTCTGGCTCTTCACGTTCCTCCATGAATTATTAGCTTGCTCTCTGTGTGAAGTCTGTACCACCAACTACAAATAACGCAGCCCACGCAGCGAATATCTGTATTTGTAACTTTCTCCGCTTGTTTCCTTCGTTGTTTCGGCCAAAGATGGGGAGAATTCCGGCAGTTAAATTCTTGATTTTGTTCGTGATCTTGAGCGCAGCTATTGCGCCCTCTCATTCTACGCAAGGCGACGCACTGTGCTTGTGGAGAAGAAGTAGAAGACACAATAGCCATAGCTCACAAACTGCAGAGTGGGAGTTTGATAGCCCCCTCTTAAACTTTAGGAATGTTTCTGATTATTTGACAGAGTCAGAAGATTGCCACCTGCAAGAAGTCGATTATCTCCCCCATGGCCTCCCCAGACAGCCAGAGGGAATCAAGTTTAAACAATACTCAGGGTACGTAATAGTTAACGCCCATGCAGGCAGAGCGCTTTTCTATTATTTCGTGGAGGCCGTTCTAGATCCCTCAAAGCAGCCACTGGTTCTCTGGCTTAATGGCGGCAAATTCACTTTAATATTTGTTTTTTTTTTCTTCTGCTTCCAATATCAACTGTATTGCGCACTTTTCCTCGTCCTCACAAACAGCTATGCGCGCAGGGCCTGGATGTTCGTCACTCGGAATTGGAGCACTGGAGGAACTCATACCTTTTCGCGTTAACCCAGATGGAAAAACGCTCTACTTCAATCCCTACGGATGGAACCAAGGTTAGCATTGCGTTGTTTGGGGTCAATCCTTATATTTATGTGGGGTTAGTTTTTATCTTATTTTTATATTTATTTATGTGGGGTCAGTTTTTATCATATCACTAGACTTATCTTTATTTATGGATGTGTAGGGCTATTTTTTATTAGGTTTTATATTTAAATTGTACGGTAGGAATTAAGTGTGGAATGTAGTGGTTTGGAGTTTGCGATTTAAAATTTATGAATAGGGTTTGAGGATGAGAGTACTTCAGGATTGAGGATGCAAGTTGGAATATATAAATTTAAGTCACATCACATCCTATTCGCTATACATTGACGTTAGAATTAACTTTAGTTCATTTTTAATTATGTATTATATTTGTATCGTTGAGTTGGTTTGTAGTAATATTTCCATTAAGCTTTATTTATTCATAATATATATTTACTATTTAATGTTTCTCTGAAAATAAATGATCTTAACTGGCATTTAATTTCTACTCAGTATTGTATATTCATGGTCACAATATTTAATTGATGGGAAGGATGTTGTTCTGCACAAAATTAAAGCTATTCCTAATCTGAGGTTTGTCTAAATGGTATTTAAAATACACTTTATTTATTTAGTTACATTTATTTGTTCAGTTGGAATGCCTCTATCTAAAGAATTTTCATTGTTGAATTGCTCCATAATTAAGGTAAATTTTTATGAAACAGGATTACCAAATTGTTTAATAATGAAGATAAAATATATAAAGCATCCAAATTCTATAATATTTTAGAAATATAAGATAAGAATGAAATTAATTATTTGACTTAGTTCTTGTACTTCAGATATAAGAATCTAAAGGTAAGATAAGAGTGAAATTTTAAAATTAATTATTTGACTGAGTTGAAGACGTAGGACATAAGAGATTGCGATCGAATTGCGTCAACATTTAGGTTTAATGTACATTCTTCATTCTTGATTAGCACGTAATAAGTTTTCTTTCAGATTCCATCCAATTGGCAATCTGCGATCTCATTTTTTTTTTAATTGTTGTTGCATCGTTATACCTTATGCAGTTGACCTTAATCAAATTGAAAAACACGTTACCAAACGCGGAGATCCCACATCTATGGCAAAAACCGGATTTCTTTTTAATAAGTATCAAACTTATAATTATATCTAGTACAGTGTACATGCTGTCGAATCTATTGCAATCACTTCGTGGCAGTTGTCATTGAGAATTGAACCAGTTGTCATGATCCGCAATGATTCATAACAACACTGCTGTAGTTTCACATATCTTATTTATATTCGGTCTCCATAGGGGAAAAACAAAAGATTAGCAGAACATTCGATTTCGTATTGGCTGATCCATTGGCAGAGTGTGAAGGATATTAGTTAGAGAACTCTTTTATGCTTTGCAAACGTAGTACTAGAATATCTAGGACTGCAGCAATGTTTTTGCAATCAGTACGACTGGTTTCAGCCAGGATTCTTATTCTCCTCCAATTTATTACATGTTTGGCTGTCATTACAAAAAAAAAGGATTATTATGATATTTTTATTTTTTTATAAGATATATATATTTTAACTTTATTTATTAAATATAAGTGAGATAAATTATTTTTTTATAACATATATATATTTTAACTTTATTTATAAAATATAAGTGAGATAAATTATTTTTTCATAACATATATGTATTTTAACTTTATTTATTAAATAAAGTGAGATAAATAAATTTATTTAGATTAAATTTTTATGTTATTTAAAATATTTATCTTTATAGAAATTAGATTTTAAAAAATGTGAATAAATTTATCTTAAAGTTTTCTTTAATTTGATTTTTTTAAATTTAAATAAATTTAAATTCAGTATAAATTTATTTTAAAATAAATTTAAAATTAATATGAAATTATTTTTTAATTCATTATAATGTTTTTTTTAATTAAAAGATTTCCATTACTTCAAGAGATTACATTGTTTTATGGCTTTTTTTTTTATAAACTTGTTGGCGTCACATTTAGTAAATTTATTGGCTTCTTTTTGAATTTATTGTTAATGTCATCAGATTACAGTACATATCGAAGTGACGCCTCACGAATTAATGCATGTGATCCACTTGCCGAGCGAACCATTTTTCGATGTTACAAATTTCTTGGGCCCTCTTATCTTATCTTGAAAAAAAATCCATTTTATTTATATATGTTTTAAGCGCAATAATCTAACCTTTTTTTTTAACAAGTATGGCATCACTCCATATCCTTTCTGAGGTCAAGGCAATGAAGGCAATAGTAAGGGGAAAGTTTGGATAAAGTTGGTTATATAATATTGAAAAATTATGATATTATAATAAAATTTATTTATATATTAACAATATATATTAAAAAAATTGTACTTTTATATTAATAATATAAATAGTAAAGAAGGGATGTATTTTTATGATTAACAATTTTATCATATGTTTTATATATATATGAGTTGTAAATGAATTAGTTTGTGTGGAGTTTAGTTCAATCAAGGTTATAAGTTAGAATTTTATGGAGAAAAGTTGAGGATGAGAGATACATTTAGAAGAATTAAACTAGTGATAACATATTGAGAATATTTTCTTCGACTTAGCTTAGATTGAGAAAATTGTAATTTCGTTAATTTTTATGTTGTTTTAATCATGACAATGTGAATTCTATTGTGATAGATTTTTTTTTATGTTTATCATGGTTATATTCCTTTTAATCTTGGTATTGTGAATATCATGAATTAAGTATTTTAATACTTATCATGAATTGAATACAAAAGCCAAGGTTGATTGTGTTTTTTTTAGTTTTGTTTTCTTAAAATAATACTTTATTATTATAAAAATTAACTCATTTTAAATAACTATGTATTTAAAAAAATATAGATTGGAACAAATCACACTAACCTGAACGTACTATATGATTTGAAAACAATAAAATATAGTTTTACATTTGAAAGTCATTCAAATAGATTATAAATATAAATTCAATAAATAAATTTTTATATTAGATTTTATTTAGGAAATATTAATTTTATTATTGATTTTTTTATATAATAATTTGGAGTGTTTTTTATTTTTAACATACAAAATTTAAACGAATTCTATTTCCTTTAATTTCAGGATAAATTTTAATAAACACTAATCATTATTATTAATTATCATTATTAATTTTTTTATAATAAAAAAAAAATGAAATTAATAATATAAATAAAACTTCAAGTTTACTTTAAAAAATTAAGTTTTTTATATCATATGTTTTAAATATTAATTTAGGAAAATAAAATATTAAAAAGGTTTAAAAATATAAATTTGGTAGTATAAGTATTACAATCTTTATTATTGTTTTATTAAAAGTGTATGAGATGTGTAATTTTTTTTATGCTTACTCTAGCTTTGACACATCTTTCCTAAAATAAAAATAAAATGTTCATTAAATTAAGAAATAATGTCAACTATAATGAGAACAAAAAAAATTACATATGTTTAGTTCATTTTAATTAAAAACGTTATTGGACCAATAGATGCATTAGAAAAACCTATATGATAGAGATATCTAATTCCTTTTGTGCTCAATCAATAACATATTTTGATGGAAGAATTATAAACCATATTTCTCATTTTATATATATATATATATATATATATATATATATATATATATATATATATATATATATATTATTCTAAAATATTTCATTCTAAAATAAACAAATAATTTCGTCAAATTCCTTGGGTTCACCAATTCCTTTGGTTTACAATATTAAACCCTTGGGTTTATTAGTTCTTTTGGTTTATAATATGAATAATCGATCAATGTCATCCATGATCAAATGTAGCATTACAGAAACAATTGTCTCAATGTTTAAATCAATCCCCTTGGGTTCTAAAATTCCTTTGGTTTATAATATTAAACCCTTGGGTTTATCCGTTCTTTTGGTTTATAATGTGAATAATCGATCAATGTCATCCATCATCAAGTGCATGGAATCATGATCGGCCATCGCCAACCATGGTCATACTTGGTCCAGCGTCGGCATTAAAGCAACAATTGTCTCAATGTTTAAATGAATTCCCTTGGGTTCTTTTAATTCCTTTGGTTATAATTTGTTGGGTAATGGTTTTCCCTTGGGTTCACCAATTCCTTGGGTTTATAATATTAAACCGCTTGGGTTTATAAAAACGCTTGGGTTTATAAGTTCTTTGGTTTATAATATGATTAATCGATCAATGTCATCGACGATCAAATTTCACATTCTAAAAAACATTGTCTCAATATGAATATCACCCATGGCCAACCATGGTCATAGTTGGTCGAACGTCGCATTGTGACAACAATTGTCTCAATATTTAAATCAATTCCCTTGGGTTCACCAATTCCTTTGGTTTATAATATTAAACCCTTGGGGTTATTAGTTCTTTTGGTTTATAATACGAATAATCGATCAATTTCATCCATGATCAAATGTTGCATTGTGAGAACAATTGTCTCAATGTTTAAATCAATCCCCTTGGGTTCACCAATTCCTTTGGTTTATAATATTAAACCCTTGGGTTTATTAGTTCTTTTGGTTTATAATATGAATAATCGATCAATGTCATCCATGATAAAATGTCACATTCTGACAAATATTGTCTCAATATGAAAATCACTCATGGCCAACCATGGTCATAGTTGGTCGAACGTCGCATTGTGACAACAATTGTCTCAATGTTTAAATCAATTCCCTTGGGTTCACCAATTCCTTTGGTTTATAATATTAAAACCTTGGGTTTATTAGTTCTTTTGGTTTATAATATGAATAATCGATCAATGTCATCCATCGTCAAATTGTCTGAATATGAAATCAGCAATGGCCAACCATGGTCATACTTGGTCCAACGTCGCATTGTGACAACAATTGTCTCAATGTTTAAATGAATTCCCTTGGGTTCACCAATTCCTTTGGTTTATAATTTGTTGGGTAATGGTTTTCCCTTTGGTTCACCAATTCCTTTGGTTTATAATATAAATAATCGATCAATGTCATCCATGATCAAATGTCACATTCTGACAAACATTGTCTCAATATGAAAATCACCCATGGCCAACCATGGTCATAGTTAGTCGAACGTCGCATTGTGACAACAATTGTCTCAATGTTTAAATCAATTCCTTTGGGTTCATCAATTCCTTTGGTTTATAATTTGTTGATATTAGTTTCCATACGGTTATAAGGTTGGACATTTTTTATAATTTGTTGGGTAATGGTTTTTCCTTGGGTTCACCAATTCCTTTGGTTTATAATATTAAACCCTTGGGTTTATCAGTTCTTTTGGTTTATAATATGAATAATCGATCAATGTCATCCACGATCAAATGTCACATTCTGACAAACATTGTCTCAATATGAATATCACCCATGGTCAACCATGGTCATAGTTGGTCGAACGTCGCATTGTGACAACAATTGTCTGAATATTTAAATCAATTCCCTTGGGTTCACCAATTCCTTTGGTTTATAATGTTAAACCCTTGGGGTTATTAGTTCTTTTGGTTTATAATATGAATAATCGATCAATGTCATCCATGATCAAATGTCGCATTGTGAGAACAATTGTCTCAATGTTTAAATCAATCCCCTTGGGTTCACCAATTCCTTTGGTTTATAATATTAAACCATTGGGTTTATTAGTTCTGTTGGTTTATAATATGAATAATCGATCAATTTCATCCATGATCAAATGTCACATATTGATCCTTAAAGCAACCAATATTTATCCTTAGATTAAGATTTAGCTCCTTTGGTTTATAATATTGAACCCTTGGGTTTATTAGTTCTTTTGGTTTATAATATTAATCACACAGTCGGTTGTTTTTAAATATTGTTTCATATGGTTTATTACTCTCTTGAGTTTAATATTATTATTATATTAATATATATTATATATCCCCCTATAGGAAGGAGCATGTTTTGTGATTAGGCTAATTAATCTTTTTGATCTGATGGTCTAGATTGAAAGATGCCGGTATATTCTGGTCGACGCCACTCAATCAATGGATCAAATCTACCCCACTAACTTCCTTGCATATCTAAATCACATGTTTAAACCGTACTTAAATTAACTTTTTGCAAATCTTGATTAAAAATTTACTGTGCCATTCAAGATTAACATTTCGAATGAAACTGAAAGATTAACCCTTGTCCAGGTGTGTGAAACGGTTATGCAAGGTGTCTGAAGGCGCCGGCGGACAAGGACACGTCGTGAGAGGAAACGTTGTGGGCGCCCTAGTGGTTTCAAATCGGGTTACGGTGGAGGAGTGGAACCACTGCAACCATGTGGTGAGTTGTGTGCAGTGTGGCAGAAGCGTGGGCATATGCTGAGCGTGCAGTGAAACGATTTATTGATGCGTGTGAGACCGCCATTAAAAACGGTGAAGATCCGGAAACGCCCTCGTCTGGCTCTTCACGTTCCTCCATGAATTATTAGCTTGCTCTCTGTGTGAAGTCTGTACCACCAACTACAAATAACGCAGCCCACGCAGCGAATATCTGTATTTGTAACTTTCTCCGCTTGTTTCCTTCGTTGTTTCGGCCAAAGATGGGGAGAATTCCGGCAGTTAAATTCTTGATTTTGTTCGTGATCTTGAGCGCAGCTATTGCGCCCTCTCATTCTACGCAAGGCGACGCACTGTGCTTGTGGAGAAGAAGTAGAAGACACAATAGCCATAGCTCACAAACTGCAGAGTGGGAGTTTGATAGCCCCCTCTTAAACTTTAGGAATGTTTCTGATTATTTGACAGAGTCAGAAGATTGCCACCTGCAAGAAGTCGATTATCTCCCCCATGGCCTCCCCAGACAGCCAGAGGGAATCAAGTTTAAACAATACTCAGGGTACGTAATAGTTAACGCCCATGCAGGCAGAGCGCTTTTCTATTATTTCGTGGAGGCCGTTCTAGATCCCTCAAAGCAGCCACTGGTTCTCTGGCTTAATGGCGGCAAATTCACTTTAATATTTGTTTTTTTTTTCTTCTGCTTCCAATATCAACTGTATTGCGCACTTTTCCTCGTCCTCACAAACAGCTATGCGCGCAGGGCCTGGATGTTCGTCACTCGGAATTGGAGCACTGGAGGAACTCATACCTTTTCGCGTTAACCCAGATGGAAAAACGCTCTACTTCAATCCCTACGGATGGAACCAAGGTTAGCATTGCGTTGTTTGGGGTCAATCCTTATGTTTATGTGGGGTTAGTTTTTATCTTATTTTTATATTTATTTATGTGGGGTCAGTTTTTATCATATCACTAGACTTATCTTTATTTATGGATGTGTAGGGCTATTTTTTATTAGGTTTTATATTTAAATTGTACGGTAGGAATTAAGTGTGGAATTTAGTGGTTTGGAGTTTGCGATTTAAAATTTATGAATAGGGTTTGAGGATGAGAGTACTTCAGGATTGAGGATGCAAGTTGGAATATATAAATTTAAGTCACATCACATCCTATTCGCTATACATTGACGTTAGAATTAACTTTAGTTCATTTTTAATTATGTATTATATTTGTATCGTTGAGTTGGTTTGTAGTAATATTTCCATTAAGCTTTATTTATTCATAATATATATTTACTATTTAATGTTTCTCTGAAAATAAATGATCTTAACTGGCATTTAATTTCTACTCAGTATTGTATATTCATGGTCACAATATTTAATTGATGGGAAGGATGTTGTTCTGCACAAAATTAAAGCTATTCCTAATCTGAGGTTTGTCTAAATGGTATTTAAAATACACTTTATTTATTTAGTTACATTTATTTGTTCAGTTGGAATGCCTCTATCTAAAGAATTTTCATTGTTGAATTGCTCCATAATTAAGGTAAAATTTTATGAAACGGGATTACCAAATTGTTTAATAATGAAGATAAAATATATAAAGCATCCAAATTCTATAATATTTTAGAAATATAAGATAAGAATGAAATTAATTATTTGACTTAGTTCTTGTAGTTCAGATATAAGAATCTAAAGGTAAGATAAGAGTGAAATTTTAAAATTAATTATTTGACTGAGTTGAATTCTTAGGACATAAGAGATTGCGATCGAATTGCGTCTACATTTAGGTTCAATGTACATTCTTCATTCTTGATTAGCACGTAATAAGTTTTCTTTCAGATTCCATCCAATTGGCAATCTGCGATCTCATTTTTTTTTTAGTTGTTGTGCATCGTTATACGTTATGCAGTTGACCTTAATAAAATTGGAAAACACGTTACCAAACGCGGAGATCCCACATCTATGGCAAAAACTGGATTTCTTTTTGAATGAGTATCAAAATTATAGTTATATCTAGTACAATGTACATGCTGTCGAATCTATTGCAATCACTTCGGGCCAGTTGTCATTAGGTCTGGATTGAGAATTGAACCAGTTGTTATGATCCACAATGATCGATGACGACACTGCTGTAGTTTCACACCTTATTTATATTCGGTCTCCATAACAGAAAAACAAAAGATTAGCAGAACATTCGATTTCGTATTGGCTGATCCATTAGCCAGAGTGTGAAGGATATTAGTTAGAGAACTCTTTTATGCTTTGCAAACGTAGTACTAGAATATCTAGGACTGCAGCAATGTTTTTGCAATCAGTACGACTGGTTTCAGCCAGGATTCTTATTCTCCTCCAATTTATTACATGTTTGGCTGTCATTACAAAAAAAAGGATTATTATGATATTTTTATTTTTTATAAGATATATATATTTTAACTTTATTTATTAAATATAAGTGAGATAAATTATTTTTTTATAACATATATATATATTAACTTTATTTATCAAATATAAGTGAGATAAATTATTTTTTCATAACATATATGTATTTTAACTTTATTTATTAAATAAAGTGAGATAAATTAAATTTATTTAGATTAATTTTTTATGTTATTTAAAATATTTATCTTTATAGAAATTAGATTTTAAAAAATGTGAATAAATTTATCATAAAGTTTTCTTTAATTTGATTTTTTTAAATTTAAATAAATTTAAATTCAGTATAAATTTATTTTAAAATAAATTTAAAATTAATATGAAATTATTTTTTAATTCATTATAATGTTTTTTTTAATTAAAAGATTTCCATTACTTCAAGAGATTACATTGTTTTATGGCCTTTTTTTTTATAAACTTGTTGGCGTCACATTTAGTAAATTTATTGGTTTTTTTTTAAATTTATTGTTAATGTCATCAGATTACAGTACATATCGAAGTGACGCCTCACGAATTAATGCATGTGATACACTTGCCGATCGAACCATTTTTCAATGTTACAAATTTCTTGGGCCCTCTTATCTTATCTTGAAAAAAAATCCATTTTATTTATATATGTTTTAAGCGCAGTAATCTAACCCTTTTTTTAATAAGTATGGCATCACTCCATATCCTTTCTGAGGTCAAGGCAATGAAGGCAATACTAAGTGTAAAGTTTGGATAAAGTTGGTTATATAATATTGAAAAATTATTATATTATAATAAAATTTATTTATATATTTAAAAAATGTACTTATATATTAATAATATAAATAGTAAAGAAGGGATGTATTTTTATGATTAACAATTTTATCATATGTTTTATATATATATGAGTTGTAAATGAATTAGTTTGTGTGGAGTTTAGTTCAATCAAGGTTATAAGTTAGAATTCTATGGAGAAAAGTTGAGGATGAGAGATACATTTAGAAGAATTAAACTAGTGATAGCATATTGAGAAGATTTTCTTTGACTTAGATTAGATTGAGAAAATTTTAATTTCGTTAATTTTCATGTTGTTTTAATCATGACAATGTGAATTCTATTGTGATAGTTTTTTTTTTTTTTATGTTTATCATGGTTATATTCCTTTTAATCTTGGTATTGTGAATATCATGAATTAAGTATTTTAATACTTATCATGAATTGAATACAAAAGCCAAGGTTGATTGTGTTTTTTTTAGTTTTGTTTTCTTAAAAAAATACTTTATTATTATAAAAATTAACTCATTTTAAATAACTATGTATTTAAAAAAATATAGATTGGAACAAACCACACTAAACTGAACGTACCATATGATTTGAAAACCATAAAATATAGTTTTACATTTGAAAGTCATTCAAATAAATTATAAATATAAATTTAATAAATAATTTTTTATATTAGATTTTATTTAGGAAATATTAATTTTATTATTAATTTTTTTATATAATAATTTGGAGTGTTTTTTATTTTTAACATACAAAATTTAAACGAATTCTATTTCTTTTAATTTTAGGATAAATTTTAATAAACACTAATCATTATTATTAATTATCATTATTAATTTTTTTATAATAAAAAAAAAATGAAATTAATAATATAAATAAAACTTAAAGTTTACTTTAAAAAATTAAATTTTTTATATCATATGTTTTAAATATTAATTTAGGAAAGTAAAATATTAAAAAGGTTTAAAAATATAAATTTGGTAGTATAAGTAATACAATCTTTATTATTTTTTTAATAAAAGTGTATGAGATGTGTAATTTCTTTTATGCTTACTCTAGCTTTGACACATCTTTCTTAAAATAAAAATAAAATGTCCATTAAATTAAGAAATAGTGTCAACTATAATGAGAACAAAAAAAATTACATATGTTTGGTTCATTTTAATTAAAAACGTTATTGGACCAATAGATGCATTAGAAAACCCTATATGATAGAGATATCTAATTCCTTTTGTGCTCAATCAATAACATATTTTGATGGAAGAAGAGAAAAAAAACTTATATTTCTCATTTATATATATATATATATATATATATATATATATATTATTCTAAAATGTTTCATTCCCTAAACAAAACAAATAATTTAAATCAATTCCCTTGGGTTCACCAATTCCTTTGGTTTATAATATTAAACCCTTGGGTTTATTAGTTCTTTTGGTTTATAATATGAATAATCGATCAATGTCATCCATGATCAAATGTCGCATTGTAAGAACAATTGTCTCAATGTTTAAATCAATCCCCTTGGGTTCACCAATTCCTTTGGTTTATAATATTAAACCCTTGGGTTTATTAGTTCTTTTGGTTTATAATATGAATAATCGATCAATGTCATCCATCATCAAATTGTCTGAATATGAAATCAGCCATCGCCAACCATGGTCATACTTGGTCCAACGTCACATTCTGACAACAATTGTCTCAATGTTTAAATGAACTCCCTTGGGTTCACCAATTCCTTTGGTTTATAATTTGTTGGGTAATGGTTTTCCCTTGGGTTCACCAATTCCTTTGGTTTATAATATTAAACCCTTGTGTTTATAAGTTCTTTTGGTTTATAATATGAATAATCGATCAATGTCATCCACGATCAAATGTCACATTCTGACAAACATTGTCTCAATATGAATATCACCCATGGCCAACCATGGTCATAGTTGGTGGAATTTCGCATTGTGACAACAATTGTTTGAATATTTAAATCAATTCCCTTGGGTTCACCAATTCCTTTGGTTTATAATATTAAACCCTTGGGGTTGTTAGTTCTTTTGGTTTATAATATGAATAATCGATCAATGCCATCCATGATCAAATGTCGCATTGTGAGAACAATTGTCTCAATGTTTAAATGAATCCCCTTGGGTTCTCCAATTCCTTTGGTTTATAATATTAAACCACTGGGTTTATTAGTTCTTTTGGTTTATAATATGAATAATCGATCAATGTCATCCATGATCAAATGTCACATTCTCACAAATATTGTCTCAATATGAAAATCACTCATGATAGCCATGGTCATAGTTGCTCGACGTCGCATTGTGACAACAATTGTCTCAATGTTTAAATCAATTCACTTGGATTCGCAATTCCTTTGGTTTATAATATTAAACCCTTGGGTTTTTATTAGTTCTTTGGTTTATAATATAGACAATGGTCAATGTCATCCATCATCAAATTGTCTGAATATGGAAATCAGCCATGGCCAGCTTCATGGTCATCACTTGGTCCAATAGCGTTGTGATAACAAGCGCTCTCAATTTTTGAAATGAATTCCTTGGGTTCTTAAATTCTTTTGGTTTATAATTTGTTGGGTAATGGTTTTCCTTGGAGTTCACCAATTCCTTTGGTTTATAATATTAAGCCCTTGGGTTTTTAGTAGTTCTTTTGGTTTATAATATAGTAATCGATCCAATGTCATCCATCATCAAATTGTACGAATATGAAAAATCATACATCGCCAGCCATGGTCATACTTGGCCCAACGTCGCATTGTGCCAACAATTGTCTCAATGTTTAAATCAATTCCCTTGGGTTCACCAATTCCTTTGGTTTATAATTTTTTGGGTAAGGATTTTCCCTTGGGTTCACCACTTGCTTTGGTTTATAATATTAAGCCCTTGGGTTTATTAGTTTTTTTGGTTTATAATATGAATAATCGATCAATGTCATCCATGATCAAATGTCACATTCTGACAACATTGTCTCAATATGAATATCACCCATGTTCAACCATGGTCATAGTTGGTCGAACGTCGCATTGTGACAACAATTGTCTGAATATTTAAATCAATTCCCTTGGGTTCACCAATTCCTTTGGTTTATAATATTAAACCCTTGGGGTTGTTAGTTCTTTTGGTTTATAATATGAATAATCGATCAATGTCATCCATGATCAAATGTCGCATTGTGAGAACAATTGTCTCAATGTTTAAATCAATCCCCTTGGGTTCACCAATTCCTTTCGTTTATAATATTAAACCCTTGGGTTTATTAGTTCTTTTGGTTTATAATAGTGAATAATCGATCAATGTCATCCATGATCAAATGTCACATTCTCGACAAATATTGTCTCAATATGAAAATCACTCATGGCCAACCATGGTCATAGTTGTTTAACGCTTCATTGTGACAACAATTGTCTCAATGTTTAAATCAATTCCCCTGGGTTCGCCAATTCCTTTGGTTTATAATATTAAACCCTTGGGTTTATTAGTTCTTTTGGTTCATAATATGAATAATCGATCAATGTCATCCATCATCAAATTGTCTGAATATGAAATCAGCCATGGCCAACCATGGTCATACTTGGTCCAACGTCGCATTGTGACAACAATTGTCTCAATTTTTAAATGAATTCCCTTGGGTTCACCAATTCTTTTGGTTTATAATTTGTTGGGTAATGGTTTTCCGTTTGGTTCACCAATTCCTTTGGTTTATAATATTAAGCCCTTGGGTTTATTAGTTCTTTTGGTTTATAATATAAATAATCGATCAATGTCATCCATGATCAAATGTCACATTCTGACAAACATTATCTCAATATGAAAATCACCCATGGCCAACCATGGTCATATTTGGTCGAACGTCGCATTTTGACAACAATTGTCTCAATGTTTAAATCAATTCCCTTGGGTTCACCAATTCCTTTGGTTTATAATTTGTTGGGTAATGGTTTTCCCTTGGGTTCACCAATTCCCTTGGTTTATAATATTAAACCCTTGGGTTATTAGTTCTTTTGGTTTATAATATAAATAATCGATCAATGTCATCCATGATCAAATGTCACATTCTCACAAACATTGTCTCAATATAAAAATCACCCATGGCTAATTCCCTTGGGTTCACCAATTCCTTTGGTTTATAATATTAAACCCTTGGGTTTATTAGTTCTTTTGGTTTATAATATAAATAATCGATCAATGTCATCCATGGTCAAATGTCACATTCTTACAAACATTGTCTCAATATGAAAATCACCCATGGTCAATTCCCCTGGCTCACCAATTCCTTTTGGTTTATAATTTGTTGGGTAATGGTTTTCCCTTGGGTTCACTAATTCTTTTGGTTTATAATATTAAACCCTTGGGTTTATGTCATACACGATCAAATGTCACATTCTGACAAACATTGTCTCAATATGAATATCACCCATGGCCAACCATGGTCATAGTTGGTTGAACGTCGCATTGTGACAACAATTGTCTCAATATTTAAATCAATTCCCTTGGGTTCACCAATTCCTTTGGTTTATAATACTAAACCCTTGGGGTTATTATTTCTTTTGGTTTATAATATGAATAATCGATCAATGTCATCCATGATCAAATGTCGCATTGTGAGAACAATTGTATCAATGTTTAAATCAATCCCCTTGGGTTCACCAATTCCTTTGGTTTATAATATTAAACCCTTGGGTTTATTAGTTATTTTTTTTTAAAATATGAATAATCGATCAATGTCATCCATGATCAAATGTCACATTCTGACAAATATTGTCTCAATATGAAAATCACTCATGGCCACCCATGGTCATACTTGGTCGAACGTCGCATTGTGACAACAATTGTCTCAATGTTTAAATCAATTCCCTTGGGTTCACCAATTCCTTTGGTTTATAATATTAAACCCTTGGGTTTATTAGTTCTTTTGGTTTATAATCTGAATAATCGATCAATGTCATCCATCATCAAATTGTCTGAATATGAAATCAGCCATGGCCAACCATGGTCATACTTGGTCCAACGTCGCATTGTGACAACAATTGTCTCAATTTTTAAATGAATTCCCTTGGGTTCACCAATTATTTTGGTTTATAATTTGTTGGGTAATGGTTTTCCCTTGGGTTCACCAATTCCTTTGGTTTATAATATTAAACCCTTGGGTTTATTAGTTCTTTTGGTTTATAATATAAATAATTGATCAATGTCATCCATGATCAAATGTCACATTCTAACAAACATTGTCTCAATATGAAAATCACCCATGGCCAACCATGGTCATAGTTGGTCGAACGTCGCATTCTGACAACAATTGTCTCAATGTTTAAATCAATTCCCTTGGGTTCACCAATTCCTTTGGTTTATAATTTGTTAGGTAATGGTTTTCCCTTGGGTTCACCAATTCCTTTGGTTTATAATATTAAACCCTTGGGTTTATTAATTCTTTTGGTTTATAATATAAATAATCGATCAATGTCATCCATGATCAAATGTCACATTCTGACAAACATTGTCTCAATATGAAAATCACCCATGGCCAATTCCCTTGGGTTCACCAATTCCTTTGGTTTATAATATTAAACCCTTTGGTTTATTAGTTCTTTTGGTTTATAATATAAATAATCGATCAATGTCATCCATGGTCAAATGTCACATTCTGACAAACATTGTCTCAATATGAAAATCACCCATGGTCAATTCCCTTGGGTTCACCAATTCCTTTGGTTTATAATTTGTTGGGTAATGGTTTTCCCTTGGGTTCACTAATTATTTTGGTTTATAATGTTAAACCCTTGGGTTTCTGTCATCCACGATAAAATGTCACATTCTGACAAACATTGTCTCAATATGAATATCACCCATGGCCAACCATGGTCATAGTTGGTTGAACGTCGCATTGTGACAACAATTGTCTCAATATTTAAATCAATTCCCTTGGGTTCACCAATTCCTTTGGTTTATAATATTAAACCCTTGGGGTTATTAGTTCTTTTGGTTTATAATATGAATAATCTATCAATGTCATCCATGATCAAATGTCGCATTGTGAGAACAATTGTCTCAATGTTTAAATCAATCCCCTTGGGTTCACCAATTCCTTTGGTTTATAATATTAAACCCTTGGGTTTATTAGTTATTTTTGTTTATAATATGAATAATCGATCAATGTCATCCATGATCAAATGTCACATTCTGACAAATATTGTCTCAATACGAAAATCACTCATGGCCAACCATGGTCATAGTTGGTTGAACGTCGCATTGTGACAACAATTGTCTCAATGTTTAAATCAATTCCCTTAGGTTCACCAATTCCTTTGGTTTATAATATTAAACCGTTGGGTTTATTAGTTCTTTTGGTTTATAATCTGAATAATCGATCAATGTCATCCATCATCAAATTGTCTGAATATGAAATCAGCCATGGCCAACCATGGTCATACTTGGTCCAACGTTGCATTGTGACAACAATTGTCTCAATGTTTAAATGAATTCCCTTGGGTTCACCAATTCCTTTGGTTTATAATTTGTTGGGTAATGTTTTTCCCTTGGGTTCACCAATTCCTTTGGTTTGTAATATTAAACCCTTGGGTTTATTACTTCTTTTGGTTTATAATATAAATAATCGATCAATGTCATTCATGATCAAATGTCACATTCTGACAAACATTGTCTCAATATGAAAATCACCCATGGCCAACCATTGTCATAGCTGGTCGAACGTCACATTGTGACAACAATTGTCTCAATGTTTAAATCAATTCCCTTGGGTTTGCCAATTCCTTTGGTTTATAATTTGTTGGGTAATGGTTTTCCCTTGGGTTCACCAATTCCTTTGGTTTATAATATTAAACCCTTGTTTTTATTAGTTCTTTTGGTTTATAATATAAATAATCAATCAATGTCATCCATGTTTAAATCAATTCCCTTGGGTTCACCAATTATTTTGGTTTATAATATTAAACCCTTGGGTTTATTAGTTCTTTTGGTTTATAATATGAATAATCGATCAATGTCATCCACAATCAAATGTCACATTCTGACAAACATTGTCTCAATATGAATATCACCCATGGCCAACGATGGTCATAGTTGGTCGAACGTCGCATTGTGACAACAATTGTCTCAATATTTAAATCAATTCCCTTGGGTTCACCAATTCCTTTGGTTTATAATATTAAACCCTTGGGTTTATTAGTTATTTTGGTTTATAATATGAATAATCGATCAATGTCATCCATGATCAAATGTTGCATTGTGAGAACAATTGTCTCAATGTTTAAATCAATCCCCTTGGGTTCACCAATTCCTTTGGTTTATAATATTAAACCCTTGGGTTTATTAGTTCTTTTGGTTTATAATATGAATAATCCATCAATGTCATCCATGATCAAATGTCACATTCTGACAAATATTGTCTCAATATGAAAATCACTCATGGCCAACCATGGTCATAGTTGGTCGAACGTCGCATTGTGACAACAATTGTCTCAATGTTTAAATCGATTCCCTTGGGTTCACCAATTCCTTTGGTTTATAATATTAAACCCTTGGGTTTATTAGTTCTTTTGGTTTATAATATGAATAATCGATCAATGTCATCCATGATCAAATTGTCTGAATATGAAATCAGCCATGGCCAACCATGGTCATACTTGGTTCAACGTCGCATTGTGACAACAATTGTCTCAATGTTTAAATGAATTCCCTTGGGTTCACCAATTCCTTTGGTTTATAATTTGTTGGGTAATGGTTTTCCCTTGGGTTCACCAATTCCTTTGGTTTATAATATTAAACCCTTGTGTTTATTAGTTCTTTTGGTTTATAATATAAATAATCGATCAATGTCATCCATGTTTAAATCAATTCCCTTGGGTTCACCATTTCCTTTGGTTTATAATTTGTTGGGTAATGGTTTTCCCTTGCGTTCACCAATTCTTTTGGTTTATAATATTAAAACCTTTGGTTTATTAGTTCTTTTGGTTAATAATATGAATAATCGATCAATGTCATCCACGATCAAATGTCACATTCTAACAAACATTGTTTCAATATGAATATCACCCATGGCACCCCATGGTCATAGTTGGTCGAACGTCGCATTGTGACAACAATTGTCTCAATATTTAAATCAGTTCCCTTGGGTTCACCAATTCCTTTGGTTTATAATATTAAACCCTTGGGGTTATTAGTTCTTTTGGTTTATAATATGAATAATCGATCAATGTCATCCATGATCAAATGTCGCATTGTGAGAACAATTGTCTCAATGTTTAAATCAATCCCCTTGGGTTCACCAATTCCTTTGGTTTATAATATTAAACCCTTGGGTTTATTATTTCTTTTGGTTTATAATATGAATAATCGATCAATGTCATCCATGATCAAATGTCATATATTGATCCCTTAGGTTTTTAATATTTATCCCTTGGGGCCACTGACTCCTTTGTTTTATAATATTGAACCCTTGGGTTTATTAGTTCTTTTGGTTTATTAATAATATAACCATCTATGATATTAATATATAAATAAATATTAAATTATTAGATATTATTAATATTATTTTTATATTAATATATATTATATATATTTCAAGTTAATTTATAGTATGTATATAGTTAATATTTTTAATATATTAATATTCTTATTAATATATAATATATATATTTCAAGTTAATATAATAAATTTACTATATATAATATTTATTTATTGATATATAAATTAATGTGATGGGTAGTGGATATAGGCCTATCGGCGTATATCAACCACATTGGTAAATGTGGTTGTAAATCTATTTTATATACGCCTATCGGCGTATATCAACCACATTAGTTTTTACTAATGTGGTTGTGCTAGTGTACTTTTCAGTTGGTAATGAACTCTGATTCCTGTTTTAGGACCCATCGGGTGCCTCTACCCATATATGTCGTGGCTAATTTTACTAGCTTTTCCAAGGGTAAGCAGAACCCTATCAATCTATGGGTCTTGCACTTCACCTTTTTGTAAAATATATACATACATATATATATATATATATATATATATATATATATATATATATATATATATATATATATATGATAACCATTTCCCAACAATGGCCTCGGTCAATGTGTTTTGAAAAATTAACCTGCTCTAAACAATCGATCTGTGTTATTTAATAAATATTACACATCCCCTTGACACATTAGTTCTTCCCATTATAGTTTATTTTGTTTAGCTACAGTTTTTCCTACAGAAAGGTCTTGTTATTCCCCTATAACCAACCAATACTGTATCACTGCAATTTTATAGAAACATTTAAATTATGTAGATCAACAAAATCGTAATCATATTTTATTTTATTCTTTAACCATCCCATCCATTCACAGGTCCCCTTTAACAGAAAATATTTAGCATTTATTTTCAATATTCCACACTTTGGTTCACACCAGAGGCTTCGTATTTTTTTTTTTTACTAATACCACTATATTTACAGAGAAGGGTTCATCAAGTCATGCCATGAATCTACCAAATTGTGATTACAAAAACAGTGTATGTTTGGAAAGAAAAGCACTTATCTGGTTAGATTTAAGTTGCCAAGGAAATTACAAGGGAGAAATACCACTCCTCTTGACCAATGAGAATGAGAATCAAATCTATTTCTCCCCAAGAGTCTTTTCACTTCTAGAATAGTAGTTTATAGTGGCCCAACAAGTTCTATTCCCATGCATCAAAGAATCTCCAATCCAACCTAGAAATTTAGGGATTCCATTGGCCACCCACCATCTCAAGAATACCTTATTTTTTAGTTTCCTACCCTTCCTCCAAAATGTCTTGTTTAAGGAATAAGACACTTCTCAATCTCCTTTCTTTAGATGCCTCACTTATTTTCCTTTCCTACCCTCCTTGGCCTTTTTTCCCCACTAAGATGGTTTATCTCTAGGGATGGGAATAATTGTTTAACTATTCTAGTGAATGAAAATTTTCATCTAGGGTCTTTTCCTACTAAATTCCATGGCTTGCCACAACTAACTTTTAAATAAAATTAAAATACATTAACATTTAAATTTCCCCCTAGGCTTTCCACATAACCCATCGTTTACCAAGTTACCGCAGTAAAGTAAATTAAATATTTAATTTTTACTTAGGGGTATTACATCTTCCCTCTCTCGATCAAAAAACCCTCCTCGGTGCTTGCTTTTAATCCTTCAAAACAGGCTGGAGTATGCTTCACACTTGAAATTTTCATCTTTCCAAATCGTATTTTTCGGACTAAAGTGCCTTAAATGCACTTTATCCTGAGTGTTAACTTGCTTCTGTAGCATGATTTATCTCCAATTAAGGGTGCACATGGGTTTGACTTGGAATTATTTGTCCAATTTTACCTACATTCACATTCACCAAAGTTGTCATTAGTTTTTCCATTACTCCCTATAAAACATGTGTGTGTGTGTTTTTATATTTAAAATCATTTTCAAATTTTATTACATGCATCATTAGTTGTTATTTATGCACCCTCACAAGGGTCATCAACCTGCCTCACAATCCCACAAGGGTTAATAGCCTACATTCAATAAGAGTTAGCAACTTCACTATAGCTCGTTAACAATAACAATTAATATTTTTACTTTCCCAATGGCTATGCCAATTTTCCAAGGATTCCATCATGTTGTTTCCCTGTATATTTCACACCATGGAAACACCAATTTTATTTGCACTATTCATATAGTGATGGGTTTCCAGAAACTATTTGTTGTACTATGTCTTTCATGATAAATTGCAACTAGTGTATAGTCGTACCGGGTAGCATTACTAGCTTTTAGTTTAATTCCATACGTTACATATACATTAGTAATATAAATATTTATGATAAATTTCCCTTCTTACTACGTCCAAGGAAGCTATCTTGTTTTCTACTTGTCCAAGTAAAATTAGTGAGGCCCATCCTAGGTTTCTTTTCTATTTCCTTTTAAGTGCAAGGTAGGAGTACACTTTGCAACATTTCTTTGATTTGCCCCACCCCCACTTTATAGCACCATCCTGGATTGCAGGTGGTTGATGAAAGTTGTATGCATTTTTTCTTCTATGTATAGTCATGGATTTTTTCTCTTTATCGTTAACTATTTCACACTCATCATGTTAATCTAATCTAGATCTTTTCTTATGTGCCAGATCACAACATGTTATTTACTTCATTCATCAAAAAATTATTTTAATATAATTAGCATGTAAGATCTAGTGATGTGCTAATAAGTAGTGGTTTTTCACCAATAGGGGAATTAATAATTATCTTATCAGACCATCCCCACAGTAATCAGACTTATTTTCATCATTATTATTGTTAATTTTAAGATTATCAAAGTTTTATTTACCTTCTGCCCATGATTTCTTACAACCAAAATCCCAAGATTTTTAACATGCATCAATATTTCCACGATCTCAACTTACTTTGACATTAAAATAAATGTTGATCCTCAATAATTACATTGGCTTACTACAATTAAATTTAACTATATGTTACTATAAAAATTTTATAGAAATAAAACTTAACCATTCACATCAGCTCTAGCCTTTCATAATGCATTTCCACAAGATTATTGTCACCTTATGCATGTGCAACCATACAATTCAATGTTGACACCGATCACAAATAATTTCACCTAGAAAAATGTTAGATATTACATAGCTCCATTGCATCCTAGAAAGCCTTCACGGAGTCTTCAACACTGCCCCTTGGGTCCCGAAAGTCACACATAACATCACTGTAGCTATGATGCCACCCTGTAAGAGAGTAATAGGAAGATCCAAACTTCTAGGTATGTCCAGAAAAATTCACAAAGTCATTAATTCATATAGGGTATGATTACCAACATATACAAATAAATCCTTGATATCGTTGAGGCATAGTTAGGAGCTTACTTAGCATTAATATCCAGATCACTATGTATCTAAACATTAATAATGAAATGGAAATATATATGTTAGGCAAACCACATTACCATATCTAGGAATTTGGTATTCTAAGATATTGAACTTAGGGTAAACCCACGAAGTTAGGTTACACGTTTGTGAGAATCGGGGGCGGAAAAATATTTTTCCCAACAGTTTAGCCAAAATTTCAAAATCAGTTTGGCCAAAATCATTCTTTCATTTACATTGATGGCGTACTAACGGCATGGGCAAACATATTTTTGGTCGGAGATGGGAAAACCGACAACATAAGTTCGACCAAAATTTTAAAATAATCCGGCTAAACTTTAGTTTATAAATACACCAGCCCAAACACGTTAATGGGTTTTAGGCTCATTAGCGTCTGCTGTGTTTGTGTTTCAGGCTTATTCATGTTTGCTGCGTTTTTGTTTGCAGAGCCTTGGAGAGTCTTCGCAGAGTCTTGCTGGGTAATTTTCTGTTGTTTTTTTTTCTTTGTGAATTAATTTTATTGTTGTTTTAATTTTTTCTTTTATTTTAATTTTATCATTGTTTTTTTGTTTGCAGGTAATTTTCCTCCACGACTTTCTCATTGATTGCGGCCTCATTGATCTCCAAATTGTAGCCTCATCTCCGAATTGTGACCTCGTCTCCAAATTACGACTTGCCTTCTTATTGCGGCTTCGGCTCCGAATTTCTAGGTTGGCACAACACCCTGCTATAAAGTTTGAATATCTTTTGAATAATATGAAGTGAACTATAATTTCAATTATGATTGTTAGATTTTTTTTAGAATTGTGGAATATCGAGTCACTATTATTTTGAAATTGCTGTCTTTTTATTTGAACTGGTAGTTGGAGCTAAATCCTGAAAGGAAGACATTGAAATAAACTCACTAAATCAAATTTTAAATTTTAAATTTTATTTTTAACTTCTTGTCATGGTATAAAATCTAACTAAAATGCTCCACATTTATATGGTTTTTTTGCTGGTTTAATATAGTCATCATTTATTATCTTGCCACACATTCTAGAATCCATGGTTTTGACAAGCAGCTTACGACACTTTTTTTTCAATCATTTTTTTTGGTTGCAAATTGCATGTTTTTATTGGACAGATTCTGAGGATGGAATCCAATCCTCCTTTCATCAGGGTGTCAATGGAGCATCCCTTAAAAAGAAGAAATCAAAGAATCTGAGTTGCCTTTGGCTTTCCTTCCATATTTCCTAATGCCCTTTCCTTCTCTGTCTTTTTACCTGTCTCTGTTTGTTGGTTATCAAACTGGAAAAGGTACTAAACCCAGAGGGGAATGGAAGAAAAATTAAAGCTAAAGTATATAGATATACATGAAACAGCGAATACAGTTATAATTAAACGTTTAGATATAAATTGCATAACCCATAAAAGCATAAGAGAGGCATGAATTTCGTAGCATAAATGGCATATGGACCTTACTAAGTGCAAAATAACTAAGAGATGTTACTTAAAATACCCAGAGTGGCCTCTAGTTGGTTCAAGGCCGACCCAAATTTATTCACAGTAAAATAATGACATGAATGACGGGATGCTAGCCAGACCAGTGTAGCAAGTTATAACTAAAAATGAAAAATAAAAAACTATTATTTTCAATAGAGAACCCTGTAAAAAAAATTAAAAACATAGAATTAATAAATGCCAATGGGGAAGCCGCTACAGGATATGGAGAAATCTGAGTTTATGACAGCTCTCAAAATGAAACAGATCCCAGGTGAGCTACTACTTACCCTGCTAATTTCTTTGATGTTCCTGGCTTTTTTTGCTGAGTTTATGAAATAAATCCCAGGTGAGCTACTACTTACCCCGCTACTTGCTTTGATGTTCTTGGCCTTTTTTGCTGAGTTTATGAAACAGATCCCAGGTGAGCTACTACTTACCCCACTACTTGCTTTGATGTTCCTGGCTTTTTTTGCTAAGTTTTATTTGGTGAGTGGTATCTATGAAGAGGCATCAACATCATTATCAGATGTGCTTCATAAATTGCTTAAAACAAGGCCCGATGAAGTTCATGTTGTACATGATGAACCGACATAGGAGAATGACATCAATGAGTTGGATAACATCATGGAGGCAACATGCATAGTGTTTATCCAAGCTAACAAACATATAAAATCTTCCATGTGATATCTTCCATGACCTAAATACACTCTTTTGTTTCGTTTCCTTCATGCCATGTTATGTTCTTTTCACTTGGTATTTGCGGAGCTATATTAAGGAGAGTATTAAATTACTCGAGAAGCCTTTGAAGAGTTCTTTAAAGGATTGGTTTTTTTCCAAGACGTGTCTTGGTAAATTCCTTCATAGGCAGATTGACAAAAGGCCCTTTGGAACATAGCTCAAAATTCCCATTTATCTATGAAAAAAATACATGTAGATCATTGGAACTCTATGTTGTTAGAAGGGATGATAAAAATAAAGCAAACAGTGATGGGTCCCGATATATGGGAGGCTGTTAAACAAAGAGTTACATCAGAAATGACCAAGACTATGTTTAATTTCAAGGAAGGGCCGAAAAGAAATATTCTGAAGGTGCAATATTTCAAGCAACCTCATATAGATCACTATTTGTATGATAGAAACCTTGAGGCCTATGAAAGACTCCCATGGAACGAAGAATTTCTTCTTTATTTTGTAAAATTATTTTATGCAAAATTATTTTTGCGAATGAAACCCAATTACAATGACCTTCCCTCTGAATTTTTTGGTCCTGGAAAGGTCGATTGTGTGACCGTAAGGGCGCTAGGCGTGATGTTGAGTTGTCTCGCCCTGAGCCACCATTGGTTAGTCAACCTCTTTATTTCGAAACTTTGCAGTTAGAGATGGATGCCACTTCTCAAATTAGTCAAGAAGAAAGGGATGCCATCATTGAAAATGTTCACAGTGGATTGGGTGGAGTTTATTTTTGTCTGAATCAACAAAGAGCACATGAGAATGCACGCACAAATTTTGTGTATTATACAGATAAAGAGATTGACAACATGAGTGTTGAAGATATCTAAACATATGCAAAGAATTGTCGCAATGGTTGGAAAGACCTAATTTTTCATGAGTAAGAGGGCATGGAAATGGTATTTGTTAATGCTTAGGGTGATTATTTTAATACATGTACCATTTGTAATATATATATATATATATATATATATATATTTGTATACATTAATCTAACAAAAATGTATCATTATATGTTAACACCATTTTCATTTGTCATGCTTGATGAGTGAAGAAAATGTTAATATCATGGTCAGAGCCTCCGGTTCAAACAATCAAGATGGGTCCCACCATAAATCATACAATCAAGATGGTTCTCCCCATCAAGATATATTGGAAAATGTTAGTGTTTTTTAAGTGAACACATGATGATGTACAATTATTTTTTATCTATTATTATATATATCAAGACATGATGAGATATTTTTAAAATAAATAATTGTGCACACATGTACATGTATATATATAATAAAATGGTTTAACAGATTCTGATTTCATTTGATTTTTTTGGGATGCCGATACCTTCTTCTTCCTTGGGAGAGGTGTCAGATCCACCATCACATGTATGAGAAACCTTTCACTTTTAAATATGTTTTTAAGTTATATATTCCCACCTCAAAAATTTCCATTAAAAAATGAGATATATCTAGATCTTGAGTTTTTTTTTTTTTTGATTTTAGGTTTTTGGAGATTTTCTTTCCGAGCCACTCTTATGAGATGTGCCAAATCCACCAGTGCAAGTATTCAATTTTTTACTTAAATATATATATGTTTTTAAGTTATAAGTTATAAATTGAAGTTTAAAAATTTTATTATAAATCGAGATCTAGAGATCTTGAGTTATTTTAAATTTTTCGAATTTTAGGTTTTTGGAGATTTTCTTTTGGATCCTCTCTTAGGAGATGTACCAAATCCACTAGCACAAGTATTCAATTTTTCACTTAAATATATGTTTTTAATTTATAAGCTATAAATTGAAGTTCAAAATTTTTATTAGAAATTGAGATCTAGATCTTGAATTATTTTATACTTAAATGAATTTTTTGAATTTTATGTTCCTATAGAAGATTTCTTTTCTCCACAGACTTCAGAAATGGAGATAGGAACATCTACAACATTTCAACCATTTGAACAAGTTGTCTAACTTTTTTTTTAATATTATTGAAAATAAGTTTATATATGAATTTTCATTTGAAATTTTTTAATATATATATATATATATATATATATATATATATATATATATATATATATATATATATATATATATATATATATATATATATATATATATACAGTTTATTTTTGAAGATGTTCTAGTGGGCGAAGTTTTAGTCGATGAGAAACAAATGGAGAGGAAACCTCATGAGGCATTGCACGATTTTTTTTTTACATTTTGTTTTTTATATGAAGTTTATATATATTCTCATTCAATTTTAAAATATTAAAGTTTAATTTTTGTACAAATTGTGTATAGGTTCCCCATGCTTCCACTTCATAAGACAACTCGAGGATCATGAATTTGCTGGGAGAGACACTACATCTATCTATATTTCATGGATAATGCACATGCACATGCAACATTATATTTTCAATAGATAAATAGTTTTAAATTTACTCTTTTATATATAGTGTTATCTAGATGAAGTCATATATAACTTGATACTTGATACTTGTGAGATACAAATTTTGGACATATTTTATGTGAACTACATTTGGTACATGTGAATGTGATATAGTTTTTTGTTTTTATTCCATATTTGAACTACATTTGGCACACGAAGTAATGTTGTGATCTATAATGTTCTGTTTTTAAAACTCAAGTTTTGGATGGTTGAACTACATTTGGCATGTGAAGTAATGTTGTGTTATAATTTGTTTTGTTTTTAAAACTCAAGTTTTTGATGGTTGAACTACATTTGGAATGTGATTGCACAATATAATATTTTGTTTTTATTGGATAGTTGAACTACATTTGGCATGTGAAGTAATGTTGTGATATAATTTTTTTTGTTTTTAAAACTCAAGTTCTTGATGGTTGAACTAAATTTGGCATGTGATTGTGATATTTAATGTTTTGTTTTTATTGGATAGTTGAACTAGATTTGGCATGTTTAGTAATGTTGTGATATAATGTTTTGTTTTTAAAACTCAAGTTTTGGATGGTTGAATTACATTTGGCATGTGAAGTAATGTTGTGATATAATGTTTTGTTTTTATTGAATAGTTGAATTACAATTGGCATGTGAAGTAATGTTGTGATATAATGTTTTGTTTTTAAAACTCATGTTTTGGATGGTTGAACTACATTTGGCATTTGTTTTTAAAATTCAAGTTGTCATTTTCCTAACAGAAAAATGTTCACATGAATATATATATGTACATGTAGAAATGATTCAAGTACATGTTTGAATATATATGTTAAAACGATTGAACTACAATACATATTCACACACACACACACACACACACACACACACACACACACATATATATCTAAAAAAAATCATAAGATTCTAGGTCTTGTTAGATGTGTCAAACAATCATAAAATTTTAAAATTGCATTTTATAATGCATATATATCCATTACGTGCAACATTTTTCATCAATGCATGTATAGAAAAGATACTTTCAGTTAATTTCACTCTAGAACATATATATCCAGTACGCGCAACATTTTTCATCAATGCACATAGAAAAGATACTTTCAGTTAATTACATTCTAGAACATATATATTATCCAGTACTTGCAATATTTTTCATCAATGCAAATAGAAAAGCTACTTATAGAAAATTGCATTCTAAAACATATATATCCAGTACGTGCAACATTTTTCATCAATGCACATAGAAAATCTACTTTTAGTTAATTTCATTCTAGAACATATATATTCAGTACTTGCAACATTTTTCATCAATGCAAATAGAAAACCTACTTTTAGCTAATTGCATTCTAGAACATATATATACAGTACGTGAAACTTTTTTCATCAATGCACATAGTAAAACTACTTTCAGTTAATTTCATTCTAGAACATATATATATATATATATATATATATATATATATATCCAATACATGAAAAAATTTTCATCAATGCACATAGAAAAGCTACTTTCAGTTAATTTCATTCTAGAACACTTATACATCCAATATGTGCAATATTTTTCATCAATGTAGATAGAAAAGCTACTTTCAGTTGATACTAGTGTGCATGTACCAAAACAATGTACATGTGTAAACACTTGCACAGATAACATAACAAGGCAGTTTAATTTTTAATTGAGTTATGGAAGTTCTAAAACATGAATCGAAAGAGAAGAATTCGTTGGGTATTTCGATTAAAAAAATTCCAATGGAATGCCATCTTCAATGATCCATTCATGATTGGATTTTGACATTTTCCATTTCTTAATTTTTCATTTTTTTCTTTGATTGAACCTCTATCAAATTTATGCGTGTTGCACACACCAAGTGACTATATTGACAACTTATGACATCAAGTTCATAGTCTTCAAAGTAAAAAAAATCCCCACTTTGATTAGTCTTTCTGAAAAAATAACCTTTCAGTATAATAGATCCTCTGTCATATGGAAACTTGTGATCATTATAGTTTTCTAATAATTTCATCTTTCGTTCAGTGCAACGCATCAAATAATACTTCACATTTTAATCATTGTCAGTAGGTGCAATTACAAAAAAAAAATCTCCTGCACCATAAAACAAGCTTATGTATTTAATTTTAGATCATAATTAACATGAAAAATTAACTTTAAAATAATTTTAGTATATATTTCTAGATCTCTATCATTTGAAAGCAATTCAAATGTTACCTTATCTAACAAGATCAGAAACTCAATCACCATCAGATGATATTGTAGTCTTTGATTGCATTTCTTCAAACATTGCAACAAACATCTCCCCCCTTGTATTTAGCTTTAAATGTTTCCAATATTTTACATACATTTTGTTTTCACAAACATGACAAAAACAAGAATATTTTCTTTTATCCAATGCAAACACATTTGTGGACAACTTTGTTTTAATTAAATGCAATTTTCTAGTCCCTTTTATAGTTTCAACATCATTTCCAATCGATCTATCTACATCTTTGACCCCAATATGCCAAAAAAACCTATATGGAAATTTTAAAGAAGAATTTAAATATCATATCAAAATACCATCAAAGATAATCATTGTGATAAATGTACACTGTTTGAAATTGGATATCCAATAAAAATTAAATTGAATGTACCTTCGCACTTCCCTTAATTGGTTAGTCTCATGGCTTAGTGCATCGATGCACCATTGAACAACTTCTTTAGCTTCCACAAGTCAGTTTACAGAGGGGTCCATTTGATATCTTCTAAGTGCTAGTTTTATGTATGCCCCTGCATCGTCATGTTCTCCTTTCCCATGACCAGTTTCAAAGAAATTCCAACAATGTTTAATGCAAGTTTTCTTATGAAGAAAAAACAACCAAAAGAATGATCGTGAAGATTTGAATTGAACTATGCATCCATCTGACCATATCCAATGTTCATTGAATTTTATTCCACGACTTTTCAAGGAGTCATAAATCTTTCCAAAACAGTGTTGTACAAAATATGTATCATGTGTACGATCGTCACTGATATATAAGTGATATTCTTTAATAACATGCCGATTTTCACTGGTGCTTTCTATATGATCAACGTTTTGTTCAGCATGTCTATATAGAATATGGACGAGCATGGAGACTTGGTCAGAATGATAATATTCACTCTGAATTTCTTTTTATAGAACAAATGTGTAGTTTTCTGCAAAATCAATTACTGAAAAAATGGTCCCTAGTTGAAAAAATTCATGGGATTTTTTGAATTGCAAGTCCTGTCATCGAGCTCTATGGTAATTCTTGGTGTATTTATAAATTTCTACCTCAAACTTTCTCAAAAAATCTATCACAAAAATTTCTTCTTCTTGTAATTCAATTCTTTTAGCACTATTTGAACCTTGAATCAATGTATGGATATATTCATATCTCTTCCATTTCACTTTCATGTTGGACAATGATTGATCATTTATATCAATATGATATTTGTTTTTAAATTTAGCCAAATTTCCACAATCATCGCATTTTTTACCACCAACAAATTTCTTTTCGTAAAATAATTCATCGCTTTCTCTTCCACATAGAATTTGAGATATGAAATCATGGATAGTGGAAGGAGGAGGTGAATCTTTCAAAAATTTTCTACCAAAATTAAGGAATGTGTCATAATATAATTGAAATTCCACATGATAACGACAACAACAAGTGTTGTGTACGGAGATAGGTTTTACATACCATGGTTTTTGTTGCACAAAAGCACTGATTGAGACATCAATTTCATGATTCTCTTCTTTGAACTTGTTGAAAAACTCTATCTGAGTGGTGTCCAAGAAATGTTTTGGATGTGTTTCGTATTGATTTCGTGCTATTCTTCATCACATCACATGCCTTGCATTTGGTGAAACACGTGAATTTTTCTTCCAATATTCATATATTATTTTTTAACATTTTCTCCAAGTCTATCTTTGTACGGTTGCCTAAAAATACCTCTCCAATAAGCGAGTTCATAATTTACATCTATTTGCAATTGAAATTTTTGATGTTTGTGCAAAATTTTTCGTGAGGTTCCTAATGCTCGTGCCATAGATTTTACCAAGTGATTCTCTTTAGTACTTGATGAAACCACTGCCATATGTATTGCTATACGTGAAACTGAAACATTTTTCTGTCTAGATCTTCTAATTGAATTTATAGCACTATTTATATTTTGTATCACATTTTCCTTCAATTTTTTTATCTTTTGTTGTTTTTCGAATACCCAATAAAATCATAGCTTCTTTTAATTTCCTTACTGATAGGATATATTTCAAAATTTGGGCTTGAACTACCGCATTTTCCTTTATGAAGTACGTATAAAAAATGTGATTAACACGATATCGTATAACATGGTCAGCTCTTTTATCTTCATATGTGTGAGTGTTAACATTTTCTAACATCTCATCATCGACATTGATTTCATCTGTACATATTTGAATTAATAGTACATAATAAGCTTACATATTCAATAAATAACTAAATTAACAAATATGTATAATTTCAATAATACATGCATGTGTTCAACAGATATATAAATACCTTGTGATTCAATTTCTTCACTTGAATTTCTTTCAACATTTTTACCATCTTCAATCATTGGTTTAATATCTCTTTCACTTTCTCTTTCAAAATTTTGTATCTCATCATCAATTTTTTGAGGAATATCTCTCTCAGTTTACATTGAAAAATATTTTTCAAATTAGTTCATCAAATAAAAATTAAGCTTCACATTTTACACTAGGAAAATTTTAAATATCAAATTCATAATATTTACATTTACATACCTGCTTCAACTTCTAGTTGAGGTTGATTTTCCCTTTCAATATTTGAGAGTGCTTCTCTCTTTATTTTGTGAGATTCTCTCCTCTCTTCTCTACGTTCCTCTGGGTCTTGTGTTCGATCATATTTTCTCGTGCAATTCCTTCAATTTCCCATGATAATAGAGTATGAAGTTCAAAAAAATTCCTTCAAAAATTTGGACAAAAACTCAATTAAAAAAAAATATCACAAACGATTTAATTTAAAAATAACTAATTTTAATTTTTTTGCAAAAAATACATACTTCAATCCAAAACATTTACTTAAAAAATTTGAAAAAAAAAAACGTCTGGTAAAAATGAAGCGAAGCTCAAAATATTTCCTTCCAAGTCCTACAAAAAAATTTCATTTGAAAAGCTAGACAAAAACTCATTTTAAAAAATCATTATAAAATATTTACTTAAACCCAAAACATGTACTCTAAAAAAATGTCACTTCAAAAGATACCTCCAAAAAAGGTCCATTGAAAATTAATTCCAAATTATTAAAAAATGCCACTATAAAAAATACCTCAAAAAAGCCTCTAAAATAATATCACTTTAAAAAATACCTCCAAAAAATTTCCTTTGAATAGTAAGCCTAAAAAGAGTCCTTTTGAAATTAAGTCCAAAAAAAGTCTTTTAGAAATTAAGTCCAAAAACTTCTAAAAACAAAATACATCCAAAAAAATGTCCTTTGAAAATTAATCCCAAAATCTCTAAAAACAATGAAAATTAAGCCCAAAAATTCTAAAAACAAAATACCTTAAAACCAAAAAATGTCTTTGGAAATTAAGCCCAAAAACCTCTCAAAACAAAATACATCCGAAAAAATGTCCTTTGAAAATTAAGCCCAAAACTTCTAAAAACAAAATACATTAAAAAAAAAAACCAATGAAAATTAAGCCCAAAACTTCTAAAAACAAAATACCTTTAAAAAAAATCAATGAAAATTAAGCTCAAAACCTCTAAAAACAAAATACCTTCGAAAAACATGAAGTCCAAAAAACATCCAAAAAATGTATAACATACCTCCAAGAAATGTCCTTTGAATGTTAAGTCCTTAAACCCAAAATAATCCTTTGCAAAATTAGACCAAATGAAGAAATATGCGAAATTATGCGAAAATAATGAATGCTTTTATGTCAATTTATATTGCCGCGAAATGTTTTTTTGGAGGGTCTTAGTTGTATTTTCTGCTCGACGAAAAGTCAAGTAAAAATTCAGCTGAACTTTTGTAAAAAATTCGGCAGAACTTTTGTGTCGTTAGACTTGACGGACCGTCGGCGCGAAAAATAATTTGGCCGAACTTTTAAAAAAGTTCCGCCAAACTAACATGTCTGCAATTACGCAAAGCGAAGCTCTGAATACATTTCTTCAACTTTGAATTGATTAAACTCCATGAAAATTTCTGAATTAACCGTCGGAACCAAGACAAGCATTTTTAGAATTCAATCTACTTTCAGGAAATATTACTTTTATGGAATTTCATAAATATTTACTAATTTTAATTAATTTTGTAATAAAATGGGTGCAAACAATTTCTTAAAGTCATTATGATTCAATGAAATCAATATTCTGCATCTTCCAAAATACACTGTAAAAAAAATTGAAAAAATTATGGTGCATTACATTCGTCCGTCGTCTGTAATGGGTAGTTTTTAGATTTTTAGTTTATAACTTATATGTTGAGAAATTTCGTGTGTCACGAAACATATTCAAGATATGCAGTTTTTTCATATTGGATTAGTTCAAAAAATTCTAGTAATTATGATATGCATAAGTTGATTTTGTAAATATAACGAAACCAAAGTAGACTTTGTCTAGATTGTTGTAACACATTTTGTTTCTCAAAAAAACAAAGTTTTCAAAGAATACACCAACGCGTATTAACATGAATTTTTATGAATCCTTTGATTGTTAAAAAATAAACACTCAAAGAAACGCTAAGTTGAAATATCAAATGTGTATAAAAAAAATTCCAAAAAATAAGTAATAGAAAGCTAATAAAATTTCTAACAACTTTTGTTTTTATTGCAAAATGAAATTCTAAACAGAAAAATTGTTTTGGCTAGCACAAAGTTGAAGAATAGAAAAAATGATTTTTTTCCTCAAAAAAGGGCAAAAAGTGTAACCCAACTTCACATTTTCACCCATTCTGAAACCCATAAGATGTGTAGAATGATCTTTCTATGAATAAAATTCCTCTTAACATATTCTACTTAAAAGTTGAAACCTTTCATCTTCATCCAAGGAGATTAATCAGGATTTCATGGATGAGATGTTCAAATAACATCTCCATGTCACTTGGATAGCTTCATTAACCTAATTTTGTTAGTTAACACCCCACATTAAAGTACTTAACCCCTAAATACACATGCCATCATGTGAACTGGCATCTGCTATTTTATTAGAGATATCCGATTTTACCTTCAGTAACTATGACTGAAGTTAAGCATGAGAGGGGCTATATTGATTATATCCCACGTTTATCCCTCGGGGTCTCAATATGGATTTCAACAAAGAATACAAATTATATTAAGAATTAAATCTTTTGGGACAAGCTAAGTATCCATGCCTTAGGACATAAGAATTTGGAATGGATGCATATATGGAGAAATATCTTGTCTCTTGATGTGAAATCAATCATGGGACTAAATATTGATTCGATTACTTGTTACGAAATAAGGAAATAGTTTATAATAATATCTACAAGTGACCAAATTAGATAGAGAGGACTAAGAAAATCAACATACAAAAATTACGCAGAGCATCACCAAAACAGTCTAAAAGTAGGTTAAAGAAACAAAGAGAGGTATTTTACTAGAGGTCAATCCCTCTTTCCATTGAGAAACCACGAAATGAAAATAACAAATGATGCATCATAATAATTTTATTTTTTAATGATATTTATAACTCGACACAAGCACCTACTCATCAAACATTGTCACCTACGCTAAACCCTATTGACCCCCTTGTAAAATATTACATGATACTTCCTCATATTTACGACATAAGTCATATTATCATGATTTTATTTGATGGCCTTTATCGATCACTCCATAACAGGGAAAAACAAAACAGTGACCTAATTCTTCTTATCCCTACCTTGAAAAGTAAGTTCCTTCTCCACATGGACCTCCAGTTCAGGATTTTATTGATGGAAATAATTTGGTGACACATTTCAATGAGTCAATGTTTACACATCCTTATTATGCTCTTTCAAGCCACCAATAGGCAACATTCAAAAATCATTAAACGAGATTCCATCATTGTATTGTTTTGAATTAGTACAATAGACAACATTATAAAAAAATAGAAAAATACTAAGGATTTTCATATTCCTTTATGATAGGCAGGGTACATGATATGATCTTCTAGTTATGCTGAACCATTACTCTTCCTCCAACAATCCACCCAACTATGAGCTAATTACTACCTAGTATCCCATCAGACTATACGGTTATTGCTCATTTTTCTTACTTAGGTCACATACGCCCCACGTGATCTCCTATTGTTATGGTTTATATACACATTTGAGTTGCACCAATTTCCTTATTCAATGCTTCAAACAAAATATCTTTCATCTCTTGTCAACATCCATCAATTTTCAGTTATGTATGCTTTGTTTGCAATTTCTACAAGAAGAGCATTATGACTCCAGTCCCTTCTTCCTTAGTAGTTGGGTTATGGAGAGGGAACTAGTAGGCTATATTTATATTCATGACAATACTAACACTGAAGGGTATCAGTTCCATAACCATAAACCCGTTCTTAGGTTAAATCGTTGAATTTCAGAGGAATCCGTTTACAAAGATTCATTTTTGCACATTAAAGTACAAGACAAGTGACAATTAGGTAATTTCCAATACTCTTCAAGGCTGATTCATACCGAAAATGTGTTAACAAATTTGGGAATCTAACTCAAAATGACATAGTTTCAAAATTTTCATATGAGTGGATTGAAATTTGTATACCATGGTTTTAAACGAGGTTCCCCTTCCATAATTAGCACAACCCGACTTTCAGAACAAGTAGTTTCTTTTCTCGTAAATCAAAAATCATAATAGAGAAACATACCATAGTATATATATTCGTAGAGCCAATATTTTTAAACACCAATCCAAAAAAAACAATACTGAAAAGAATTTACCAATGCAAAAATCGAGAGTTATGAATAGCTAGAAGCTTCCAAATCTGCAGTTCGATATATGCGCAAAATACAATAATGAGAGAACACTCACATAACAAGAAAATGCAAGAGAAGAATTGTTTCTAATATACACATTGTACTAGTTTAGTCGCTTGAACCATTGTAGGGTTCTTTAAAAAGTTTTTTTTTTTGAATTATCAGCTTCTTCCTCATCTAATAAAAGGCTCTAATATGTTATTTTAACTATATTCGGGCTCATAATGGCACAATATTACAATCGGTGGCTTTGATACCATCTGTAACATGCCTTCCTCTGGTACTATTTTTTATTATTATAAATGTTCTCCTTGATTAACTATTAACTTTGGATTATTGTTGAACTCTTTAACTATTTAAAATGTAACCTTGTAACTTTAGTTGAGACTTATGATAAAAGGTCCTTTCGAAGTGTTAGTCTTGCATCATCCCTGTGCCACATATACAAAGTATATAATTTTGATTTCTTAGGTTGGTAATTTGTCGAACTTTGTATAAATATTGATAACCTAAATCCACATGGAATCAATCGTTCGAATGTTTTGGATGTGCCCTAATCCTTTGCTAAGTGGCGTGGAAAACCTTGGGATTGACAAGGCGTCAATTCCACGGTTCCTCACAATTAGGTTTTTGGGATCTACGGGCTAGAATGGAATGGGCCCTTCAAGGTAACCACCGTCCTCTCTGCCGCCGAATAGGGTTTCGTCCTTCTTGTTCTTTCCATCGAGGATCCTTTGTAACCATGGTGGTAGAAGTGTTACTCTAGAGGTGTATTTTCACATAACCATCCTTAAAATAGCAATGTCCTCCATCCGGTTTCTTAATGCTATGTTTGTTTTATTTATTTTCTCAAGTTTCAATACCCCTGGAAGCCACACTCGCATATAGGTATTAACAGGAATTTTTTTTAGTGTTTCAAGTGTAGCAAAATCCACACTGAGACTCCAAATGATTCCTCCCTGGTCCATAGTTCGGTTAGAGTTTTAAATATATTGGAGGCATGTCAGAGCCGACCCTGTTGCAGGTATTGACTACCCAGATTAGCTAATTTTATAACATTTTGATACAATAAAATTCTAGGTTTGTTTGCGAATGGAACAATGGATTCAGATATGTGTTATTCTGGAGAAAGAATTTCGGGTTCCTGTCAGGTAATTCTCTTGCCATTACTTCATTTGCTGCCCTTATTTTATACAGAGGTCATATTTATGACTTTTTTTCTCCCTTCATAGGTGAGATACGTGAAATCAGAAATTTTCTATAAGATCGAAGAGTATTGGACTTACTATCATTCAATTTCTTTACTTTGGGTATAAACTATCCAAATTCTCACTGGGAACTCCTATTTCTCATTTTCAAATGATTTTTATGTTGTCTCTTAGGGTTTATTTAAGGCGAGGGGTTTATAACATTGGTACCTCTCGCCCAATTCTTTGTACATTGTCTCACGTATGATTACTGTAAGAAAGAATATAATTTTGGGTTGTCGCCAACTATCTTTTACCATGAATGAACCTATGAACTATATTTGTTATATTAACTAGGTATATTTGAGAATTCTTATTGACACTATCGTGGCTCGTCTGCAACGTCTATATATTCCAACTTTGCATTGGTTTATTATTGTAACATTTACATTTTTCTCTATGCCTCCTCGACAGTTCCTCATGAACATAACTGACAGAATGCATTATTAAGATACTTGTGGACTAGTATCGAATAGATAGATGATTTTTTTTGTGAATGCTGGTATTTTCTGCCTTTACATTGCTTCTGACCAATTCCTAGAACTTTCATTTACTCAGATGTGATAATTTTCACGCAAGTTGAAATTTATATGTTTTTATGCAGTAGCAGTTAAAAGAAATCATTTTTAGGAATTTGGCTTTTGTGATCCATAAATTGTGAATTAAAATTTTTCTGTGAAAATCACATCAAAGAAGATTTAGTGGATGCATTTGGAACCACCGAGTGTGGTTCATCATGAGGACAAGATAGAAAATCTAATCAGGTAACCCATTTAAATAGATAATAAAGCTCCAATTAGCATTTCGTAAAATAACTGCTAATTTGACTCAAATAGGAAATAAAATCAAAATAATAATAATTTCTTTATTTTTTAAAGAGTAAATCAAATGTTTAATGTTTATAATCTGAATTTTATATATTGATACATATTTTTAATAAAAATAATAATTATTTATTTAAGATATTTATAAAGAATAAATTAAATATTTACTATTTATATATATTAATCTTCTATTTTTATTTTTAAAATAATAATTATTTCATTTGTTTTTATTTTTATGGAATAAATTAAATGTTAAAAATAAATAGGTAAATAATATTTATAGTTTGAATTTTATATATTTATTTTATTTTATAATTATATGTTATGTGATTCAAATCTCATCAAAACAATGGTCTTATTTGATAGGTAATTCTATTAATCTTATTGTAAATTTTTACAAAGTTAGCAAAAAAATAAAAAAATTAAAATAAATAATAAATAATTAAAATTAAAATTAAAATTAAAAATTAAAATAAATAATAATAATAATAATAATAATAATAATAATAATAAATAAATAAATTAGGAATGAAGGGCAGGAATCCAGCATCTCCTAACAATCTACCCATCATCCCTGTTGAGGTTAACCAGTCTCTTTTCGATTTCCAGGGCTTCTCTCAACTTGCGGTGGTAGAAATGGTCAATCCTCGCAATAACCTCAACATCTTCAATGAAAATGTGATGATTTGTCTTCTCAGCATGCTTTTCTAGGGCTGAGGAGCATGATCTATTATGCTTAAGGTCAATGACATGTTCACGAATTCTTTGACTAATTGATCGACCAGTTTCACCAATGTAAGGGGTCCTACAAGAGCATGGAATCAAGTAAACACCCTTACCATCCTTAGGGAAAATCAGGTCCTTAACCGATCTAAGCAAACTCCGAATGGTGCGGGAGGGCTTCAAGGTTGAGGAAACATTATGTTTCTTTAGGATCCTGGCGATTTTATCCGTAGTACGTTAGATAAATGGAAGGTGAACTCCAGATAACCAATCACAAGGATATTTCTTACCCCTAGGACCTTTTTCAGCTTTTTGAAAAGCTTTAAGACATTGACTCATGCTATAACCATTTTTATTAAAAACTTTGAGGAGATGAGCCTTTTCGCCTTCAAAGTGGTGTTCATGAGAGATTCTAAAGGCTCTGGTGGCTAGGGTTCTAAGAACCCCAAGCTTCTGAGCAGGAAAATGGTGAGAACTAGCATGTAAATACTGCTCAGTGTGCGTCTTCTTTCTAAAGACTTGATGAGAGAAAGAACCATCTTCATTACTAGAAATGAGGACATCAAGAAAAAGAAAGCTACCATTATCCTCGAATTCCATGGTGAACTTAATGAAGTCAGATTGATTATTAAGATGCTGGAAGAAAAGGTCCAATTTCTCCTTACCATGAGGCCAAACAACACAGGTGTCATCAACAAACCTTTTCCAAAGTTTAGGTTGAAAAAGAGAGGAGGAAAGGGCTCTAGATTCGAAGTCTTTCATGAATAGATTAGCTATCACAGGGGAAAGGGGGGAACCCACGGCCACACCACAAGTCTGTTCAAATAATTCACCCTCGAAACTAAAGAAGGTCGAGGTTAGACAGATTTCAACAAGATGTCATTCTCGGGTCATGGATCCTGATACTGCTCATCTTGTTGAAATCTGTCTAACCTCGACCTTCTTTAGTTTCGAGGATGAATTCTTTGAACAGACTTGTGGTGTGGCCATGGGTTCCCCCTTTTCCCCTGTGGTAGCTAATCTGTTCATGGAAGACTTCTAATATAGGGTGCTTTCCTCCTCTCTTTTTCAACCTAAGCTTTGGAAAAGGTTTGTTGATGACACCTATGTTGTTTGGCCTCATGGTAAGGGGAAATTGGGCCTTTTTTTCCAACATCTTTATAATCAATCTAACTTCATTAAGTTAACCATGGAATTCAAAGATAATGGTAGCTTGTCTTTTCTTGATGTCCTCATTTCTAGGAATGAAGATGGTTCTTTCTCTCATCAAGTATTTAGAAATAAGACGCACACTGAGCAGTATTTACATGCTAGTTCTCAACATTTCCCTGCTCAGAAGCTTGGGGTTCTCAGCACCCTAGCCACCAAATCCTTTAGAATCTCTGATGAACACAAATTTGAAGGTGAAAAGGCTCATCTCCTTAAAGTTTTTAATAAAAATGGTTATAGCATGAGTCAATTTCTTAAAGCTTTTCAAAACTGAAAAAGGTCCTAGGGGTAAGAAACATCCTTGTGATCGGTTATCTGGAGTTCACCTTCCATTTATCCAAGGTAATACGAATGGAATCGCAAGGATCCTAAAGAAACATAATATTTCCTCAACCTTCAAGCCCTCCCGCACCATTCGGAGTTCGCTTAAATCAGTTAAGGATCCGATTTTCCCTAAGGATAGTAAGGGTGTTTACTCTATTCCATGCTCTTGTGGGACCCCTTACATTGGTGAAACTGGTCGATCAATTAGTAAAAGAATTCATGTGCATGTCGTTGACCTTAAGCATAATAGATCACGCTCCTCGGTGCTAGCAGAGGATGCTGAGAAGACCAATCATCACATTTGCATTGAAGATACTGAAGTTATTGCGAGGATTGACCATTTCTACCACCGCAAGTTGAGAGAAGCCTTGGAAATCGAAAAGAGACCGGTTAACCTTAACAGGGATGATTGGTGGGATTGTTAGCAAATGCTAGATTCTTGCCCTTCATTTCTATTTATTTATTTATTTATTTATTATTATTATTATTTTTATTTTTATTATTTATTATTTATTTATTTATTTTTTGCTAACTTTGTAAAAAATTACAATAAGATTAATAGAATTACCTATCAAATAAGACAATTGTTTTGATGAGATTTGAATCACATAACATATAATTATAAAAATAAAATAAATATATAAAACTCAAACTATAAATATTATTTATTTATTTATTTTTAACATTCAATTTATTCGATAAAAATAAAAAAAATGAAATAATTATTATTCTAAAAAAAAGATAGAAAGTAAATATATATAAATAGTAAACATTTAATTTATTCTTCATAAATATATTAAATAAATAATTATTATTTTTACTAAAAATAAATATGAATATACAAAATTCAGATTATAAACATTAAACATTTTATTTACTCTTAAAAAATAAATAAACTATTATTATTTTGATTTTATTTCCTATTTGAGTCAAACTAGTTGTTATTTTACAAATGGCTAGTTGGAGCTTTACTATCTATTTAAATGGGTTACTTGATCAGATTTTCCATCTTGTCCTGAAGTTGAACCACACTGGTTGTTTCGAGACGCGTCAACCAATCTTCTTTGATGTGATTTTCACCGAAAAATTTTAATTGACAAAAGAAATCATTTATGTTAGCCTTGTGAAATATATATATGTATGTAATTTTTTCTTAAAGTTATATTGTCTCAATCCTTTAGATTCAATTTTTTGAAATTGGCAACAAGAAACAATGAAAATGGAATCTAGAAATGACACCGAGAAATGCTACCATAGGGGGCTTCTGTTTTAATTTTCTCTTAATTAAATTGGAAGAAAAATTGTAATTTCATATCATGACAACTTGTATTAGTTAACTGAGTTAGGAAGAATTAGTTAGCTTAGGAAATTTGAGTTAGAGGTCAGAGAGGAGGCATGTAGAGTTCTCCCTTGATTTTAGGGGGTCTAGTTATAGTTATTTGTGAGTTGTAATTAGTTAACTCAATTAATTGAGTTAAAATTAGTTTAACTAGCTCTAATTGAGAGATGAGCTAGTGATAGGTCTAGTGAATTAAATCTGGTTTAATTCACAAGTAGTGATCAATAAATTAACTGATAATTCGATATAAATAGTTGTTGCGTGTCATTTGTAAGGAAGGCTCAATTGCGATTGGGATTAAAGGAAAGATAAACATTAGTTGTATAATTAGAAAATTGTATAGGTCATGCATGAGGTCATGAGGAAGGCTTGAAGGTATTTCCGAATAATTATTCAGGATTTTCCTAATTAATAAGGGCTCAATTAGCCCAATAATGAGTAAGAAATGAAATTCAAGCCTACGCAAGTAAAATGTTAAATAGAGGACCAAAACTGATTAGATTCCATGCCATATTCAAGTAGGATCAGAGTGAGACAGTTAGCAGAGTGTAGAGGTTTCTTAGTGAGAGAAATAACATTGTACTATTTTACGATCTTGAATTTATGCAATATATAGATAGCGAGGTTTTGAGCAGTTATTTTCCACAGATAAATCTTGTGTTGTGCGATTGATTGTATCTTTCTCTTACTTATTATGTGATTGTGTGATCATATTTGGTTTCTGCAAATTGTAGGAAGCATTCGATATTTTTTCTTAGTACATTACAAGATTAGATTTAATCCCATTGTTAGACTGTCTACATGGTATCAGAGTGCCAGGAATCACAATAGAAGAGAAGAACGAGAGTTTGTTTTTAACAGGTACATCGAATTTTTATATTTATTCTTCAGGATCCAACAACAGATCAAGATGTCTTTCAATGGATTGAGACTCGAATATTCCCTTTAGGGAAATTTGAATTTCATAGAATGGAAGGACAGGATGGAGGTAGTGCTCGAGGACAAAAGATTGAAGGAATTCATAGATAGTGATATTCCCGAGCCCGCAACAACAAACCCTCTACTTGTTGATTCATGTAATAAGAAGGTAGCAAAGGCAAGAAGGATCTTGTTAGAAGGAGTTCAAGATCATATTGTCTCAGGTCTCCATGGTAAGGCAACTCCATATGCTATGTGTAAGGCCTTGGTAGATATTTTTCAGAATATCAACGACCACAAGAAGTTGGTGCTAAAAGAAAATCTTAGAAAGATCAAGATGGAGGAGGGAAAGATGATACCAAAATACTGGACGAATTTCACTCAATGTCAAGATGAACTTCGAAGTGTTGGTGTGACAATAGCCCATGATGATTTGGTGAGCCTAACTATTCTAGGCCTTCCTGAGGGCTAGCATAGTTACCAGGACTCTGTGAATGGGAGGGAGAAGCTACCAGACATGAAGCGTTTGTGGTCCAACTTGGTAATAAAAGAGACAAGGTAGAGCACCCAAGACGCGACCTCCAAAACAAGCAAAGAATAAGATTTTGCATTGGTCGGAAAAGACAAGAAGGCCAAGGGAAAGAAGTCCCAAGGCGAAGAGGGCAAGGGAGAATTTTCTAAGGTCAAGTGTTTTCACTATAATGAGCATGGCCACTATGCCTCAAATGTCCATATAAGGCAAGCAAGAAGGAGCCTGCATTTGCAACAATAAGTGAAGCAATAGCTTCATAGTTCGAGCTTGATTTTAGTCTCATTACATGCATGGATAACAGTGTAATGGGATGCATGTGGTATATAGAAAATGGTGCCTCGTTCCATATGACGAGGAATAGAGATCTCTTCAGTGAATTGGAGGAGAAGGACCTTCAACAAAATATAGTTTTTAGAGATGACCAGAGGTATAGAGCGACCGACATATATAATATTAAATTTCAGTGGGAGACTAGCTCCTCTCTCAGACTCAAATATGTTTTGTATGTTCCAGTACTAAATAATAATCTTGTCTCTGTAGTGGTATTATAAGGTCATGGTTATAATTTCATACTTAGAAAAGGAAAGATGTTCCTTAGACACATCGCCATAGGATAGGTGAAACAGATTGGTGTACGAGTCAAGAACCTATATGCTCTTGTAGTCGAAGATGCATGCAAAGATTTGAGGAGAAAAGAAAAGGTTAGTTACTTGGTGGTTGAGAGGGAGCCTAAATTACCTCTCAACTTGCAGCCTCAGAAGAAATCTTAGAAGTTTGTGGAGAAGCCATAATTGGATAAGAAAAGAAGAGACAGAGTGGAGGCTTCCACTCAAGGAGAGACCTCCATGAGGGGGAAATTTCGAGCCAGATGGGAAGAGGGAGCACATGCAACCATACCTCAAGGTAATAGGTGGGGCGATGTGAAGAAATAATCCCAAGAGAAGAAATTTGGTGAGGGTCCATTGAGATGGCTCTCATGGATCAGATCTGGCTATGGCGAGCCCACGGTACACAATAGCAGGAAGGATCAATAGGATTGATGTAGTCAGATTTCAGAAAGATAGAAATCATAGTGAAAATTTTCAGATACTAGAGTGTAGATCAAAGTTGACATCAGTGTAGATGGAACAGATGTAGAGTCAGCAACAACACAAGGTTTTTAGTAGACAATGCAATAACCGGTAACAGTCAAAAACTCTAATGACAGATGCATCATACTGATTCAGTTTTCCAGAGTCTTTTTAGTTTCAGATGTTGCAGGAGAAAAGAACGCTAGAGAAGAGGGAGTGTTGAAATTGGCAACAAGAAATAGTGAAAATGGCACCGAGAAATGATATCATAAGAGGCTTCTCATTTAATTTTCCCTTAATTAAATTGGAATAAAATTTTTAATTTTATCTCATGACAAATTGTATTAGTTAACTGAGTCAGGAAGACTTAATTATCTTAGTAAATTTTTGTTGTAGGTCAGAGAGAAGGCATGTATAGTTCTCCCATGATTTTAGGGGGTTTAGTTACAGTTGTTTGTGAGTTATAATTATTTAACTCAATTAATTGAGTTAAAAGCAGTTTAACTAGTTCTAATTGAGAGATAAGCTAGTGATAGGTCCAGTGAATTAAATATGATTTAATTCAAAAGTAGTGATCTATCAGTTAACTGATAATGTTGCATGTTAGTTCTAAGGAAGACCTAGTTGAGATTGGTGTTAAAAGGAATATAAATATCAATTGTATAATTCGAAAATTGTATAGGTCATGCATGAGGTCATCAAGAAGTCTTGAAGGTATTGCGAAATTATTATTTTGGATTTTCCCATTTAATAGGGGCTCAATTAGCCCAAGAATGCTTAAGCAAGGCAAGCCATGCCTAGGCAAGAAAAATTTTAAATAGAGGACCAAAATTTCTTAGAATGTATGCTAGATTCGAGCAGGATCAGAGAGACAATCAACAGAGAGCAGAGGTTTCTCAGTGAGGGAAATAACATTGTATTGTTTCATGATATTGAATTTATGAAATATAGAGATAGTAGGGTTTTGAGCATTTGCTTCCACTAGATACATCTTGTGTTGTGTGATTGATTGTCTCTTTCTCTTACTTGTTATGTGATTGTGAGATCATATTTGGTTTCTGAAAATTGTAGGAAGGATTAAATATTTTGTTTTAGTACATTACAAGATCAGATTGAATCCACTGGTTAGATCATTTCTACATAATTGACTAAAAATTGTTTCTCGTTGTTGGTTAGAACCGACTAGGCCTAGGACCTAAACTGGTCCAACAAGTACTGAAGCTTGATAATTTTGCACAAATTTTCCTCTTTTCTTTAATGTATTTTTCAGTTGGTAAAGAAAATCGATGGTTCAACATTTATGTTCCCATTTTAGGATCCCTCGGGTGCCTCTACCCATCTCTTTTGTGGCTAATTTTACCAGTTTTTTCGAGGGTAAGCGGAACCGAGTCAATCTCCAGGTCCTACACTTCACCGTTCCACATATATATATTTATCTAAGAACTATTTCCTAATAATGGCATCAATCAATGTGTTTTGAAAAACTAACTAGCTCTTAAAATTCGATCAATATTATTTAATAAATATTACACATCCTCTTTGCATATTAGTTCTTCCCATTATAGTTCATTCTGTTTAGTTACAATTTTTCCTATAGAAAGGTCTTACTATTCCCTTATAACCAACCAATACTGTATCGATGCAATTTTAAAGAAACATTTAAATTTTGTAGATCAACAAAACTGTAATCATATTTTTTTTATATTCTTTAACTGTATCATCCATCCATAAGTTCCCTTTAACAAAAAAAAATTAGCATTTCTTTTCAATATTCCACATTGTGGTTCACACCAAAAAAATTATAAAAAAATTACTAATACCACTGTATTACAAAGAAGGGTTCATCAAATCACACCATGAATCTACCAATTTGTACAAAAATGGTGTATGTTTGGAAAGCAAAGAACTTATTTGTTTAGATTTAGGTTGCTAAGGAAATTATAGAGGAGAAAGACCACTCCTCCTGACCAATGAGAATGACTATAACGTCGATTTCTCCCCCCAATCCTTTTCACTTCTAAAAAAATTGTTGACATTGAGCCAACAAGGTCTGTTCTCAAGCATCAAGACTCTACAGTCCAACCTAGAAACTTAGAGATTCCATTGGCCACCAACAATCTCAAGAAAACCCTGACTGGTAGTGTCCCACCCTTCCTCTACAATGTCCTATTTGAGGAATTAGATAAGTTCTAGTCTCCTTTCTTCAGATGCATCATGCATTTTCCTTTCCTACCCTTCTTAGCTTGTGTTCCCCATTGAGTTGATTTATCTCTTGGGATGAGAGTAACTGTATAATTATTCCAGTAAATGAAAATTTTCATTTACGATATTTTCGCTATAAATTCCATGGGTGGCCAACTTTTAAATAAAATTAAAATATTTAACATCTAAATTTCCACTAGGCTTTCCACATAGCCCATAATTCACCAAATTATTGTAGTAAAATAAATTAACTATTTATTTTTCACTGAAAAATAAAAAATTATAATAATTATGGATATAAATATAATATTATTATATATATTAAAAACTATATATTCTTTCTTTAAATTTAAAATAAACATTATATATATATATAATTAATATAATGTTTATTTTAAATTTAAAGAAAAACATTAATCAACACATTTTAATTTTAACTATTTATTTATAATAATAATAACCATGCCCACTTTATTATAATAAATTTCCCTTCCTTACAAAATATAAAATATATATATTATATAATTTTATATATACTTCTAATTTTATAATCCTAACTTATATTTGCAACCTATAAATTATCCTATAGCTTCACCGTCGCATCATCAGCACATGTACTATCACAACCAGGGAAGGTACGAGCAAATGTGTTGAAGTTTTTGCTTTACTAATTTGTGGTTGTGTTTGTGTTTCGTTATTGTATTATAGATTGTAAAGGGATTATAATTTAAACATTTGAATTCTAACATATTTCTATTTGATTCTGATTCTAGATAAATTAGACTAGAAAATAAGTTGGAAAACTTCTAAAACTTTTAACAAGCTATTAGAAAAAGTGAATATAAATAGAGAGAATGCACCATTATAACATATGAATGTAAAAATGAAAACAAAACCACATCCAAAATTCTATACCATACGCTTATACATGCTAAGGAATAATTAAGTTTTATCCTTGAAATAGAGAATCAAATAATAAATTCAATCTTTTTTTTTTCAGAAGGAAAAAAATGTTGTTTTATATATATAAACAAAAAAGTGCATCATAAAGCATAAGAAGTGTTGTGAAAATCGCTTCCGAATATAACAGCATTGGCCCCGAGAAAGGAAAATATTGTGATCTAGAAACCATACCCATTACATATATTGCCAATATTCCCGCAGACAAATGCTGACAAAATATATAAGAAGTCTCCCATATGCATATTGAAAAATAAAAGACAAGATAATCATGGACAGGATTAGTGAAAATCATATAAAGATCAAAGAGAAAAGTCCAGCCCCATAGATAGGAGCTCAACAGAGCCAAATCAAGCACTGTATAGAAGGAGTCTACCACAGCCACATATGGGAAGACTGGCTCGCTTGTAGGAGAGATCCTTCAACACCCACAGCCCATACTATTCCAAAATATATACAGGCTCGCTTGCAGCCGGGAGAAGAAAATTAATACGAATAAGACACGGTTTCCATTGTAGAAAACAAAATAGCAAACATGCTTGCTTGACATCAAATCCAGCTTCTCCGAAAAGCATATAATCATGGGATGGGAATGTTATTTGTCCAAACTATAATATTGTTTCTGTAGTGTGCCACTTGCAATATACCATAAACCATACCCAAACCTTTTTTTGATAAACCATCCACCCTGGTGTTGTTTTCTCTGTATACATGATGCAAAGGGGGCTAGTTCAATTTTTCCCACAAGTATCTAGTCCTCTTGAACCATCCATGAGATACTATAGAGGAAGGGGAGGAGTGACCGAGAATATCTTCAATAATAAAATTGGAATCTCCATAGATGAAGACCCGATCCAGTCTCAAATTGCAAGCAGCTAGTAAACCACACCAAAGAGCCATAATTTCTGCAAAATTGTTTGTGCCCCTCCTCCCATTCCAACAAATATGGATCCTCTCATTCTGTGATAACTTGATCCAAGCCCCACATCCCATGATCCCATCCAAACATGCACCATCAAAGAAAATAGCTAGAAGGGAGATACGATGGGGTCGAATCTGTCTGGATCCATCAATAGCGATATCCATAGCAGGAACCCTGTCACTAATCCAACTCATAATAAAATTATAGATATGAGGAATTATAATAGCAATACAATCAAATATGAACCGGTTTCTAGCCTGCCATATTTCCCATATGAAAAAGAATGGCAATGACTGAAATTCCCCCCTCACCTTATCCCAACAAAGAGCCGCATCCATAAAGTTATTCGGAGACCATATTGGCTTGATAAGATATTTATTGAATAGGAGCCAAATGTGAGCCACCCTAGGACATGTAAAAAATAGGTGATCAGTCGATTCATCATAGTTAAAGTAGAAAACAAATCTACCCGATCCGTGCATTCCCCGTCTCTTGAGGCCATCCCATGTTACTATCTTCTCCTTCAACACCAGCCAACCAAAAAGTAGGATTTTAGTCGGAATCTTCATATGCTAGAACTTCTCGAATCCGGGAGAAATGTAGTCCATAATATCAAAAAGAATATTATTAGAGTATAAATTTTTAACCACCAGAGCATCATTCTTCATTTTTCCAGCCCATACCAGTTCATCCCCATCATAAGAGAGGAAAAGACCGACAGTCTGAATATACCTTCTGTAATTCAACCATTCTTCAACATCCTGTCCTGACAGACCCATCTGTGAAGTCAATTTGATGACAGGCGCACTATATTCCTAGCATAGTATCACCTGAGATAGATAATAGATACCCTTGTGCGATAATTTATGCAACAACCGGTTACTAATGAGTGGTATATGAAGCAAGCCACAGATTTTATCACAGCTCAGAAGAATCATATGTCCATTTCCAAAACTCCATGCCAGACCCCCAGCAAGGATATGTAAGACCTTTTTGAATCCAATCCATATAACTAACAAGGAGCACGAAGATATAAATTGTTGACAATAAATTAATCGCATTGGGTCCTTCGGAATATATTTTCTTGAGATGATATCTGACCATATCCCGTTGTTGTGAAGTGCACACCACAGGGATTTGACGAGCAGAGCCAAATTGAAAGCTCAAGCGTTAAGAATGCCCCACCCTCCCAGATTTTTTGGGCAAAATAATATTTTCACCTTACAAACGTGAAATTTATTTTTCATACTAGACCCACCCCATAAAAACCAAGAAATGACAGCAGTGATTTGAGAAATGATACTCTCTGATATGTAATAGAGATGACCGCAGTAAACAATGAGCTAGGAAATAACTGCTTGAATCATAATAAAATGGTCGCCCAGAGATAACCACTTACGGGTCTATCTCAAGATTTTGTGTTTGAATTTCTCAACCAGCCAGAACCAGTCTTTAGTCATATAACCACATGGTTTGATTCTAAATCCAAGATAAAGAAAACCATTTGATTCCCTTCTTGTTTGCACCCCAAGAAAATCGTCAATAAAGGAGATTTCTCCCCCATCCCCAAAATTATAAATGAGAAAATATTTTTCCTTGTTGATACATAAACCAGTGGCAGCCACAAATCAAATGAGCATAAAGTGTATGTAAAACCAATTATTTCTAACAAGTTTCCCGAAAATAGGCAGATCATCAACAAATAAGGAGTGGGATATACTCACAGATTTGGAAAAGGAGAAACCAGCAATGTATCCAGCATGCATTTCCATCTTCATAAGGTAACTAAAATCATCCATTAGAAGGATGAAGATGAGGGGTGATAAGGCACAGCCCTGCCTCAAACCACGTTCCGCACTGAAGAATGAGGTAGGATTCCCATTAATGATGATAGCATATCTCACCATGGAAAACAACCCATAATCCATCGAATGGCCCCCATGGGAGCTCCGGCCTTCAGCAAAAGAAGGTGAATATATGACCAGTCAGCTCTGTCATATGCTTTAAGGAGACCAATATTCAATATGAGAGCGTCCTTTTTCTCCATGTGCATGGAGTGTAAAACTTCCCGAGCAATAGCAACAGCATCATGAATGGATCAAACTTTTAGGAAACCATATTGCTCCTTAGAAATGGACTTCGATAGAGTCCCGCTAATCCTATTGGTAATGATTTTAGATGAGATTTTATATATAATATTGCAAAGGGAAATAGGTATAAAATCTGCGAAGTCCTTGGGATCAAAAATCTTAGGAATTAGCGCCAAAAAGGTGGCGTTCATGTTGGAGGGAATCTGTCCCAAAATATGACCCTGTTCAACAATAGTAGTGATTTCCTTCCCCATAATATCAATGAAATGGATATAAAATTTAGTCGGCCACTCATCTAGCTCTGAAAATTTATAATGAGCAAATGATTTTAATGTTGATATCACTTAAGATTCTGTAACTTCAGATTTTAATATTTGGATGGCCTCCTCATCGAACATTTTAGGAATATGTTGCAGAACCCATTGTTGGCAATCTGGGTCAGCTTTATAGAACATCGAGAAATTCTTGAAGGCCTCTGCCATAATTTCCTGAGATGAAGAAGCCATACTCCCATCCACCCTTTGTATATGCCAGATAGAATTCTTATTCCTTCTCTCGTTCGCACTCTTGTGAAAAATTTTCGTATTTAGGTCTCCTTCCTTGAGCCAGTTAATTCTGCTTTTCAGCGTCCAAGATATTTCCTCAATCCTTAATATCTCCATTTTTCTGCTCTGTAATCATTCCATAAGCCTGTATGTCTCCCGGTCGGGAGCATTTTTCACACAAGCAGCATGAAGTTCAGAGAGCCTTTCATTTATCTTCTTTAATTATGATTGAAGATTCCTCTTCTTCTGAATCTCCTATTCTTTAGTTAGTCCTTTGATCCTCTGTAGTTTATTATGAAAACTGACCCAACCAATAGATTCAGTCGAAGGAGTTTTGTCCATCCAGTTTTCACGAACCAGCTTGTCATATTCTGCGTCCAGCAGCCATGCATGGTTAAATTTAAATGAGATCTCCTTATTCTTCTGGTCCAACTGCCAAGAAAAGAAGATGGGAAAATGATCAGAAATATTTGAGAATAGTACTCCAGATCTCATGTGACCCAACAGGGAGAACAAAGCTTTGCACACCATTTCACGATCTAGTCTCTTCGCAATGAAGTCCCCCTCCACCCGATGATTGGTCCAAGTAGGGGATATGGGGAAAGGTGTGATGTCCCTAAGGAGCGCAGATTCCAAAATCAAACCAATGAGATTTTCCATTGGATCTCATCTAGCTTCAATAACCCATGACTCATCCGATTTTAGAGTGGAATTAAAATCTCCGATGACCATGAGATTTTGCAAGGAAATAATACCTGACCTGTCTATACGTGCCCATAAATCGGCCCGATTTTGGCAAGGAGAATATAGATTTATGATGTTGATATTGCCTTGTACACCCCTTATGTTCCCTCACAAAAGGATACCTCCGAAAAAGTTGTATGTGCAGAACTTGGCACAGGATGGATCCCAAAATTCTAATATTCCCCTAGCACGTCCCTCGGCTTGTACCGCAATGACATTCCATCCAAGGAGTATAGATAAAACAGTATTAATGGCCTTATACCTATTACATAAATTCTTCTGCAGTAAAACAATCTCCGACTTCATCTCCGTCAGCAATTCTCTTAGGCGAAGTTGTTTAGAGGAGTCGCCCATGCCCCTTAAGTTCAAGGAGAGGATGTAAGTCATTTGAAAACCCTAGGAGGGTTGCTTGCTCTAAGCGGCCTAAGATATTTTGATGTAGATATAAGAACCTCCCTAAGGTCAAGGAGTTCATCACGAAAAAAGGATTTAGTTTTCAGCCTACCTCTGAAGTGTCTAGATGCTAACTTAGATTTTTTCCTCACTGTAATATTGCAACCCGATACCAAAGAGATGACAATATCAGTATTTCTAGGGATATTATCAAAAACGGTGAGAGCAGCCAAGTCAAGGTTCGGGTTTCCTAATAGGGAATCAATGTCGCTTCCAATAGTATTTTTTGGTGAGTTCGATATGTCCACATTCTCATTATTAAGTGGAGAGGGAGGAGAGAGAGGGGGGGATGCACATTCAAGGGGAGGCATGGACAAGGAGGTGTACAAAGGAGCAATAGTGGAGCTAGTTGGAAGATTGTCAACATGCATATTTCAGACATAAGCCATGTTTTCCCCCGGGTCGATAGGCGGTATGTGTTTGACCACAGATTCATAATTAAGCAGGGGCGGTCCAGAATCAGCAGGGGGAGTAAACTCATTGTTGACCATAGAATCATAATGAGCCATCGGCGGTCCAAAATCAATAGGTGGGATAATCTCCTTGTTAGATGGAAATGACTCCCCACTTTGTGCACTAGCAGAAGCAAATAATTCATCACCAGAAGCTGAAAGAGGAGAAATACCTGATGGGGAGACATTCCTTCATCCATTTGAAGTCAAATCCCGCTTCACACCATCTGATCTCTGATTGTCCAGACGGAGGCCCTTGAGCTGCCTTGGACAATTGCCTTTTAAATGGCCAGTGTAGTGAAAAATCAAATAGTGGAAAGGGACACCCCAATAATCCACCCTTTGCCTATGCCTTCTAAGTCCCCAAACAAGTTCGACATCCCCCAACAAGCCTCCAGAGAAGACCACTTCGACTAATATCCAAGCAATGCGTTTGTCACTGGCACCAAGAATACTAGGATCGATATATTTCGTGTAGCCAATGGAGTTCCCAATGGCCCTTAAGGCCTTAAACGTCCAAAACTCTAGCGGGAGGCCCGGGAGTCTAACCCAAACCGTCCTATTCTTTGGCGCCTCCATGATTGGGTTAAATCCGAGGTACCAGGAAAGAAGTTGTAAGAAACTCTTTCCTCGAACCTAGGGCTTGTTGAAAATCAGAGCAACATCTTTTTGATTCATAAAATGAATACTATACCAGTTATTAAGGAGTAAGTTGACCTTCGGGGTATATCCCACAATGGGGCTCTAGACTTTCTTAGCCCACTCCATCATGTCCACCTCATGTCCATTGACAAACATCCAGCGTCCGATTAGGGCTCGCTTTTGCAGACTAGTGACCCGCCCCCAAAGATCCTCATATTCCAATACCACTTCTTTGATATCCATAGTAGGCTTGTAGCAAGCCAAATGTTTCTTATTCTTCTTACGCCCCCATCTTCAAGTTGTACCACCTTTAGACGCATTCTAATCCCACACAGAAGGTTCAACACGATGTTAAACAGAGAAACCTGGAGGCGCGAAAATGGACTGTGCAATAAGAGTAGCATCCGTCTCGAATTCCTTTTGTCGAGATTGTTCAACAACCCTCGTGGCAGCAATCATAAGTTCTTATGCAGACGTGTCCAAGGATAAAATATCGTGATAGTCAGCCATAAAGGTCACCAATGGTCAATGACTATGACAAATGGATAAAGGACAAGGCCAAAAGGGAATGGGCCAATTCCCGCCCAGAAAAGTGTGCATCGTGTCACATGGACAAAGAAAAGGGGAAAACCATGTGTGCTATCATTAAGGAATGTTCGTATCCAGCAACAAAAATCCAAGCTACCCCCATCCTATGGATTGATATGGTCAGAGAATTAATTCAAAGAACCTTGATAAGAGTGAGGTCCCATTTAAAAAACATGACATTGACAATGCACTTAATCCATCCATAAATGGATGTCGTCACCAATTTGAAAACCAACGTGGAATAAGCCAACCTTGAGGAAAAAGGCTCTTGATAAATACATTAATCAGATTACCTAGTGTACTCACACAACTAGAGAATTCATTGAGATCCCCATACCTGACATGACTCAGCAAGAAATCATCACGACCAACAATCGGTAAGTACATCAAATTCAAAATTGTCAGCAAGGTTGTCGTCCGGAAAAAAGGTTGGTGAAGACAGTTCACTCGGAAAAACAAGTCCTGTGAGAAATGAATGGTTTAGATATGGCAGCAACAACAACATAAACACCCAGGGAAGCTCCACCACCTAGAACATATTCTAAATCCAAAGTTTTTGCATGGCCTTGACACAATAAAAGATTCTACCCATTTACCCCAAAGAGAATACCATTTGGATGAAAAAAGACCAGCCTAATAGTCAGAATCAGACGAAGCATCCAGCGATGGGTTCCTATCATTAAATTTTCTAACAAATAAATAAATAAAATAAATTCAAGCTTACAAAACATGTTTACATATAAAGATCAAATGTAAAATTTCACAATTTTTACAAATTTTTAAAATTTTAAAATAGGTTGAGAAAGATAAATTTCAAGGAAAATAAAAGTTAACTTCAACCTATTTAAACATGTAAGATAAATATTATTAATATTTCAATATAATTTTATATGAACCATTATATCACATTTTTATTTATGTTCAAAATAATCTTTACTTCAAATTAATTTGATTTATAATTTATAATAATCCTTAAAATTTAAAAGGAAATAATCCTCCTTACATACGATATGTGACCATGAAATCATTGTAACATGACATATTGATTAACTTTTTAGTTACCACTCCCATCACAATTCACCAAGCCACCCTTAGATGTATGTAAAAGAATATAAATAAAACTTTATAAAGTAAAGCAAAGTATACTTTTATTTTATGCAAAGTAAAATAAAATATACTTTATTCCATCCATTAATGTGAATGAAGCAATCCTTCCGTCTCAAGGAATCATTATAATTATAATGCTATATATATGAGAGAAATATTGTTTAAAGCTTAATTAAGAGTTTTATTGTTTTTAATCTTAAAAATACATTAACTATTCCATATTTATAGATATTTTGTAAAAGTGAAAATATATTCATTGAAAAACTTCCAACTATTATTTCAAATTACATAATTTAGCATTGCAATTCACCAAACTAAATTATATTTAGAAAAATAAATATAAATAAAAAATTATCAAAATTAAACAAAATAATTTTATTTGATTTATTAATTATATAAAATAAAATATACTTATGCTTTAATGAATAAAAAAAATAAATTTTCCATATATACTTCTACTTACTTTATTCTATTTATTAATTTTATGAATAAATACTTCATACTACTTATTAATTTTATAAAAGAAGCCATTGCCCAAGGATGAAAAATTATCATTTACCAATAAAAAAAATTAAACTTTATTTTACCATTTAATTTTGCAAAGTAAAATATACTTTATTCTATCTATGGTACATCCTTCACTATGAAGAAATCTTAATAATTATGATGATATAAATATAGCATTATTATATATATTAAAAATACTTTATTCTATGTCTGGTACATCCTTCGCTATGACGAAATAATTATGATGATATAAATATAACATTATTATATATATATTTTTAATATATTTTTTGAATTGTTATTTAAAGTCCCTGTTTAGACAGTGCGGGCTAAGGTTAAAAGGCATTACGTTAGGGACTCTCTAACTGATAACTAACCTTAGAATTATACGTGAGATACCTGCACATGCTGAAACACGCCTTTGACAAACCTCTCTCTTTCGTAAACTACTTGAGCGTTGAAGTAAAATATCTTTTATTTTATATATAAATTTTACAGAAAGAAGCTATTGCACATCTTTTAGTATAAAATAATTATAATATTATTCTATATTGAAAACTATATGTTTTGAGTTGTTATATATAAAGAAAAAAAGAAAGTATTTTTAATGTTCTCGAGATTAAAAATAGCTTATGGCACAGATTGTTTTTTTATTTGGCTCTTGTATTTGACCCTTTTTCTGTGAAATTTTACGATAAATGCGCCCAACTTCTGGACAAACTCTTTGTTGAATAGATTATCCCAAGAGCTAGCTGCCAGAATACCTGCATAATTTTCCATGTTGTCTTTGAAGGCCTCACATTCTAAAATGAAATTTTTTTCTATTTCCACTTTTCCAGAAGAGCAAAAAATACAAACTCTTTCGTGCCACATTTCTGTTGGCCATTTCCAGCACCCTGTTTCACAACGGAGTTGATGAGAATTAGTCCTTAAATGAGCAATAAGAATTTTAGATCTCTAGGAAATATTGGCCCCTATGTATGCTTTTTGTTGATGATTATGAGTGGGGTTAAACTCTTCAATGTAGTACTTCTTCTTTCTCCCTAGCTCTTTCTCCCAAGTACTTTTGTGGAATTTATCCATAACAAAAGTTTCTATCTCTTTACTGTTTGTAGGACACATGCTCAAGCAAATGCCCCATTTACTAAACCATTTGTTATTTTTCCGCATCCAATTCTTCTTTCTTTTGCACAATCTGTCATTAAATACAACCTTAGGGAATCTACCCTCTTCCATTTGCTCATTTTTTTTCAAATACCTTATGACTCGCACCATAGCAATTTCTTCAATGGGAGAAACCCCTGTTTCACTTAACAAGATAGCATAAAGAACTACACTTTTAATTTTGAATTTGTTTGTAGTGAAACGCTTCTGAATTTTCTCAATTTTTTTCCACTACATCTCGATTGTGTTGCTGGCCCATAGTTCATAACCATAGAGAATCACCAGAATCACTAGAAGCCCAAAAAGAGTTAGAGTAGTTTTCCATTCCCATAGCTCTACCTCTCTACACATGTTTTGAAGAGCATAAAATGCTTTCCAAGCCCCCACGGTTCTTTTCTTTCTACAACCATCCCAACTTAAATTTTTGTTGAAGTCAAGTTCGAGGTATTTGTAGTCTACAACTTCTACCTGAATGTTGCCTTCAAAGTAGAACTTATGCTGGTTATTTCTTTTGTTAGAGAAAACCACTACTTTTGTTTTCCTAATATTGACTTGCATCCCCACCCTTCTACAAAAATTATCAAGGGAATGTAAGTGCTCTTGCAAGTCAAGAGCCGATTTAGCAATCAGTATAAGGTCATTTGCTTACAAAAGAAGCCTTATAATGAACTTTCCCAAATGGATATCGTCGTCCCCTTGCGAATTTAGCCACTCTTCAAGCTTGTCAATATATAAACCAAAAAGGGTAGGAGACAATGGGCAACCATGCTTGACCCCAATATCACTTCTAAAACTTTCAGAAATGCCTATTGAAGTACTAATTTTGACTTTCACCTCTTCATATAGCCTATGCATAGCTGCTCTCAAATGTCTGGAAACCCCGAGTTCCTCCATTCTACGCCAAAGCTTATCCCTAGGAACCGTGTCAAAGGCTTTTCTGAAATCAACAAAGCAACAAAAAACTTCTTCCTTTTTTTCCCAAAATTTTTCAATGATGTGCCTTAAAGTTATGCAATTGGATTAACTATGGCATGTTTAGGTATAAAAACTGCTTTCCCTTTAGCACGTTTATCTCTTTCTTCTGCCCACTTGTTGGTTTTCTTTTCTATCATGCTTCCAAATAACTTTGCAAACAAGGGGTTTATCATTATGGTTTTATAATTGGAGGGATTATTGATGTCACCACTCTTGAAAAGAGGTATTTCCATACTACTTTTCCAATCTGCGGGGAACCTCTGGTGTATGATGTTGTTGAAATTTTTTGTGATGTGAGGTGAAAGAATTTTTAAGACCCATTTTAGATACTTTGCTTGGAGTTCAACTAAGTATTTTGCTTTTCCAGCACCCAACTTCTTGATACACATCTCTACCTCTTGCACCGTGAAGAGTTTTGTGTCTGTGATGACCAAGGTAGGAGGGTCAACCTTGGGATCCTGCTCATAAAGTTGTCTTGCATAATCTTGTATATATATATATATATATATATATATATATATATATATATATATATATATATATATATAATTTTTAGTTATGTAATATGAATTAATAATGTGTGTGTTTATTTTAAATTTAATCGACCCATTATAATTTTAATTATTTATTAATAATAGGTGATAATAACCATATCTTCCTTCTTTAAAAAATATTATATATATATAATTTTATGATCTTAATTTGTATCTGTAACCTACCAACTTAGATTCATCTAACATTGGATCTATCATGAGTAGAGAGGGATCAAATTCTAGAAGTGCAAACCTTTTTTTGCGTGTAGAACTTGAGGAATGTTTGCACCTCTAGGGATTTGATTCCTCGCGAGGCATGATAGTTTCGATGTTAGATGGATCTAAGCTAGTTCTAGTTGAGGGCAACAATGTCACATTTTTAGATTATCATTATTATGTATATGTTTGAGATAAAATTCAATATTCACATTATCTTTTCTTTGCTTCACATGACCATATGATTCTCTTCTTATTTTGGTTTATATTGCTTTCCTTGAATGGTTTGTATGACTGTGTTTGGATACTTTGAGTGGTTTGTGTGTTTATGTGTTTGGATTTGGTTGGTAATGTTTGTGAATGTTACAATTGCACAATCTTGTCAATAGATTGCTTGATGTTTGATATTGCACACCTATTTAATTTAATTTTAAGTATCACAACTTTTGACAATTAATTAATTCTAAATGATATATTTTGATTTTTTTAATGAGTGGCCAAATTTATAAAATATTTAGATTATTTGTTTTTCCAAAAAATTATCACGTTTCCTTCAAAAATATTTTGATTTGTTTTGATGTTTATACCTTTATATTTTCCTCTTACAAAAATTTTGAATACATTATTGTATGCAATTACTTTATATATATATATAATATGAAAAAAAACATACAATAATTATAGATATTTAAATATAACATTATTATATATATTGAAAAGTATATGTTTATATATATATATTAAAATTTTAGCTGCGTAATAGGGTTTGTGTGTAGTAAATAGTGTGTTAATTTTAATTTTAATCGACACATTACAATTTTAATTATTTATTAAAAATAAATAATAATAACCATGCATGATAATAAATTTCCTTTCTTTACACTCTATATATATATATATATAATTTTACTATATATATATAAAATTTTATGATCGTAGTTCGTATTTGCAACCTATAAAGTGTCCTTTAGCTTCAGCGTCGTATCATGGGCACATGTACTCTCACAACAAGAGAAGGTACGCGTCTATGTGTTGAAGGGCAACCAATATTTCCTGGGCTATTGGTCCATTAATGCTTTTAAGAGTACCAATAACCTTGCTCTTGCTCATGCTCATGCTCATGCCATGTCATCCATCATCGGTACCTGTCCCCACTTGCCATGTCATCCATCATCGGTACCTGTCCCCACTTGCAGCGATTAAATTGTGTGGACCTCAGAGAATGCATCAGGCTCGCCTCCCCCATTTTCTAGCAGCGCTGACTCTTGAGTGTGAACCCAACAAGATAGGCCCCATAGTACGAATTGAATGCCTTTTCTCCTTTCAAATTCTACATCGCGCTTCGAGTTAGAGTTGGGTGCCAAAATTTTGAAATGAAATCTGATTCAACAATATGAGTTTATCCCACCTGATGCATGATCTTGAAGCTGCAGATTGTGCTCCGGATGGCTCGTTAGTATATTTCTTATTTCTTCTGTGGTTTTATCAAATTATGTATACATTTGTAGTTTTATGCTCTCTCTTTCGGTTGTTAACTGCATTGTCTTGTATGGTTTTATGAACAGAGCCATCAAACTTGTAAATGGTAATGCATCCCCAAGCACCACAAAAAATGCTGCTCTCAGAAGAACATGTAGGAAAAAAATGAATGAATGAAGGTCACAAGAGATGCACCGACGGAAGGAACGAAGTCCATGGAACCTGCGCCGAAAACGAGGCTTGGAGTCGGTGCTTCAAGATCGTTTGTGATGCCAAAGACAGTGAACATCAGAACCACAACGTATGCAGTTGCCACTGCAAATGTGGAGGCCTTCATCACCATTGCCATTGTCGTTACAGGTTACCAAACTGGAGAGAATCAATCAAAATTTGAATCACGGCGCAAAGAAAAGCACCCAAATCCACGTGCTAACCTCCCACAACCTTTGGGAAAAAAATGCCTAAAATGGTGAAACTTCAACTGAATCGTTCAAATAATGTTGTAGATATCCTAGCAAGCCGGACGTGTGCCATAATTGGTTCGTTAGCAGAGAAAAACCGAAGACTTAGAAGATTATGTCGTGATACAATAAGCACAATATGACATCACCATGCAAGATCTGAAGCTGCCTTTGTGGTTGACGAGAGGTATCAGCTGAAATGAGTTGATAGTTCTGAAACCAACCCACAAACCGCCTCTATGATGCTGGGAAATTAATATTAAATAATAATTGGGTGATGCAGATTTTGACAATAGAATGCTCAAAATTATTGTCTTCAACGATTGCAGGAAAAAAAAAACAAAGGCCTTCAGAGACTCCCGGCAGAACGCCAGAGGGAAAATATATTGCTCTCGTTCCTTCATTGAATGAAAAAGTTTCCTCATTGGTATTGGCAAAAACTATTATTAGTATTTGTTTTGAGTTAATAAAAAAGTAGTCCATGTATGAAATTATGTTTGCTTGTTTTAATTTAAGACCATTACTGCCATAAAAACATGTTTAAGGTTTCTATTCTTGCATTATGTACAATTGATTAATTGAATTTCATATATATATGATATAACTTATTTCAGTTACTTATTTTTTTTCGATTTTTTTTATATATAAATGAACATAATAGACTAGTCACTTATATTTATAAAGTGTATATTATAATATTGTGATATAAATTTTATTATTTTAAATAATATTTTTTTAGATATATTTAAAAAAAATATATAATGACTTTTTAATAGATTTAAAAATAAACACTTGAATTTGTATATTTTTTATTTCCAAATAATTAAAATGAATTATTTCATATGGATAATATATTAATTAAGAGAAAAATATAACATGATAATTTAATTTTATTATTAATTAGCCAATATTAAATATTGAATGATTACTCACTCAATTGAATTTTATAGAACTAGTGTCACTTTTATATATTCTTTGTATTTTTTTTTTATAATAAACAAAATATTCATACGTTATTAATATTATTAAATATATTTTTTTTCAATAAAATAGTGTCATATAAAAAATAATATACTAATTAATTAAATTTATTCATTACTATTAATAAATATTAGAGCGAAATTATAATTAAAATAATGGTTTTGAATATTTTAATTTTTGATCTCACATTATAGATTATTTTACGTATATAATTTAAATGGTTGATAAATCCCAATAAGCATCAATCTATGATAGACATCAAAATTCTTATCTAATGATATACCTTACTTTACTAAAATTAAAAGTTTCATAAACAATCAATTATAATTATGTTTTAAATTATTTTATTAAATATTCATATTCTATAAATATTCTTAACTTGTAAATAGGACTTGTTATAGTATCATGAGCCAATATGATGATTTATCAATACCACATGTCCTAGAAAACCATAACTTATTTTACAATCAAAATATTTTATTCATATAATTTTGTAGCGTTTTTTTAATTAAATGACATGATGAACTCATATCCAATATATTTTTGTAATGGTATTGTGCTTGCATGAAGACGCTACCCAATTTTGATGCAACAAGAGTGTACAGAGAATACAAATTTTGAGAATGCATGTTTGTTCTCATAAATGTGAGCGCATTCCCTTTTTACTAGCTTTGGCCTTTGTCAAACCTCTACATCGAGCTTCTCACATGTCCTAGGAATGTGCACATGCTATTTAAATAATGACATGCATACATTATTAAAAAAATAATGTTTGCGTGTTCCTTTGTGCATAAAAAAAAAAGTAAGGGTTTCATGAAAGGGAGAGAGATATGGGAAGAGGGAGAAAGAGACGAGGAAAGAGAGGGAGAGAGAGAAACAGGGAGTGAGAGTGAGAGAGAGAAATGGATAGGGAGATAGGGAGAGAGAAGGCAATAGAGTGAGTGGGGCGGTTAAGGAGAGAGAAATAGAGATGGGGGGATTAGGGAACGGGGAGGAGAAAGAGAGAAGGGAGGAGGGGGACAGGGGGGGCAGGGGGGATGAGGATAATTGCAGAAGCTAGATGAACTAGGCCACATATACGCTATTTGGTACGCTATATATGAACTAGGCCATATAAACTCAAGGAAAAATTTAAGGATAACCATGTACATGTCATTTCTACCATAAACTTTAAGGTATTTTCTAGTGTTTTGGGAACCATGTGCATTTCATTTCTATGTCATCTCTTCCATAAACTTTAAGGAAAACCATGTACATGTGTCATTATTCCCATAAATTCAAGGCAAACTTTAAGGCATGTCATTTTTGTATCATTTCTCCCATAAATATGTCATTTCTCCCATAAACTATAATGCAAAATTTAAGGCAAACCATGTACATGTCATTTCTCCCTTAAACTCTAAGCAAGGCAGAATTTAAGGAAAACCATGTACATGTGTCATTTCTCCCATAAACTCATGGAAAACTTTAAGGCGTGTCATTTTTATGTCATTTCTCCCATAAATATGTCATTTTTCCCATAAACTATCAGGAAAACCATGTACATTTCATTTCTCCTTTAAACTCTAGGCAAGGAAAAATTTAAGGCATGTCATTTCTAGATGTGATTTCTCCCATAAACTTTAAGGAAAACCATGTAAATGTCATTTCTCCCATAAACTCAAGGAAAAATTTAAGACAAATCATGTACATGTCATTTCTCCTTTCTCGCACAAACTTTAAGGCATTTTCTAGTGTTTTTGGAACCATGTACATGCCATTTCTATGTCATTTCTACCATAAACTTGGGGCAAACTTTACTTTAAGGAATTTGCTAGTGTTTTTGGAACCATGTACATGTCATTTCTATGCCATTTCTCCCATAAAATTTAAGGAAAAATTGAAGGATAACCATGTACATGTCATTTTTCCCACTTCTCCCATAAACTCAAGACAAACTTTAAGGATAACCATGTACATGTCATTTCTCCCACAAACTTTAAGGCATTTGGTAGTGTTTTTGTAACCATGAACATGTCATTTCTCCCGTAAAATTTAAGACAAATTTTAAGGATAACCATGTACATGTCATTTCTTCTATAAACTCAAGGAAACTTTAAGGATAACCATGTACATGTCATTTCTCCCATATAATTTTTTGCATTTGCTAGTATTTTGGGAACCATGTACATTTCATTTCTATGTCATTTCTCTCATAAACTTTAAGGCAAACCATATACATGTCATTCTCCCATAAAATTAAATTTAATATAATTTTAATGAAAATGCTAGTGTTTTAGGGCAAACCATGTACATGCCATTTCTCCCATGCATTTGCAATAAAATTTAAGTTATTTTCAATTAATGTTCATTTAATATATTTTTAAGGAAAATTATAGTGTTTTTGGAAACCATGTACATGTCATTTCTCCCATAAAGTTGGCATTTTCTAGTGTTTTTGGGAACCATGTACATGCAATTTCTCCCATGCATTTGCACTAAAATTCAAGGCATTTGCAATAAGGAAAACGCTAGTGTTTTTGGAAACCATGTACATGCCATTTCTCCCATGCATTTGCAATAAAATTTAAGTTATTTGGAAAAGATGTTCATTTAATATATTTTAAGAAAAATAATAGTGTTTTTGGAAACCATGTACATGTCATTTATCCCATAAATTTGGCATTTTCTAGTGTTTTTGGGAGCCATGTACATGTCATTTCTCCCAACCATGTACATGCCATTTCTCCCATAAAATATAAGGAATTTGCAATAAAATTTAAGGTATTTTCAATAAGGAAAATGTTAGTGTTTTTGGAAACCATGTACATGTCATATATCCCATAAACCTTAAGGTGTTTGCTAGTGTTTTTGGGAACCATGTACATGTAATTTCACCCATAAAATTTAAGGAAAACCATGTACATGTCATTTCGCCCATGCATTTTCAATAAATGTTAATTTAATATATTTTATTGAATTTGTTTTTTTCAGGGATAAAAAAAACCATTAAATATGGTTGAAAATGGACATAATGCATAGATGTTTCTTGCTATCTCAATCTAGGGAAAACACTAATTACATATTTTCTTTGCAATATTGAGACTAACAAGGTCCTCCAAAAGAAAATGAATATACCGAGAAGAACAACAAACAATGAGGCATATTATATTGCATTGATAGAAGGCTTGGGAACAACTAGGGAGTATGGATAAAATAGAATTGTAGTTTTCACCAATTCTGAACTTGCATGCAACCAGATGAAAGACATGTACCAAGTTAACAAGGAGAGGCTAAAACAAGTGCATGGAAAAACGAACAATATTGTTAGGCAATTTCAATTTTTTAGTATAAGACATTGTGAAAATGTTAATAAGATGTCTGGTGATCTATTGTGGGGCAATGTCAATTCAAGATTCATCTGTCAAAGATGAATTAGTATTATATAGGGTAATGCCAATTCAAGATTCATCTCTCAAATATGAATTAGTGTTGAGACACTCTCCTTAAAAATTTATTGATGGACATTGTAACATATCTTTCATATATGTGTGTTTTTTACTTATAAATGCGTCATTTTTAATGACCACGCATTTTTTTCAATTATATACCAAGTGTGCTCTCACCATGTAAGCTCAATTTGGTGAACTTCACATTTTTATAAAATCAAAATGTGAGGACTTCAACAAATATTTATTTAAACTGAGTTTCACACATCAAATTTGTGCTTTGAATGTTGTGTTTTACATAATTTGTGTACTAAATTACATTAATTTTTTGAAATCTTTTGAATTTATTTTACATAGTAATTTAAAAATAATTATAAATGTCCACTGTAGATGTCCATATATATCATGGAGGATGAAAAACGAAGATCAATAGAATCTCATGCCTCTACGAGAGAGGGGGATCATGAATCGATGGATGTTCATGGTATTGATATTAAATGTGCATGTTTTTAAATGACATTTGAATATATAATCTTATCTCCATACATACATGTATGTATACATATGGAATTCATTTTCTATCAATTTTGTGAGTTAAATTAGTTTTTAATAAATTTTATTTTTTATTTTTTAGGAGTTAGGAGGACAAGAGTATCTACTTCATCAATGGAGCATGGCCATGGTTCACGCAATCGTGATATGGTTCACGCAATTTAATCAACCATATGTACATGTATTTATATGTATGAATGTATTTTTTAATTGATTATAAATTCATATTTTTTTTATGAAGCTTCACTCTCATCGCATGAGGTTGGTGGTGGTACACATTCCCCTGGAGACCCATCAATAGGTGATGGCTAATTAAGTGAGGGTGGTGATATCCATTCCCTTAGAGGCCAATCAATGGGTGGTCATGTTGATTCTCAACCAATCGATGGTCATTCTGGTTCTCAACAATCTTAGGGTGGGCATGATTTTGCCAACCATATTGAAATGGCCATCAATCTGAATATTATTTTCATTTAATTTGTACAAATTTGTTCACATATTTTTTTATTTATAATTTTTTTTATATATTGATGTAGAGGGTGAAATTTTTTCTCCAAAAAGACATAAGACATAGCGTGTTATTCAAGAAGAAGGTTGTACACCAACCATGACTTAACCATTTGAAATTTTCGATATACCTTGGGAAAAAAACATCCAATAATGCACATTACAAAGATGTCAACATCTTTATTCAAAATTGAAGAAAGATCTTGTGTCTTTGAAACTCCCTGCTAAGAGTCGAGAAAGCTTATAAATAGTTACTCACTCTTTAAGCAGACTTGTGTATGTGTACAAAATTCTTGGGCCAACCACTGATACTTTTATAGAAGTGATGAGAAAAATAAAGGAAACAATGATGGTTCTCGATGCATGAGAGGTTGCTGAAAAAAGAGTTACAACAGAAATGGCCAAGTCTATGTTTAATTTCAAAGAAGGGCCAGAAAGAAAGAGGCTAAAGGTGCAATATTTCAAGCACCCTGATATAGCTTGTCATTTGTATGATAGGAACCTTGCTGCCTATGGAAGATTGTTATGGAACGACGAGGTTTCTCTTTATTTTTAAAAATTGTTTTATGCAGAATTATTTTTGGGAATGGAACCTAATTATAATGACATTCACTCTGAATTTTTTGGTCCTACGAAAGTTCGATTATATGTTATAGGGGCGCTAAGCATAATGCTGAGTTGCCTTACACAGAGCCATCATTGGTTAGTCTAAATCTTCGTGTGGAAACTTTGAAGTCAGAGATGGATACCACTTCTCAAATTAATCGAGAAGCAAGGGATGTCATCATTGACAATGCTCAGAGTGGTCTTGGTGGAATTGATGTTTGTCTGAATCGACAAAGAGCATGAGAGAATGAATGTAATAATTTTGTGTATCATACATATGATGAGATAGACAACATGAGTGTTAAAGATCTTAGAACATATGCAAAGAATTGTCGCAATGGTTGGCAGGACCTAGTTATTCATGAGGAAGAGGGCATGGGATCGATATGTGTTAATGGTTAGGGTGATTATTTTAACACATGTACAATTTGTAATAAATGCATATATACACATTTATTTGTATATTTTAATCTAACAAAAATGTATCATATATGTGAACACCATTTGTAGTTCTCACGCTTGATGAATGAAGATGTTAATATCATGGTCGAAGCTTCAGGTTCACACAATCAAGATGGTTCTCACCATCAAGATGATATGTTGGCACAAGTTAGTGTTTTTTAAGTGAACATGATAATGTACAATTATTTTAATCTATTATTATATATCGGAGCATGATGACATATTTTTAAAATAAATAATTATGTACACATGTACATGTATATAATTAAATGTTAACAGATTTTGATTCCGTTTGATGTTTTTGCGATGTAGGTACCTTCTTCTTGCTTAGGAGATGTGTCAAATCCACCATCACAAGTATGAAATTTTGTTCACTTAAATATGCTTTTAAGTTATATATTGCAGTTCAAAAGTTCCATTAAAAAATGAGATCCAGATCTTGAGTTATTTTACAGTTCTAATTTTTGTGAATTTTAGGTTTCTCAAGATTTTCTTTTGGAGCCACCATTAGGAGATATGCCCAATCCACCATCACAAGTATTCAATTTTTCACTTATATGTTTAAGTTATAAATTGAAGTTCAAAAGCTTTAGATCTTGAGTTATTTTATAGTTTTAAAAATTTTTAATTTTTGGTTTTTGGAGATGATTTTCATTCTCCAAGGACTCTAGAGATGGAGTGTATGATAAAGATAGGAACATCCACACCATTTGATCAAGTTGTATAATTTTTTTTTAAATATTATTTAAAGTTAGTTAATATGCATTTTCATTTGAAATTTTTTAATATATATATATATATATATATATATATATAGATATAGATATATTGTGTACAGTTTATCGTGGAAGGTGTTTTAATGGAAGAGCAACAAAAGGCAATGGAGAGGGAACTACATAATGTATTGCATGATTTTTTTTTTCATTTTTTATTTACATGAAGTTCAACATTCTCATTCAATTTTAAAACTTTAAATTGTAATGTTTGTACATGTTGTGTACAAGTTCTCCATTCTTCAGAGGATAGCACAAGGCTCAGGGCGTTGCTGGAAAAGACACTGGATCCATCTGTATTTGATTGATGATGCACATGTGTGCATCATTTTATTTGATAGATCTAGTCTTAACATTACTTTTCTATATATAGTCTTATCTATGGAGTCATATTTAATTTTCTATATAACTTGATACTTGTAACACTATAAATTGAACTATATATATTTACTTTTATTGTTCATGTGATACAAATTTTGGACATATTTTACAGTTTGGATATAGCTTGAAACTACATTTACTTTTATCAAGAATGATTTTAAATTTTGTATAGTTACATTTGGCATGTGATCACATGTTGTGATATATAATGTTTTGTTTTTAAAACTCAAGTTGTTATTTTATTTGTTAAATTTAAAATGAATCTAGATGGAAATTTCAAATTACAAAACACATACATGTGTATATTTTTGATAGTTGAACTACATTTGACATGTGATCACATGTTGTGATATAATGTTTTTTTTTAAAAATCAATTTTCATTTTATTTGTTAAAAATAAAATGAAACTCTAGATGGAAATTTAAAATTACAAAACATGTATGCATGTGTACATGTTTTGGATAATTGAACTACATTTGGCAGGTGATCACATGTTGTGATATAATGTTTTGTTTTCAAAACTCAAGTTGTCATTTTATTTGTTAAATATAAAATGAATCTATAGATGGAAATCTCAAATTACATTTTCACAATGTGTATATTTTGGATAGTTTAACTACATTTAGCATGTGATCACATGTCGTGATATAATGTTTTGTTTTTAAAACACAAGTTGTCATTTCGTTTGTTAAAAATAAAATGAATCTCTAGATGGAAATTTCAAATTACAAAACATGTATACATGTGTACATATTTTGGACAATTGAACTACATTTGGCAGGTGACCACATGTTGTGATATAATTTTTTATTTTAATACTCAAGTTGTCATTTTATTTGTTAAATATAAAATGAATCTCTAGATGGAAATTTTCAAATTACATTTTCACAATGTGTATATTTTGGATGGTTGAACTACATTTGGCATGTGATCACATGCTGTGATGTAATTTTTTTTTTTTTAATCTCAAGTTGTCATTTTATAAATGTTAAATATAGAATGAATCTCTAGATGGAAAATTCGAATTACAAATCATGTATACCTGAATATTCTGGATAGTTGAACTACATTTGGCATGTGATCACATGTTGTGATATAATGTTTTGTTTTTAAAACTCAAGTTGTCATTTTATTTGTTAAATATAAAATGAATCTCTAGATGGAAATTTCAAATTACACTTTCACAATGTGTATATTTTGGATAGTTGAACTACATTTGGCATGTGATTACATGTTGTGATATAATGTTTTGTTTTTAAAATTCAAGTTGTCATTTTATTTGTTAAATAAAAAATGAATCTCTAGATGGAAATTTCAAATTACATTTTCACAATGTGTATATTTTGGATGGTTGAAATACATTTGGCATGTGATCACATGTTGTGATATAATGTTTTGTTTTTAAAACTCAAGTTGTCATTTTATAAATTTTAAATATAAAATGAATCTCTAGATGGAAATTTCGAATTACAACCATGTATACATGTGTATATTTTGGATAGTTGAACTACATTTGGCATGTGCTCACATGTTGTGATATAATGTTTTGTTCTTAAAACTCAAGTTGTCATTTTATTTGTTAAACATAAAATGAATCTAGATGGAAATTTCAAATTACATTTAACACATACATTGGTACATGTTATGCATTTGAACATGTGTGTGAATGTTATATAATTTTAGGATGTAGATCTATTATTTAGGTGACATTTAAGTATGTATTTTGCATGATCATACATGTCATTTAAAACAATCATAGATGGTTCAATACATATTTAATTTCACATGAATATATGTACATAAAAATGATTGAAGTACATGTTTGAAGATATGGAAAAATGGTTGAAGTACAATATATATCGATGTATATATTTAAAAAAAATCATGAAATGTACAGGTCAGAAGCCATACCATGGCCCCGCGCCAGTGTTACAAGCCCATCAAAGGCAGCTACATGGGCGTGTTCTCTAGCCTCTCTCGCCGTGGCCATGACCAACGATTGGAATCCACCGAAGGCTCTGCATCTAATAGCCATGAGGTGATGGATCCTCAAGATTTTTATAGCATTCATGGGGAGATTTTTTTGCCTCTGGAGAAGCCTAAGGGTATAAGAGGCTATAGGAAATCCACTATTCCACAATTTGTGCAGCCTTTACCCAGGAAAACCAACCCACTTCCAGTTTATGAGCCTATGATGGAGGAGATAGGTGTTTGGGTTATGGACTTAGACAATGTCTGGACCAGAGATTACGATGCAGAGGGCCCAGTCACTCCCATCATCCATGCGGCCCCTCTGAAGCCTCCTTGAATGCTCACATCTGAGGAGGAATCCATTGCTAAATAATATGGGTGCCTGATAGAGGAAGAGGACCAGGCGACGGACGAAGATGAATGAACTCCATGATTGTTCAGTAGCAAGGTTAATTTATGTTTTTTTTCACCTGACAATATAATTTAGCTCTTTTGTTTTTATATGGGCCACAAAATATTTTGTATTACAACACTGGATGACACTCTTAAGGGGTTGGTTTCCTCCTTTTAGGCAGCCCCAAACTTGGTTTATTTTGAACACTACCAAGGCAGGGATAGGCTAAGCACTGATTTTTATCTCTGCCCAGTGCCTCTGTACAGTATTTCATGCTTTTAATATTGTTTAGCCCAAGTTACAAACAAAAAAATGTTGACATGAATATATGTACATAAAAATGATTGAACTACATGTTTGAATATATGTAAAAATGATTGAAGTACAATACATATCGATGTATATATCTAAAAACAATCATAAAATTCTAGGTGTTCTCAATTATTTTAGATTTTCCTAATTAATAGGGGCTCAATTAGCCCAGTAATGTGTAAGTAAGGCAGTCCAAGCCTAGGCAAGAAAAATGTTAAATAGAGGGCCAAACTTGCTTAGATTTTATTCCGGATTCAAGTAGGATCAGAGTGAGACAACCAGCAGAGTCCATAGGTTTCTCAGTGAGGGAAATAATATTGTATTGTTTCATGATATTGACTTTATGAAATATACAGATAGTGGGTTTTTCAGCAGTTACTTTCCCCAGATACATCTTGTGTTGTATGATTGATTGTCTCTTTCTCTTACCTGTTATGTGATTGTGCGATCATATTTGATTTCCCCAAACTGTAGGAAGGATTCAGTATTTTGTTTTAGTATATTCCAACATCAGATCGAATCCTTTGGTTATATAATTTCTACATAATTGGATCAAAATTGTTTGTGGCTGCTAGTTAGAACTGACTAAGCCTAGGACCTAGACTGGTCCAACAAGTGCTTAAGGTTGATAATTTTTCAGAACTTTTCATGTTTTCTTTAATGTAGTTTTCAGTCGGTAATGAAAAAAAATGGTTGAAATTTTCTATTCCCATTTTAGGATCCCTCGGGTGCCTCTACGCATCTCTATTGCGACTAATTTTACCAATTTTTTCGAGGGTAAGTAGAAACAGGTCAATCTCCATGTACTGCACTTCACCTTTCCATACTACTTAGGAATATATATATATATATATATATATATATATATATATATAAGAACTATTTCGCAATAATGGCCTCGATAAATGTGTTTTAAAAAACTAACCTGCTCTAAACATTCGATCAATATTATTTAATAAATATTACACATCCTCTTTGCACATTAGTTCTTCCCATTATAGTTCATTTTGTTTAGTTACAATTTTTACTATACAAAGGTCTTACTATTCCCTTATAACCAACCAATATTGTATCACTGCAATTTTATAGAAACATTTAAATTATGTAGATCAACAAAACTATAATCATATTTTTTTATATTCTTTAACTATTTCATCCATTCATGATTTCCCTTTAACAGAAAAGATTTAGCATTTATTTTCAATATTCCACATTGTGGTTCACACCAAAAAATTTATAGAAAAACTACTAATACCATTGTATTTACAAAGAAGGGTTCATTAAATCGCACCATAAATCTACCAATTTGTACTTACAAAATAGTGTATGTTTGGAAAGCAAAGCACTTATCTGGTTAGATTTAGGTTGCCAAGGAAATTATAGAGGAGAAAGACCACTCCTCCCGACCAGTGAGAATGATAATCACATTGATTTATCCCCCCGAACCTTTTCACTTCCAGAACAGTAGTTAACACTAGAAAATTTGGCCCAATTTCCGACGGCCACTTCGTCGCTATTCCGACACATAGTCGTCGCAAGAGAGACAATTCAAGGATGGGAAAAATGTGGTTTGCCATTACGTCGCAATTCCGACACACTGACAAAGTGTCACACTACCGACACTTTTTCCGTCGCTTCCAAACAAACGTCGCTCTTCCGACGTTTCCCAAACCGTCGCGCTTCTGATGTTTGTAAAATGTCGCAATTCTGACGAAATGTGGTCCGATGTTTTGAACGTTGCTCTTCCAAAGTTTGTAAACTGTCGCAATTCCGACGAAATGTGGTCCGACGTTTTGGACGTCACTCTTCCGACATTTGTAAATTGTCGTAATTCCAATGAAATGTGGTCCGACATTTTGAAATTCACTCTTCCAACGTTTGTAAAATTTTGCAATTCCAACGAAATGTGGTTCGACGTTTTGAACGTCGCTCGTGCAATGTTTTTATATTGTCGCTCTTCCGACATTTTTAAGCTGTTGCAATTCTGATGCTTACAAAGCATTGGTATACCGACGACAGGTTCAATTTTAAAAAAAAAATGAAACTTTAAAACAGGACAGTAAATCTCCAATATTTGTTATGAATTGTGGGTGTTCCAATGACCATGAAATATTAATATAATAAACCACCCCGCAGCGCTTAGACTATAAAAAATCATATAAACATGGCTCTGTATTTCAAAAAACAGGTTTAAAATAGAAATAGGGAAACATTTTTTTTTTTCCAATTGTTATGAACATAATTCGACCGTGAAATATTAATATAATAGACCACCCCACAGTGCTTCGACTATAAAAAATCATTTTTTTTTCACAAGAGAAAAAACACTGTTTTGAATATATTATATGAAGTAAAACAGTCCATGAAGTCATTAAATTTTCACATCTGAAGATTGGAACCCAAATATCCATCCAAAAAAGTGGAAGTCCCACCCCAGACAATGATAGAAAAATACCCCATGTCACATACAGGGACATGATATAAAACCCAGTAACGGTCCACATGGAGATTATCGACAATCTGCGAAAGCATCCAAATATGCCCGAGGCATCTATAAGAAAGTGAAATAGCGGTATGTAGAACAGTAAAGCAACAGATAGAGTACCGACGTCCATTGTTCCAAATACAAATTAAAGTACCCAAAATCCTTGAATAGAGAAAAACGCTAATCATGTGAGGAGTGTGATATGTCCAAAATATAAAAATACCATCAGACCATATCAATAAACCAGCAACATAGACTAGCATTGCTATTTCTGAAGGCAGAGTGATAACTTGTCAACACATAAAATAGTATCATAAAGCGGATACAGGAAATGTGCAGAGACATGTACTGTTGATATACGCCTCACACAAAAATCATCCATGATAGAGCAAAAATATGTATAAACCTAGGGTCGATTGTATGTTCTGGCTCGCTTGTTCCTAGAAATAAAAACCATCTGCAGAAATCCAGGCTCGCTTGTAAGATTAGGCTCGCTTGATTCCAAAATTGGTAACCATTTGTTGCATCCGAGATGTAAGGTTCAGGCTTGCTTGTTTCCATTAGTATCCCGCTACAGCATCCACCATGTTCATAGCAAAAAGGTTCCTGTAGATATACAGAGAAATAGTATAATACGTAGACCATATAAACATGGCTCTGTATTTCACAAAACAGGTTTAAAATAGAAACAGGGCAACATTTTTTTTTTCCAATTGTTATGAACATAATTCGACCGTGAAATATTAATATAATAAACCACCCTGCAGCGCTTCGACTATAAACAATCATATAAACATGGCTTTGTATTTCAAAAAACAGGTTTAAAATAGAAATAGGGCAACATTTTTTTTTTCCAATTGTTATGAACATAATTCGACTGTGAAATATTAATATAATAAACCACCCCGTAGCGGTTCAACTATAAACAATCATATAAACATGGCTCTGTATTTCAAAAAACAGGTTTAAAATAGAAATAGGGAAACCTTTTTTTTTTCTAAGTAAATTTAATCTATTAACAGTGGGAATAAAATTACAGCATGACTTTAGTAAAAAAAATTGCCCAGACTTATGGCAAATTTGTCATCAAAAATTCAAAAAAAAAGACTGCCCTCATATGGGGAAACCAGTCTTGAACGTTTACAGAATTCAAAAATATTACAGAGGTCAAACACAGTAATATAATCTAAAACATGCCCAATTAAGTGGGCCTGCGAAGCAAGAAAACCAAATTAACCAAACTACTCCTCCAATGGTTCCTTGATGATTCGGCACCATCCTTCGGAAGGTCTAGGATCGCCAGTTCTATCTCCACATTCACGCCACCACTCCCCTCCTGAAGGCCCGAATGTTGGCCGACTTTTTCTGAGCTCAGACCCACCAGACGGGTGCATTGTTCCTCCATTTGGGCCTCCTCACGGAAAACCACGATGATTGAAGCTGTGATTCATGGGTGGTTCATAGAGAAATTAAAGGAAAAAAGCGTAGTGCGTGTTGTGGGAGAAGGTGAAGCAGTGGGGAAATGAGGAGCAGAGGAGCCCATATGGTGGCCAGATCCTAAAACCTGACCCCGCCCACTTCTAGTGTTTGGATAGCGACCTGCGTAATAATCACTGGACTGGGAAGACGACTTGGTTGAGGGGCTAGAGGGAGCACACAGGAGTTGACCTCTAGTGATCCCCTTGCGGCAATGCATCCTTTGGCGTAGGCGAGGCATGGGTGCAGTCTCAGCAGTGGGCACGAGACGAGATGGAGAAGCAGGATTCCAAGAAACTGAGGAAGACAGACACAGACCAGACCGAGAGAAATGAAGACATGCACCAAGGTCTAAGAAGTAGTTCATCTGGCCACTTCTCCTTCTCGTCACTGTGAGCAAGCAGTGTAACCCAGCAACTAGAGAGCATCTGCAATTCAAAGGTTGTGGCTCGTCTGAAAAAACATAGTGAAATGCCATTTATCGACCCAACTGCAATGCAATTGAAGAACGCCCGTCATAATTAATCTCTCATTAATGAGAGCCAAAGGACGGATCATATTGGAGCATGCAAAATCGCTAACAGGAGTGGAGGTCCGATCTTGAACAGTGTTAAAACTTAATGCGATTTGATGTGAAAACCTTGGAACTTAAATATTGGCTAATTGAACAGCGTTAAAACTTAATGCGATTAATATGAAATCGCCACATCCATGTCCCATCACCTTAAATGCCATCGAATGCACCTGCATCCAGGAACAATGAAAATTTTGATTGAGGACACGTGGCAGAAATTGATTGGAGCGGATCTTTGTTTGGGCCACTCGCGTAGTGGGAATCACGTCACAACTCTCCCTCCTTACGCCAGCCCAACTTCGGACCCTAAAAATATTAGGGCGGAATTCATTTGGTTTTCGCGTCACAAAATTGGCCGACGTCAGCAGGCTATTTTGGAACAAAAATTTGGTTTGAATTATGGTTTATCGCCGTTTGAAGTCCGGCGGGCTCGACTTAAGAACAATTTTGTTTGATCCCATCTTATAAAATTTGTGTTGGTTTTCTTTGATAATACACATATTTATAATAAATCATGGGAATACCACACTAAACATGTGGAAAAGTTATATAAATTATTGATAACAATCATTTTTATGTAAAAATATCCAAATGTGCTTTTGGGAAATAAGAATTTGAGTATTTGGTTCATATTGTTTTAAAGGAAGGAGTGAAGTTGGAGCCTCAAAAGATGCAAGCTATTACAAAATGACCTATTCCTAACAAAATCAAGGTTCTTAGAATATTTTTTAGACATACATGATATTATTGATAATTTTTTAAGAATTATGCATGCATTTCAAGTCCACTCACATATCTCTTGAAGAAAATATCATTTATATGGAATGATGAGGCTACTTTGGCATTCTCTCTTTTAATGGATGCCATGTCTTCTACACCAACATCGGTTGCACCTACTTTTTGTAAAACATTCATAGTAGAGTGTGAGGCACTAGGACAAGGAATTTACGTAACATTAACACAATAAGGGATATCATTGGCTTTTAAAAGCAAGGAATTCAAAGAAAATATTTGGTGAAATCTACGTATAAAAAATAAATGGAAGCAATATTACATGCAATAAAAAATGGGGATAGTATATCATTGGGAGGTACTTTAAAGTCAATATATACCATGATAGCATAAATTATTTTTTGAAGCTATGATTTTCATTAGAAGATTAACAAAAATGAGGAGAAAAAATGCAAAGTTTTAATTTTGAGATAATTTGAAAAAAGGGTAAGGAAAATTTAGTACATGATGCTCTTTCTAAAATAGAAGAGGCCTCAAATTTATATCCAATTACATTTTCTATTCCTGGGTGGCTAGAAGAAGCTTGCCATAATGGAAAAATGACAATAGTACTAAACAAAAACTAAAATTTATAAAGGGTGGGATGAACTCTATGGAGCATTGGGAGTGAAAGAGAGATATACTTTGGTGCAAATGCAGAATATTTTTATGCACGCAAGCATATTTGAATAAACAAATATTAAGGGAGTCCCATGTCTCTCTGATGGTAGGATGCAGGGTTCCTTAAAACATCTCAAAGGATCAAAAAATATTTTTTTGGAAGGAATGAAGAAAGATATTCAAAATTTTGTAAGAGAAGGTTAGGTTTGCATAATAAATAAAAGAGAGATATTAAAATCTCTAGGGTTACTTCAACCATTCCACATACATATTCAAATACTATAAGATATATCAATATACTTTATTACAGGGTTACTGAAGTATAAAGGTAAGTATTACATTTTCGTGGTCGTTTAAATAGACAAATTTTGTAGATTTTTTTTGTAGAGCTCAAAGTACATAAAAAACAAGCCAAGTGGTAGAAGTGTCTGTGAAAGAAATTAATAGTCTTCATGGTTTTCCTAAAGTAATAGTAACAAGAAAATTTTGGAAATAATTATTTAATATGAGTGGAGAAACACTAGCTGCCATGAGTTCTACATATCAGACAAAATCAAATGGTCAAACAAAAATAGTTAACAAATGTTTTTAAGGTTATCTACAATGTTACTCTTTAGAAAAGCAATCTTAATGGATGAAGTGGGTTCGTCAAGGAAGAATGGTAATATGATACTACCTATCACACATCTACTAAAATTCCCCCATTTAAGGCCCTTTATGGGTATCCAACTCCTAGTATCTCATACTTTTTGCAGGATAAGTCCAAATTATAGGAAACAGAGTCACATATGGATAATACTAAAGAAACTTTGAAAATTATTATGGAAAACCTTCAAATGACATGAAACATGATAAAACAAGAAGGGGAACAACATTGAAGTGAAAGATAATTTGAGGAGGGTAATTGGTTATTTTTTAGATTATAGCATTATAAGCAATCTTCATTCAAGAAAAAGAAGAATAAAGAATTAGCTCAAAAATGTTATGGCCCTAAATAATTATTCATAGGATTGCACAAGTGGTATAGAAGTTATATTTTCCTTCTTGCATTCATAAGGTTTTTCATGTATCTTGCCTAAAAAAAATTTTGGGAAAAAATATGCCAATGTAAATAGAACTTCCAAAATTAGATGAAGAATGAAAGTTGATTCTTGAACCACAAAAAGTTATAGATAAACATTCTGTATCTCTTTGACATATAACCATTATGAAATACCTAATCAAGTGGAAGAATATTCCTCTAGAAGAAGGTACATGGTAAAATGATCAATTCATGATGAAATACCCACGGCTAAACGGTTTGTTTGAAGTTTTGACAAAGGTTTTGTTATATGTTTTATATAACGCACGTCAGAATAGTTTTATTGTTTGTTAAGGTCCCACATAGTGATCAAATTTGAAGGGAAGGTCCGAATTTCCATTAATAAGGGCATATATCTATGTCCTTCCATAATGAAAAGCTTTAAAAAAACTTCAATTATTCAAAATAAATTATTTTTACATTTCATTTCGAAGGAGCAAACTGTGATCTTTATATTAATAAAATACGTACATATAACAATGAAGAGGATCCATCTTTCATTGCTTAAATATCCCATTGGCAATGTCAACATAAGTCTTAAAGATATTATTATAAGAATTTGGATACATACCACTAGGATATAGGAGATTCTTATGTGTCAAATTGTGTAATGCAATTTTGACTTTGTCTCACAAGGAGCAGTAGCATGGAGGTTTGGATTTTTCTTATAGAACTTTTTTATTATTATTTGAAACTTTGTTTATAGATATTAATACAACAATGAAATTATGAGCATGGTGGACAATTAGTCAAGCTCATGATGCCAAACCATGATGATGTAAGTTTGGAATTTAACATTTTTACGTGTTAAAGAAAAATAGTCAAAATCACTGACAACTTAGTATGCCATAATTAATAATCATTCCCTGTTCACTTTTGTTAATAGGTTTATGTCACACGATGATATCTCTTCTCTTGGCATTTGCCTCCAAAATTGAAAGATGCTATTCTAGGATTAAGGAGATATTTTCTCCAAAAATAACCCTAGCCAAACGGTGGCAATAGTACATCAAGGATATCTTTCTATGCTTCATAAGTACATATATTTCTACTTCTAAATCATGTCTTGGAAGTGGTTGTTTTTAGGTATTCACAGTTGGTTTCATACCAAAGTCTTTTTCTCATTTTTCGACATCCAATACATGAAGCAGAGATAATGGTTTAAAACAACATAAATATTTGAAATTTTTCAAGAATTTCCTGGCACACTTTGAATATGAATTTTGAAGTCAAGTGCATGATCATGTATAGGATCAAGTGTCATTTTGAATACCGAATGTTTCACAAGAAACTTCTCAACATGCTACCCTAGAGTAAGGATTAAATGACAATGTTGCATCAACTATTTCCATAATAAAATTGCACCTCAGCCATAAGACTAAACAACTGCAAACATTGTAGATCTAACAAGACAACACAACTAAATGTATTCCACAAGGCAATCTTGTGTGAAGAGCGAAAAGGTTTGCCACCAAAAATACCTTGGGCAACTAATTCAATTAGATACACCAAACCATCAACAAAAAGGAAAACCAACCTACTCTAAAGGCAAGCGTTTACCTCCTTTGACAAAATTTTGAGTTCTGAAACAAGGACCTTTATTGTCTTGTCAATGCCTCTAGTAATTTGAATAAGTTTTGCACCTGCTGCAACAACCTAAACAAAAAGGTTTCATTTCAAATTATTTTCCACAAATTTAAGATACAACCATTGTCATTTTTGTATTTCCTAACATGCTCATAAATTTTGACAAAAGAACCAAATTTTTTTAATATCTGATAGCAATTATTTCACTTAAAAACTATCTTAGACTCAATAAGGCCAACCCAAAACTAAAAAACAAACACCATAAGACCCTACAAAAATGAATAGATGATCTTAATCTAGTACTATCGACAAAAAGTTACCTTTACACCCTCACTTATTAAACCCATTACCGAGAACACGAGATGTTGTGGTTCCATCCACGACTAAATCATTTATCTTTCTGCATAGTATCTTGTATACAAATTGGTAGCACAATATTTTCAGCTGGGTCCTCTAATTCAACCAATAAAAAAGGCCAAAACCATAGCATTGAGATACATTTCATTACATTGTCAATAACAATAAAATTTGACTTGACCATAACCCTTTCCTTTTCTTGTTGTGAGAATCACTTGGCTTTTGGCATTACTCTAATGTGGCTGGTCATAGGCCATGTAGACCACTAGGTAACAAATATGTTTCCTTTCACCTTTGAGTTTTCAAATTATGCCTACCAAATCTAAGACATTTAAGAGGGGGAACTAATACAACGTTAAAAAGAAAAACAGAGCACACATCTACAAATTACCTCCTTAGCTATTGTCACACCATCATTAACTATTTTTCGGAGAACCATGCTTGCTCTCCAAGACAACATTTTTCCTTTTGCCCCAAGGGTGACTCCAACAAGATCAGCAAGTTTTTTCACACCGCCTGCAAGACAAATTGACAATGCTTTCAGTAAGTGTGCAATTGAATGCCAGACCATATGCCAAAACAAACCCCCATGAAAAATTAAAATAACACATTAAAATCGAATATAAGTGGACAAGGAAAGATCCACCGCAGTGAGGTTTCACATGCAGGTGACCTTCCTTTAAACATAATTTTTTCTATGACCTGCAATTTTTTTGTCACTGAGCCATCCTTGTTGAAGTACAACTCCTTTTCCATAGCTCTTGTATTAACTACCTTCTCTTTGTCACGTAATCTTAGAGTCCCTCTTACTGTGACGATTAAAGTAAATGGGTGAAAAAAGCTGAAAGAGGCAATTGTCTGCCATAATTATCAAACATTGCACCCAACTTCTTCCCTTTCATTTATTCTTAATGAGGTAGATGTGGCAATTGTTGTCATATTGCCCAAACGGAGGCCATCTTCTCTTATCACGAATATAGAATTACAAGATCTTCAACAGTAGTGAATACACTTAAAAACATGACTCCTATTGCTAAAAACCACTTTTAAGTTGTGAGGGAAAACTAAACAACTATGCTTGTGCAACTTTTGGCAACACGGAGCATTAAGAGAGAAACAACCAAAGAAATACAACCACAATCCTCTTGTTTAATGAGACCATACTATATTTGTAAGTAGGATTAATAGAAATAAATCATGACTATATTGAGGCCAGCACAAAACAATCTTTAACCAGTGTCTCTCGCGGCGTTCAGGTTGCCATGCTAGAGGTTGCAGATTTTTAATTTAAATTATTGACCTCTCGTGCCCATCTATGAATGCATCCAATGGGATATCTACATCAAGTTCTCCTTTATATCCCCAAAAACAAATTCCCTACTACAAGAGCACTAGTATTGATGTGGAACACCCCACACCATCCCACCCACTAGAAACGGTGAAAAAGGAAACCCGAGAAAACTTCTGAAATATCTCAAGATGACTATATGGGTGGTTCTTATGAATCAACCAACCATTCAGAGCATGCTCATAAATCCAAACCATAAGTATTATGTGACGATATTCAAGCAGGCACTGAATCGGATTTCTGAAGCTATGTTAGAGAAAACCTAAACTCTCACTGAAAAAATAAAAATATACTCAGCAACAAAGATGATCACACTATGGGTAGCCCTGGAGGCTATTTGGGGGTGATGAGTCCAATAGGTATCAATGAACTATTTCCCTCGCCGGGGAATACTATTGCAGTGGAATTTTATACTATTTTGGATATTGAATTCCACGATCCTAATGGAAACCAGTACCTTCAGCTCCAGTACCTGTTCACAAAAGAGGGTGCCATAGTCATTCATGCGTGCAGAGAGGGTGAATTGCAGGCATTGCAACAGGAGGTGTTGTTGTTGTTGCATTGGCCACTGGGTGTTTGTACGGTTACTGTACAGCGAGGTATTGAAAAGGACGGACAAATTTAGTTTAGAAATTGTGTGAAATTGCCTGGAGAATTCACTACAAAGAGCTCAGCAGTGCTACGAAAGACTTTTTTGAATGTGATTGATAATCGATAATTACGAGCAAGGGTAATCCCCTTGTGAAACCCAAATTTATGAGCATTTTCTAAAACCACGATGATATAGAGTCATTGTAATGAACAAGCGCCTAGGTCCATATTACGTCCAAATCTACCAAGCACCAAGATCTATAAAAAAAATCCACAGTGTCTGCGAACTAAGAAGAAGAGGCTGAAAATGTATTCTGCTTACCTGTTCGAATAGTGGTTGGGGTTTACGTCACAGTAAAAATTTGACAGAGCCCATGTATCATTTCTTATCATTGAATTTCTGGCAGTATCATTCAACTGGGCAAGCACCTGCCTCAGAGCTCCATGACTGAGGGAAAGATCCCTAAATGTTGTAGAGTCTCCAGCAATATTTCCCAAAGCCCAAATAGCCTTACACGAACACCAGTTGAACTAAAAGTTGGGTACTAGTTTTTAAATCAAATTCCAAAATTATAGACATATAAAGGTAGTTGGGAAGAATAATTTTATGCCTCTAAAATAAACGTGCTACCTGTTCTCAAACATTATCATTCCCAGAGGTAAGAAGTTCCACAAATATAGGGAGTGCCCCGTAATCAATCACAACCTTTGTATTCTCATAGGTTCCTGAGACTATATTAGTCAAAGCCAAAGCTACTTCAAACTGCATTATCAATCACAAGGTATCAACATCAAAGCTATAATTTTAAGATAACAATTTATCTACCATTGAAACTATAATTTTAAAATAGATACACCTAGTGATATAGACACCTAGTGAGAGTAGAGGTCGGGGAAATTATAATAAGAATTATTACAAGATATCATTCATAGTGACTCACAGTGCGGTTGATTGTTCATTGTCTTGTTGTAACTATAATTTTAAATAAGACATGTAGTGATATAGACAACACCAAGTGAGAGCGAGAGGTTATGAAATTATAATGAGAATTATTTCAAGATATGATATTACTCATAGTACAGTTAATTGTTTATTGTTTGGTGTAATAATTGTTTATTATTTATAAACACAATCAAACATATTATGAGGGACGGTGATGAAATTCACAACGATCTCATAACAAACCATAATGGGCACATCCCATGGCAAGATAGACTTTGAATAAGAAAGAAAGCAAAACAAAGTGATTACTTACAGGATCATAGGTTTCCTGAAGAACAAGATCCAGAGCAGCATCTGTAACCCCTAAAGCAACAACTCTTTCTGCAAGACGAATCGCTACATCTTTCATATGTAGTCTAGCAAATCTTTTGAGCTCATCACGAGAGAGAGGATCAAATATAACTATCTCATCAAGTCTATTCAATAGCTCTGGCCTGAAATGTCTTCTAACCTGCAAAAATATTCAAAGGCATGTCAAAGCACTGCAGCCAACTTCGTGATAAAATTATATGAAAAATATGCATACACAGAGTCCAGGAGAATGAAATGGTAGGTGTATTGGTAGTTGCCGAAATGCAGCAACTAAAACGGCAGGTGTATTGGCAGCTGTGGAAATGAAGCTACTAAAACGGCAGGTTTGTCGATGGTTGCAGGTGTGTGGATTGTTGCTGGTATTTTCAGACCTATTCCATGGAAATATACCAGAAACCAGTGGTATGTCAAACCTAGAAGGTAAGCTGAGAGACTTTGACCATCGGTTAAATAAGTAACGGTGTCGTGCCTAGATAAGTGTTGATGAAAAAAATTGATCTCTTTCATAACGGAAGGCAAAACCTATCGGCATAAATATCTAGGACATGTGGCACTCCATGATGAACACATGGTTTGTGGATTTGAGTTTTCGAAGGTGGTCGAGTGGGCCGAAAATAAGTGAAATGTGGCACCACTCGAGAGATTGACATGTGCCGATTGGTACAAGTGGTAGAAAATTGGCATGCTCAAACAACGAGGTGATGCGAATGACATGAGGAGAAAATATCGAAGAAAAACTGGAGATTTGGAGGACTAAAGCTCATCTTGACTTTGAGATTGACAACTTTACATGATGTAACCTATGAAATCGTAAATGGAGAAATCACTGATAACAATAAAGTAACCTATGTAATAAAGTCGGATTCATCAGGGTGGTAATGGGAGAAATCATAGTGAACAATAGGAAACATGCGGTTCTTACAATCAAATAGATGAAAAAACACATACAAAAAACCTAGATCATAATCATGAACAAGCTTAATATTGAATTATGAACTGTAAAGGAACTTACAAAATGTGACATTACGAACCTGGTCAAGCGCACAAGAAAAAATATCTTGGACATGACCCTTTTTGACAAGTTGTATTACTCATGATGCAAGAGGATTTGTAACTACACTGCCAAGTCAATCAAAATCCATCATTATCTATACAATAAATACAAGTAATTGATGTAGTATTTTTTACTCTAACATGCATTCTTATGATAATATTAGAACATATGTTGACAATGTCAAAACATACCTGAATAATATCCTCTTCATTTCAAGAACAATTTATTGGAGTCATCTAAACTTGGAACAAGCCTCCCACGATCTGAAAGAGTAGAAACTAAGTCAACGGTGACTTTTTTGTTGCTATGTTGGATCGAGGGAGGTTTGCTCCAAGATTAAATTGCTCCAATAAATTATTCTCTACTAAACAGGGCCAACCATGTGAAGGTGGAAGCTATTATGGCCCCTCCTCCCCCCCTCACATCACTCTCAATTCCCCAATACCCAATCTATATTTCACTTTTTACTTTCATGAGCAGAAAAAAAAATATTCAATAACTAATAAAAAAGCAATGCAATAAAAAGTACGCAAGAAAACATTGAAAGTGCTTGACATAAAAATAATATGATAAATGAGTTACTTTTCAACTAACGCAAAAAACGTTCCGTATGGTAACGTTTGTCTTATAATAATACAATATTTTACATTATCAAATTTTCTTTTATTCCTATTCAGCTCTAATTATTTTAATATCAACATCGTACTCTTGCTCTGTTTCGTGCCTTAATTTCGCATTGCGACCTAGTTGTGTAGTCACGATTTCTAGTCTCATCCGATGGGGCATCGCCTACAAAAACAGATAATATTAAATTTTAATTGTCATTTTTTAAATATCATTGAACTAGTTTGGTAATATTAATAAAAAAATTGCAATGATATTATTTACTTGGTGCGCCAATTATCGTCGTTGGGATTGTTGCCCTGTCTTCTTCTTTGGCGGTAAGATCCTCAAGGGAAACATTCTTTATCATTTAAACAAAAAAAGTTATAAGGACAACCATCAAGGTATAATTAGAAAAAATTATAAGTGGAAATTAATTACCATCACGGCCCTCACTGATAGTAGCATTGTCGGCCTAGTCCCCACTACAATGATCAGGTTGCACATGAGGATCATCTACATCTAGCTCTAAAACTGGGTTATTTGCCTCGTCGGTAGTGCTACTCCCCTAATTTAAACAAAGTTGTTAGACATTAAATTTATGGATGAAAACAAACATATTGAAAGGTTAATGTTTTACCTTATCGGAACGTGCAGATCTTGGGACTGCCCAGGCTTACAGCTGATGTTCACGCTACGCTTCAAAGTAGCCAAAATGGGCAGCTTTTTTAATGTTTATATCTTATAGTTTATAATTCTACCGTGTCACCTACATTGTAGCAGTTGTGTATTTTTAATCATATTTGATAGGATTACAAAAACATTGGAAAGCGTCACAATTAATTATAAGATGTTTAGCTACTTAATTACAATTCTTACGGCTAATTTCCGAAGTAGCGCCACAGCAGCAGCAGTGGCCCTTTTTTTCAATCCTAGTTTTGGTTGCCTTCGGGGTGTCGACAACCTAGCATCAGATTGAAGTCGATATGACGTAACACTTTTATTTTAGACATAGAAAATTAAAGCTATTGAATTAAAGTTGTAATTTACCTTGCGGGTCCAGTTGGCATTTTTCCTTCTTTCTTTTCCCTTTTCTCTTTTCCATCATGGATGAGTGCTCTCCACTCACTCTCTGGAACTGTGAGAGGACGCTCGTATCTAGGGTTAAATTGCAATTGCGTCCTATAGGTGTCCTTGGTATATTTCAAATATTTGCTGGCTACCCGAGCCACCGTTGTTCTGTCAAATGTGTCGACCCCAAAAAGGGCTTCTAGATAATCTAGAAGTTCTTTTTTCAGGTTGGAATTCTGGGAATTCCACCTTGTGCATATGGTTGGGCCAAAAATTACCAACACATGGCTATCCAAAAAACTTGTAGAACTCATTGTTTCCTACATAGAAAAAAAATATATTATCATTAATTTAAAAATAAAATTCATGATAAATATGTTTTAGATAGAGTACATGAAATAGTTAAAATATTAAAATTTACCTCGGAGTTGTACGTGTTTTATAGGGAAACCTTCATCGTTCACCAACAACGTGCCATTAATGGTCCCTTTGGAGCTGACACGTGTAGATCCAGGAAACGTAATAATGTAGTTGGCCATATCAGCCTCATCACTGCCAACACGTTTAGCGGTTGGTTGGGTGTCTGCTTGGGCAGGGTGTGTTTCTTGGCTGGCACCTAAAGGAGTAGAAGGTGTATGAGAGGGTTGCTAGGCAATATCTTGCCCTTGTGTCCCACTACCACCAGCACCGGGTTCAGCAAGTGCCAGAAAATGCTACATACAAAAGAAATTTTTGTTAGTTTAGTCAATGTAAAAATTAAAAATCAAACTATCACAATTTATCTCATGCAGAACAAAAAAAATATCCTTTTAACTTTTTATTATTACCTAATATGTTTCTAGCTGGCTCATAAGTTTTTTTATCCTCTCTTTTGTTTCAGGTGTTTGAGGCGCATCTATCAAAGTATTAAATTCTGACCTTGCATCTCGTGCCTTTTTTTGCAACAAGAGCGCTGGAGATAGGGTTGAAGAAAGCTCTTCCTCATAGAGGGAATCATCAAGCATACCATGGCGTGTCTGCATATTTGAACAAAATTAATATTATTTCAATTATGTAAATAACTAAAATACCTGAAGATAGAGAAATTCTGGTACTTTACATGTTCTTCCGCTGGCCTCTTTCCGCGATCATCCTGTTTTGGGGTTGTTCCTGTACTACCCTGATCAGTTTGCCACATTGCAATAAAATTATAAATGTAAAAACTTGAAAACAATATATAACCTGAAAACAAAAAATGAAAACTGAAATAATTTCTAATAAGACACCGGAAGACAGAGTTAGAGTTCCAAATATGCCTTGCATTGAATTGAGTCCTGGAAACATGTCATTGCACATTAAGGCACCCAAACAAGAGATGAGTTGACAATGAAGACCTTATTGAATATATTGTTGGAGCAACTTCTAGTAAACTTGTTGTGAAGACCTTGAGGACATTTTTGGAGCAACATTGTTGAAGCTGATGATATAGCATTGTTGGAGACGATCTTGAAGGGCCTTGAAGTGAAGCTTTTGGAGCAACTATTTAAAAATCCTTAGAGCATTTAAGTAAGGCACTTTCTATCTTCCATCACCTTTTTCCTTTCAATATCCTTTAAACGATTTTGTTGATATTTAATGTTTGAAATCAGGTTATAATTCCTTGATTATATGTGTTTGGGGACTTTCCCTTTGAAATTACCCAAAAATACCCTGGCAATTTTATCTTCAGGATGCATGTCTGACCCTATTGTTCAATATTTTGATTGATAGTAGTAAACATAGAGAGTTATGGGTCTCTTGACTTGGTTTGGTTGGGCCATTAGATCCCTAACATCTACTAGGGAGAACCCCCCTTGAGTTTGAGGAGAGCTAGCCCGAAGTGAAAAGAGGTTGGTGAGGTGACAATGGGGCTATTGAATTACACATGGTATCACACTTTAGCTTTAGGACTTTATCTTGAGAAGTGCAAGATTTTTCTATATCAATTCTCAAATTATTTACAACACTATCGTTAAGAACTAATAAGAAGTGATGTTGAGGGGTTTTTGGGTATAAGAAACAATACCATTTAAAAACTATGGTTCTCAATCCTTGGCATTCCTTCACCTGGGCCTAGGGGCACACAAGAATAATTTCACACTAAACCATGCAAACTTAAAAGTAACTTAACAGATCCATAAAGTAATAATAATCATAATTCCTAATTTCCTATTGTACGATATGATGCAAATTATTCAAACATGAAGTAATGAAGACATGCAATGTATGAATTTCAAGATTGATGAACCAATACAAGAAGTTAGAAACTACAACTTTGATTCAATACTCTGTGTCCTAACTCCAGGAAGGAATCTAGTTTGTAGTAGAGAACATGCATCGTGTATTATCAATTCTTAATTGACAACAACTAAAGGTCATATACCTCATCAATTCCTTCCCATTTTGTGTTTTTATGGTATATTCCTTATAAAAGTGTCAAATTTATCTCAAAGTAAGCAACCACTGAATAAAATAAAAAATAGTTGAGATATGATTGACAAATGGTTATTTATTTCTTGAAAGGATCTTCACAATTTCTTTGGTTTTTTTTCATCTCAAGAAAAAATAAATGACCTAAGAAACTATCATGATGTAATATAAGAAACAACATGGTGCAATGGCCATTTTCAAAGCCAAATGATGTCCATTGAGGACATGGCCTTTATTTGGTTCCTGTTTCATAGGAGTTTCAGGTAGAAATGGAACTTTGTTGTACCATTTCTAGTAGTAAAAAGGGAAAACCTTATTTTTCCATGGGAAATAATTTACCTTTCCTTTTTCAAGATAATCTAAATCACAAAAAATATGAACTATACTGCACACATTCTTGGATAATGTGAAAGTGGAAAAGGAATACCCTACACAAGTGATGCACACATGTACATTTGAACACTAATAGATTTTCGTAGTTGAAATGCAATGCTTGTTTTCATTTAAATGTAGGGTTTTTAAAGCAGGGAGAAATAATGGCTGCCAATTTAATAAGCGTTTCTTTGGGAAAAATTGAAGTCTTGTATTGGGTGATGAAGATAATAGAGGGTATTGAATCTTGATTCTTGACATTGTGTTTAACTTGAATAACTCAAATGATTATAAATATCAGTGGATGAGTTCTTTTTTTTCAAGTATGTCACTCAAAAATATTATGTCAAAGCATTGTATGATGGCTAGAATTTTCTTGTTTCCCTTTCTTCAGTTCAATGTAAAAAGTATATTAATATATTGGAGCACGAATGATAACTACAATTGTTTTCTCTGCAGTATATCCAGCGCCAAGATTATAAAAAGTTTTCTCAAGTGGAGATATTGGTTATTGATGAAGCAGCTGCAATTCCATTGCCTGTTATAAAGGCTCTGATCAAGCCATATTTAGTGTTTTTTTGCTCTACTATAAATGGGTAATAATTATAAATGAGCCAACCATAATCACATATTTTGTAACCATTCGGTTTCCATGGATAGTGATGATGATATTAACCCTATATATCGGTGACCTATATCTATATGAGAATGATCTCAACATTGACCTTGATATGGTTGTATGGATGTGACCTTTGGTATGTCATCAAAAAATCCCCAAATATCAGAAAATCCCCAAATCTGGACAACTAAATCTCATCACTTTCGATCTGAAGTACTACCCTTGTGATAAATTTGATGACTTTTGATCTCCCATTCTCTACCACTTTGCACTTCACCTTCAATATAGATCAGACGAAGGGAAATTCGTTACTGGGTGTTGAGATGGATGAGTTTTTCGAACTAAAATCCATAGCTTAAACTTTATGAAACTTGTGGAGTCAAATTCATGCAAGCACAAACACATCTTACACATCCTCTTTGAAAATCATCTGAACGAACATTGGAAGACATCTAGAGAGAACCCTACAGCCTAACACAATCCAATGGAATTGACCAAAAAAATCCAAATAGAGTCAACCCTACTATAGGAGGAAGGGCCTGCAGTAAGAACTTACCATTTTGAAAGAGCTGAGGACGAATGCTAAGGGCGAATGCTATTCTGCAAGAGCTGAGGGCGAACGCTGAGGGCGAATGCTGTTCTGCAAGAGCTTGGGGCGAATGCTGAGGGCGAATGTTGTTCTGAAAGAGCTCAGGGAAAATCCTGTTCTGCAAGAGCTGAGGGCAAATGCTGATGGTGAATGCTATTCCGCAAGAGCTGAGGGCGAATGCTGAGGGTGAATGTTGTTCCGCAAGAGCTGAAGGCGAATGTTGTTCTGCAAGAGCTGAGGGCAAATGCTGAGGGTGAATGTTGTCCTGCAAGAGCTGAGGGCGAATGCTATTCTGCAAGAGCTGAGGGCGAATTCTGAGGGAAAATGCTGTTCTGCAAGAGCTGAGGACGAATGCTGAGGGCGAATGCTGTTATGCAAGAGCAGAGGGCAAATGCGTGCGTGATGTCAGACGTTAATGTAGTTTTTAATAAAATCATTTTTATGTAGCGCGCATATAAGTGTCGTATTTTTATGTAGCGCACATATAAGTGTCATTATACCGACGGCAGACAAAGCATCGCTATTGCGACGGATGCCTCCAAACGTCGCAATTGAGACACTTAGACATTGTGTCGCACTTGCGACGTTTCGAGGCAGCCGTCGCAATAGTGATGCTTTGGGGCATAGTGTCGCAATTGTGACATCTTCCTCCAAACATCACAATTGCGACACTTTTCTCTAAACGTCGGTATAGCAATGGCTTCGGGCGGGATTGAAAAAATTTGGGGAAATTTCTGACATTTGGTCAAAAGCATCAGAACCAAGTGTCGGAATTTCCCCCAAATGTACTAGTGTGACAGTGAGCGAGCATGGTATATTCTCAAGCATCTAGACTCTATAGTCTAACCTAGAAACTTATGGATTCCATTGGCCACCCACCAGCTCAAGAATACCCTAACTGGCAGTGTCCTGCCCTTCCTCCACATCGTCCTATTAGAGGAATCAAATACTTCCCAGTCTCCTTTCTTCATATGAATCACGTATTTTCCTTTCCTATCCTCCTTAGGTTTTTTTCCCCTCTGAGATGATTTATCTCTTGGGATGGGAGTAGCTGTCTAACTATTTTGGTAAATGGAAATTTTCATTTTGGGTCTTTTACCCATAAATTCCATGGTTGGCCAAATTTTAAATAAAACTAAAATACTTTAACATCTAAATTTCCCACTAGAATTTCCACATAGCCCATACCTCACCAAGTTATTGTAGTAAATTAAATTAAATAGTTAATTTTTGCTGAAGGGTATTACATAGTATGAAGAAATTATAATAATTATGGATATAAATATAACATTATTATATATATTGAAAAATATATGTTCTGATTTGTCTATTATATATATATATATATATATATATATATATGAATTAATAATGTTTATGTTTAGTTAATAGAATGTTTATAAAAAATTTAAAGCAAAACATTAGTCAACACATTATAATTTTAACTATTTATTAATAATAATTGATAATAAACATGCCCATGCCCACTTTATTATAATAAATTTACTGTCTTTACAAAATATAAAATATAAATATTATATAATCATATATATAATTCTAATTTTATGATCCTAACTTATATTTTCAACCTATAAAATGTCTTATAACTTTATTGTCGCATCATGAGCACATCTGTTGTCACAACAAGATACCATCCAATGTGTTGAAGGTTCTGCTTTATTAACTTGTGGTTGCCTCTATTTTTTGTTATTGTATTATGGATTCGAAAGAGATCACAACTAAAACATTTGATTCCAACAAATCTCTATTAGATTCCAAGCCAATTATACCAAAAAATAAGTCAGGAAAAACGTCTAAAACTTTTAACAAATACCACTTGATCCACTTGATCCACTTGATCCGGGTCCGTCAACTACCAGATTTAACCATGATATTTTACTTATGTGATGTTGTTAGCATTTAATTTTAAAATATCATAAAGAAAACATGTGCATGCTGTAAATAAGGGAAACAAGACAACCATCAACATAAAAACACGAGATGTTGATAACGGAGTTCACCCAGTGTGGGCTACGTCTCTGGGCCCAGAGTCACAAACATGGTATGCTGCTTCATATAGTGCTGGAAGATGTGAAGGTGTACATGGATGATGTTCATACAAGGATGTGCCCTCAACATGAGTCACTTGTCTCTTCACGAGACATTCCGCTACATGAACTCTCACTCACAATGGACCTCTTATTAGCATGAAATAATCTCACATGACGCAAAAACAAGATCTCGCAACATACATCAAGCAAGGATCATAATACATCTCATAGAAAAAGGAGGCACATGATCAAACTTCATATACCTCAACCCCTGAAGCTGGTTGAAGAATCGGATGCTCAAATACTGCATCTGGTTGTATCGTCAAACTCGTGGTGTCAAGGTGCATGGAATCGACTGCCCACACTTGAGAATCAAACACCGTCACTCCAATCTAGAAATTGGTCGGGAAACGTGAAGCTCTGCTGTTGAAACATATATCGCCATTTAGCTCCTATCGCCGAGAGGTGTAAAATCGACATAAAGTTTTTCGAAAATGGACTCTAGCAAGTTTTGGGCCTCAAGGAATCTTTTCGATTCCCTCAAGATTCCCTAAGATTCAGTTCTACAGGGAATCTTCAAATTTGCTATTCAGATGGCCATTCTGACTTTACCATCGCGTTCCCTGCAAAATTCTAGTTAAAATGACTATAAAATTCATATCATTCTAACAAAATGGAATTTTACCTCCCCATGGAATCTTTCAGGCATCAAGGAATCTTCTCTGCAAAGATTCTTTTCCTCGAACAACGTGCACGCACATGGTTTCGCCTTGTTGTGGCTTGCGGTTCCACACCTACAATTAAGAAACTCACTCCACCATTCGGTCCCGCTCAGCCTCCGTCAGTCCGTCGAATGGAAAATATGAGAGTTTTTCAATAATATTTGTGTGGCAGTGTTTACAAGAACCATGATTGTGGTTTGTTGGTGGTAGAGGAGAATAATGTGGAGGTGGGTTGGGTTCAAACCCCGCCCACTACGAAATATTATGGTGCATGTTTTAATTTAGCACATAACCATTTTATTTTAATTCGGTTGTAGTTTGGTAATACATAACTATTATATGTTGGCACATATTTGAATTTGGTTGGTTTTAAATGCGTTTGGTTGTGGTTCCACCGACGGACCAATTGGTTGTTAAGCTGGGCAGGTTCGACACTCGTTGGAACTGTTGGTTAACGGTGGCATATTGTTATGGCATGTTGGGTAGGCGGGGTCCGCAACCCACGACCCCAACCCAACTTGTTGCAGCATTTATATACATTATATGATATATGCGATGGTTGCAACATAACAGTTCGGCTCCGTGGGGTTCGATGGGGGTCATGGCCCACCGACCCATATATATATTTGATATTTGTAATATGGTTCGATGGAGGTGGCAGGTGTCATGGCCTGCCACTCCATTTTTTTAATATTTTTTTTTGTTTTTTAAACACAATATTGGTCTTTTTTAAACTTAACGAAAATAAAGTTCATTGGGAAAATTAAAGAGGCCACAAGTTTTCCTGTTTTCGAGTGCTAAGTCCCTATTGGTGGACGGTGAATTTGTGGGACAGTTAAATTTGGCTCAGTGCCCAAGTTTGACCAAAAATTTGACTTGCTCTAACTTCTCCGTATGGGTTTGTATTGAAGATCTATTCACATCGTTGGAATCAGGGCGACAAGTACTTCAACCTGAACCTAGTTCGAGAGTCATCCGACCACTTTTAATTTTGACCTATTATTAGCTCTCTTGGTATGCTCAGGGTGTCTGGAGCCACTTGGATTAATCATGTATTTTCCTTTCCTATCCTTCTTAGCTTTTGTTCCCCACTGAGTTGATTTAGCTTACTTTCTTCAGATGCATCATGTATTTTCCTTTCATACCCTTCTTAGCTTTTCTTCCCCACTGAGTTGATTTATCTCTTGGGATGGGAGTAATTGTCTAGCTATTCTGGTAAATGAAAATTTTCATTTATGGTATTTTCCCTGTAAATTCTATAGATAGGCAACTTTTAAATAGAATTAAAATACTTTAACATATAAATTTCCCACTAGACTTTCCACGTAGCCCATGGTTCACCAAATTAATATAGTAAAATAAATTAAATATTTACATTTCACTAATAACTATTACATAATATGAAAAAATTATAATAATTATGGATATAAATATAACATTATTATATATATTAAGAAATATATGTTATATATATATAATAATGTATATGTTTAATTAATAAAATATTTACTTTAAATTTAAAGAAAAAACATTAATCAACACATTATCATTTTAACTATTTATTAATAATAATAATAACCATGTCCACTTTATTATAATAAATTTCCTCTCCTTACAAAATATAATATATATATATATATATTAAATAAATTTATATATACTTCTAATTTGATAATCTAACTTGTATTTGCAACCTATAAAGTATCCTATAGCTTCACCGTCGCATCATGAGCACATGTAATGTCACAACAAGGGAAGGTACGAGCCAATGCGTTGAAGCTTAGGCTTTACTATCTAACTTGTGGTTGTGCTTGTGTTTCGTTGTATTATGGGTGGTAAAGAGATTACAACTCAAATATTTGATTTCAACAATTTTTTATCGATTCTGAGTAAATTAGATTCGAAAATTTCTAGAACTTTTAACAAATAGATTTCACTATTAAGATATTTATATCTCTAAGTAAAATTTCAAAACTTTTAACCAATAGACTTCACTATTAAGTTATTCATATCTTTCATATCTCTAATACCGATGGAAAAGATGGATATAAGTAAAGATGATACACCATTATAACATCATCTTGAAAATGAAAACAAAACCACATCCAAAGTTATATGCCATATGCTTATACATGCCAAGAAATAATTAATTTTTATCCTCGAAATATGAAAACAAAAAATAAATTCAATCTTACAAAGCATGTTTGCATATAAGGATAAAATTTCACAATTTTTACAAATTTTAAAATGGATTGGGAAAGATAAATTTCAAGAAAGATAAAGGTTCACTTCAACCTACTTCAAGACATGTCAGATAAACATTATTAATATTTCAATATAATTTTATATGAAAAATTATATCACATTTTTATTTAGGTTCAAAATAATCTTTACTCCAAATTAATTTTATTTATAATTTATGATAATCCTTAACATTTAAAGGAGATAATCCTCCTTTACATACTATAGGTCACAATGATATCATTCCGATATGACATAAAAGAATATAAATAAACCTTTACAAAGTAAAGCAAAGTATACTTCATTTTATGTAAAGTAAAATTAAATATGTTTTATTATATCTATTAATAAAATAAAGCAAAGTATATTTTATTTTATGTAAACTAAAATAAAGAAATATTTTATTTTATCCATTAATTTTATGAATAAAGTAATCATTTTATCTCAAAAAATCATTATAATTGACGCAAGTTTAAAGCTTGCAATACCCAGGAACTTCTTTCATACTCATGGTTATTATAACATGCCCCTCAAACAATTACCCAATTCAAACTTCAATACACGGCAATTTTCACCCACTGACAATCTTCTTTAATATGCAGAAACTTATCTTTCAATTCTTGGCAAACTCAAATCATTCATAAGTCGCAGAAACTATCCTCAACAAATGGTTCAAAACCCACAACCCAACCATCCTCTTTCACAGTCTCAATAGCATTAAAAATCCCTTAACCATCAGTTTCATTGTTTTATTTTAAAGCCTCAATGCTTCTCATTTAAGAATGCATTTAACTCACTTCCCAATTAACATGGATTTTTAATACAATCAAAATCAACAAATGCGCCCTTGGTTTGTTTTTACAAACATTTCATGCCACAGCTTTCAATACCATCTTCAAATTCGAATTCTAATTTATTTCAAATTAATAACACTGTTCGGATTTTAAAATGGCAATCTATATGTGCGCCTTATTCAGACAATTGTATCTGAATTCCATACCTGGACATCTGTATCCACTCCAGCGTTGTACCATCTGCAACGATCTGCTATTCTATTTACCTCCTTGGACGCTGCAACTGCTCAATTCGTTATTTGCCAACACACTTTCTTCTGTCTTCATTTTCATATTGCGCCCTCATCATTGCTCTGGCAATTTCAATTGTGCGTTCAACACTTCCATCCACAGTAGCTATATATGTCTTCAACAGTGTTGAGCTTCTAAAATGTCCGACTGCATTATACTATTCCACCCTGTTCAATCTTCAATTAACTGAATTCAACGCAGCCTCATCAATTTATTCATTTAAAATGCTACTCATACCTGTGAACACTTTTCCTAAGAGCGTTCTTGCCCAATATCAATCAAAGACTTTAAATCTCAGCACCTTCAATATGCCCTTATGTGTGAACTCCGCTCTCTGCCTTCAACGCATCATGGCATGAATCAGTTTTTAAAATTACACATCCGCTCTCAAATTCGGTCTTTTGTCAACTTTGCAAATGCTTTATTGCAGTGTTCTGGTTCTTCTTCTGATAAAATCGACTTTCAAATTCATTATCCATTTGACGTTCATCTAATCCTCTACCAAGAGAATCGACACCTGTTCCTGCATTCCTTCAACACATTAATTCACAGTATTATATACCTTTTTCCCTTCAATTCTACCATGGTCTCAACGCACCAACAGGTTTCGATTTCTGCTATCGATCTCTCAGTCTAACATAACAGAGTTAGCGCACTGGATTTCTCACTAAACTGTTTATTAAAATACCTCCTTACGCAGAGGTTTAACACTTATTACACTTATCAAACATGCAGAACAGGTTTCACAATTACTGGCGCTCTCCTCTTTCCCTTAATAATCAAGTTCAGATCTATCTAACATAACCACTCCCTTGACATAGATAAGCTCATTATACAGAGGACAATTGTTATATAAATATCGATCTTTTTAGCTTGAACATATAAATCGATATCACAATTTCTCTTATTGCAGGCTTCCTTTGGTCGATTTTTAACAATTGATACCTCTAACATTTAACCAAAAATATATATAATTGCACAACCAATCAATGTATATAAACTGAAAGAAAACAATGACTTACAACTTTTTCTGGCCAGATGTTTCAATGCCGTGGCCCTTTACAATTGCTGAAGGCTTACAGCCTTACTGCTCAAGCCTACTCTTAGTCTCACAATTCTCTCACAATCTCCCTATTTTTTTCTCTCAAAACTTCCTCCTATTTATACAATTTAAAAAAATCATTAAATTAAATGCTCAATCCCTTAAATTCCTCAACAAACCCCTAAATCTCTCAACATCCCTAAAGGATAGCTCTTTATCCCTAAAATCCTTCCACTAATTAAATTCCCTCATATCCTTTTATTAAATAAAAAGATAAAATCCTCATCTTTTCCTATTTAATTCATTAATTAAAATATTAAAATCACACCTATATTATTAAATTAATATTATCACACCTATATTTACAAATGAGTGAAAAAGGTCTTGATGTCTCCGCAGCGCACTCCCATGTAAGAAAATTCATGACCACCTGGTCATAAGTCTGGATATCTCCTCCTGGATCCCAAATTTTATTTTGTAATCCTTCTGTGCTTGTCGATTGCTTTACTGCTGTTTTCATCTGCTGTTGTCCTCCAGGTTTCCATATTTTGTGCTGTAGTGCTCCACCTGCTCTGCTCTTGCAATCTTTCACTGTCACTCTCTTGTTGTCGCTCCTTTTCTTTCTTTCGGCTGTCTTTCTCTGGGATGTTTTTATCATTAACCTCCTTATCAACTCAATTTCTTTGTCTAGTATGTCCTCTGTCTGCTGATTGTTTCCAACATCTTCAATAAAACATGTTGATCTTGCTGTCACTATGGATGTTGCGGCCTCCCAATCTTCCTTTCCCTCTGCAACATTCCTTTGCTCACCATCTGCAATTTCTTCCTGATTATCATTGATGACAACTGCTTTGTCAACCTTCTTCAGCAATCTATCCCGGACATTCATCCTCTGTTCTTCCAATTTCCTCCTTTGAAAGTCTAATTCTCTATATAACTCAATGATTTTACTCGGAGTAGACTTTGGAAATTTTACACGGTCTTCCATTTCTTCACATGGTTTTTCTTCTCTTAAATCTTCCTTAACATCCTTCAGTAGATACTCTTCCTCTTCTTCTTTCATTTGACTATCCACCTGTGCCAAATATGTTCTAGTGTCTGCAACAACATCTTCAATCATAAGACAATCATTATAATAAAAAAAATAAGGCCTCTGTACCTTTTTTCCCTTTAGCAACACTTCAGTATGTTGTGTTGATTTCTCTTCTTCTGTCAGCATATCAGTATGTTGATCCAAACTCAAAGAACTCTTGAGACTGTCAGCTAGTCTCTACTTCTCATCAGCTATTTCAATGATGTCTTCCAACATTTGTCCACTGTAGTGAACTGATTCTTTCCCAGCCTCTGCTTCAAAACTTTCATCTTCTGGAAGGTACTCTTTCACATCTTTGACAACTTCAAGACACTGCCTATCTTCTTCCAAACCTGCAATCACACACCAATCATTAGTTTTAAAATCACAAGACCTTACGGTCTTATTTGATGCTTCAGTCATCAAGTCTTCGGGCTGCTTTGAATCATTCATATGATTCAACTTCTCTAGCTCTTCATCACTTTCAAAAAGTAATGGTCCACTCTCTGGGTAACATATCGAAACTTCAGCATCTTCCTTTTGCTGTATCTCAACTGTTTCGAGCTTCTCTATCCTCTGCCTGGCATCAATAATCCGTTCAAGTTCCCTTAGTTCCTTTATCAACTGCATATTTACCTGATGATTCCACTTCTCTTGTAGCCTCTGCCACTTCAGCTTCTTTCTCATAACATAACCATGCTTCTGGTCTTCCTCATTTCTTTGCAACATCTCCATCAACACCTCAAGCTGAACTGCTATTTCAGCCTTCTCCCTTTCATATTCCTCTTTCCTTAACTGTCTCTGTATGCCAACTGCCTTGGCACCCTTCTCCTTTTGTCTTCTGCTGTGGTTGATTTCAGAACCTCTATTATGACTGTCACTAGTCATCATCCTTTCCATCTCTATGAGTTCCTTACTCACTTTACTATGAGTTGCACTAAAGCCTCTTCAGCAGCAAGTCCTGTTTTGCCGCCACTTACCTCACCAAGCCCTCCTCACTCGGTCTTTTGGCAAGCAATTGGTTCTACCTCTGGAACCTCCTTTGAGCACTTCTCTTTGCTCTCCTTGGCTTCAACTCATCTGCCTGTTCACAACTGTCCTCCTTATCCAATCTCTATTGGATTTCTTCAAGGTTCTACCACCTATGCTTTCACCAGTTTTCTGTTAGCAATTTTAAACATGTCTTCTATGGATTTTCCTTTTGGGAGTTGCAAAAATACTTCTGCAAAGACTACAATCTTCAAATTCAAATAAACCCAGATCACCTTACCTTCAAGATCTCAGTCTGATCTTGTCTTTTCATTTGCCTGTACTTTTAAATGGACCGTCCTTCCCACTAGCTGTCAGCTGTGTCTTCAAACTCTTCTACTACCTTCAGAATCTCACCACTCCTGCAAATTTGTTTCAGCAAATCTTCATTGCTTCCTCTGCAAAATTTTACTGTCAATCAGATTTTAAAATCTGATCCTCTCTTCCAATCTTCTGACTTTATCTGCAAACTTTAGCTGTCAGCAACAATTCCTTCCTTGTTGAGTTTCTTCTTTGCTGCAATCATCAATTCTCATTCCATTTCTTATCAGTAAAATTCAAATCAAAATTAAACACACCCAATACCTGCTCAATTCTTCAGCTGTACTCTGGTTTGCTTTGACTGTCAGATTAGAATCTGACCTCCTTTGCCTGGATGCACATCTGCTACTTCATCATTCATCACACATTCAGAAATATATTCCAGTTCAACAAAAACCTTCTTGTCATCATTCAGAAGATAAACATTCCAACAGAGCATTCCGGCTCTGATACCAAAAATGACGCAAGTTTAAAGCTTGCAATACCCAGGAACTTCTTTCATACTCATGGTTATTATAACATGCCCCTCAAACAATTACCCAATTCAAACTTCAATACACGGCAATTTTCACCCACTGACAATCTTCTTTAATATGCAGAAACTTATCTTTCAATTCTTGGCAAACTCAAATCATTCATAAGTCGCAGAAACTATCCTCAACAAATGGTTCAAACTGCATAATCCAACCAATATCCTCTTCTTTTCACAGCCTCAATAGGTTCTTCTCCAAAACGATCGCTTAATGTTTCTCCTATTGAAGTCACGTTTGTTTTAATGTATTTAACTCACTTCAATTAATGATTTTTAATAATAATTCAAAATCAACAATGCCTTCTTTGGTTTTGTTTTTTACAACATTTCTTATGTCATTAAAATGCTTTCAATAGTAATCTTCAAATTCTAATTCTAATTTATTTCAAATTAATGTATTGACTGTTTCTATTTTAAATGGCACTATATGCGCTTTTATTCACAATTGTATCTCAATTCATACCGGACATCCAGATTCACCTGTATATGGATTATCTGAACTGATCTATTATTCTACACTCTTGACGTGTAATCGTTTGTTTGACACAACACACTTTCTTCTGTCTTCATTTTCATATTGCGCCCTCATCATTGCTCTGGCAATTTCAATTGTGCGTTCAACACTTCCATCCACAGTAGCTATATATGTCTTCAACAGTGTTGAGCTTCTAAAATGTCCGACTGCATTATACTATTCCACCCTGTTCAATCTTCAATTAACTGAATTCAACGCAGCCTCATCAATTTATTCATTTAAAATGCTACTCATACCTGTGAACACTTTTCCTAAGAGCGTTCTTGCCCAATATCAATCAAAGACTTTAAATCTCAGCACCTTCAATATGCCCTTATGTGTGAACTCTGCTCTCTGCCTTCAACGCATCATGGCATGAATCAGTTTTTAAAATTACACATCCGCTCTCAAATTCGGTCTTTTGTCAACTCTGCAAATGCTTTATTGCAGTGTTCTGGTTCTTCTTCTGATAAAATCGACTTTCAAATTCATTATCCATTTGACGTTCATCTAATCCTCTGCCAAGAGAATCGACACCTATTCCTGCATTCCTTCAACACATTAATTCACAGTATTATATACCTTTTTCCCTTCAATTCTACCATGGTCTCAACACACCAACAGGTTTCGATTTCTGCTATCGATCTCTCAGTCTAACATAACAGAGTTAGCGCACTGGATTTCTCACTAAACTGTTTATTAAAATACCTCCTTACGCAGAGGTTTAACACTTATTACACTTATCAAACATGCAGAACAGGTTTCACAATTACTGGCGCTCTCCTCTTTCCCTTAATAATCAAGTTCAGATCGATCTAACATAACCACTCCCTTGACATAGATAAGCTCATTATACAGAGGACAATTGTTATATAAATATCGATCTTTTTAGTTTGAACATATAATCGATATCACAATTTCTCTTATTGCAGGCTTCCTTTGGTCGATTTTTTTAACAATCAATACCTCTACCATTTAACCAGAAATATATATAATTGCACAACCAATCAATATATATAAACTGAAACAAAAACAATGACTTACAACTTTTTCTGGCCAGATGTTTCAATGCCGTGGCCCTTTACAATTGCTGAAGGCTTACAGCCTTACTACTCAAACCTACTCTCAGTCTCACAATTCTCAATCCCTTTTCTCTCAAAAAGCCCTCTTATTTATACAATTTAAAAAATCATTAAATTAAATGCTCAATCCCTTAAAATCCTTAACAAACCCCTAAATTTCTCAACATCCCTAAAGGATAGGTTTTTATCCCTAAAATCCTTCAATTTATTAAATTTCCTCATATCCTTTTATTAATAAAAAGATAAATCCTCACCTTCTATTTAATTCATATTAATTAATAAAATATTAAAAATCATCACACCCCATATTTACAAATTAATATTATCACACCCCATATTTACAAATGGAGAAAAAGGTCTTGATGCTCCTGCATCAATAATTATAATACCATATATGAGATAAATATTGTTTAAAGTTTAATTAAGAGTTTTCTTTTTTTTAATCTAAAGAAATGCATTAACTACTACATATTCATAAACATCTTGCAAAAATGAAAATATATTCATTGAAAAACTTCCTACTATTCATTCAAATAACATAATTTGACTTTATTGGTTAATAAAACTATTGCAATTCACCAAACTAAAAACAAATATAAATAAAAAATTACCAAAATTAATCAAAATAATTTTATTTTATTTATTAATTATATAAAATAAAATATACTTTAACGAATAAAAAGATAATAAATTTTCTATATACACTTTTATTTTATGACTAAATACTTCATACTATTTATTAATTTTATGAAAGAATCCATTGCCCAGGTATGAAGAATTATCATTTACCAATAAAACAAAGTATATTTTAATTTTGCAAAGTAAAATATACTTTATTTTATCTTTGGTACATCCTTCACTATGAAGAAATCATAATAATTATGATGATATAAATATAACATTATTTGTAACGTACAAGATAATTTTTTTTTATTTACTTCTTACCATAATATTAGCACTTCAGCATTAATCTAATTACACATTCAAATTACATTCATAAACTAATCATATGTATAATTATAATCTTGGGGTTTTAGACTTTAATACAAAATAGGTGATATTAAGTTTAATGTTCTGCACATAAACTTTAATTTCCCCACCCTTTTAACTATGTCCACACGTTCGTCGATGGGGTTCATCACAAGCCCATTTATTGCTTTGATGTTTTCGTAAACTACTTGTACCACTGTAACATTGTGATGTATCGGCACATTAAATTCTTGATAGTTGTGAAAGTTAATGGTATGGGTTCTTGTGTTTATGGCCACCTGCCATACCGTGCACCTTCCGATTTTCTTAAGATCTACGATGGCTTCACGACGGGAAAAAATTTAGGTAAAACCTTATCACTCAATCCATTGCGTCATTTTACCTTACCTCTTTGTAAAACTTGGGTCTGCTCTGGAAGAGCCTGTGGCTATTGTCTTGCTGCAATCTCCAGCATTACTGTAAAACACAAGGTATGGTGCTTTTCGAAGCTTAAATATACCCCTCGGACTATTGTCCGGGGCTGGGCAACTTCCTCATTGCTTAGCAACTTATCGGTGCTTAACTCGATATGAAGTTAGATACTGTTCTCTGTTCTTCATGGAGATTTTTAGCAGACGATTAGACTCCTGACCGAACCTTCGGCCACGAGCAGGTAACATTCAGCAAGTTGGCTAGATAGTTGTTTTTTGTCTATCCCTATTTCAACTTCGAGTTCTCAGATTTACGTTTTCAAATCAATGAACTTAACCCGAAAACACTGTTCACGGGGGTTTTGTTTTTTTCACTTCTACAAGTCGGAGTTCAACAAATTTTAAAGGGTTTATGAACTCCAGGTAAATATCCATATAGGGTTTTGTTATTTAACTATTTTGAGTTTAGTTCAACTTAATCATTTATCGTGCCACTGCTTAAATCTATTTGATTCCATGTTGTTTTGCAAGTACTTTCTTACCAAAACAACTAGGTTTGGCTACTATGTTTATTTGTCGGATCTTGACTAATAGCTCCATGCTGCCCCTCTAGGTATTTGTTCAATGAATCGCTTATCCGCATGGATTCCTTTCTCCTCGTCGGCGGGTTGTGAAATTTTTTGGTAGGATAACTGTGTTTAGGGTTCTTAATTCAGTATAAACATATATAGTGATTCATAGTCGCCCTTTTACTTGCAGATTTCGTGGTTAAGGCACAATGATGTTTTTACTCAAATTTTGTGTACAGATACTAAGAGGGTTTCATCTGAACTTAACTCTTTCGTTCTCAGTTGGGTTTCTCGAGTTTCTTTTATGGATTATATAAATGGAGAAAGAGACAAGATCTAATCAGATTATCTATATTCATGGAAAAATCAACTCTTCTTGGTTACTCATTTTACTTTGAATATTGCGTTAAGAGTTTGTTCAAAAGAGATTCATGTTAGATGTAGTAATCGGTTTACTCGTTGAGATTATTTTGTATGTGCAATGGGAGTTAAATTGTATACGCATGGATTATTATTTTCTTATGTATCTCATGATAGTTGTTTACCGTGATGTTCACTGAGCCTCTGGCCGGTTGTATACTCTACATCTCTTTGGTTTATATTTAAATGAATCTGGTTTATTGGGCTTATGCTTGTACAATAGATGCCTATTGACAAGCAGTATAGTTCTGGAAATGATTAAGTTTCTTTAACTTCACACTGATAAATTTATTGAAGTTTACCAACATAGGTTTCTCTATTCTAGATTATGGTGACCGGACCACTCTAGTACTGTCCAAGTATAGCTAGATTTAGGAGGAATGATGTGCTCTCAGTTGAGGGATTCCCCTCGTACCCAGAGTTAACAGTTCTCTCAAAGCAGTTTTAGATAGTCAGAGTTTCATAGTTTGATTTCTTGCTTCGAGCTTACCGAAGACTTCAGGCTATAATGGATTTTATGTCACTTTATCTATTACTGTTGTTTCTCCTGTATTAATCGTGTTGAATAATTACTATGTAATTTACTAGGAAGTTTACTAATTCTATAGCCAGTAACTGAGTTTCACCTGCGTTCTCTTAAGTAGACCCACCACATTTTTTTTTCTTTTTTCTTTTAAGCATCTCTGTATTTAATTTCTTCTCGTTTACTGAAAACAGGTTCGTAATGTAAAATTCATGCCATAATTTACAAGATAAACAATAATTTACTAAATTCCTAATTAATTCAGAAAATCCTTTCATTTTTTACATTTGGCCTTTACAGTACATTTTTTCAAGGAAAGTTAAATACACTCATGCTTGTGTACATATCCTATATAGTTTTCCTGTTTTTTTTTATTACCAAAATGATCAAATACTTATTTGAATATTCAAACTGCTGATGATGTCCTCCCAACCTTCAAGAGAGGCGATCACGTCCTTCTCTTTCCCCCGTGCTCCACACCTGAGAGATACAGGTTGATAGTAATTTCTATTGTGACCTCAGGACTCCAAGTCCAGCCAGTACCATAATTTTTTTCAGGAATGCTGAGTGATTTCCACTAGTCTCTACCAGCTCAGGAAATTCTCCACTCTCTTCCTTATTCTATGAATAAACCCCTATTTCTCATTGGGATATGCCTCTTATCCTCAAAGGAACAGGTAACTGTTCAAATTGTCCAACCACCTCTCAGTTCTTGGAATATTTTTACCATCAACTTTTTTACTTTTTAGGAACTGTTTTTCCATAACCAAATCTATTTTTCATATTAACAACAAAGAAAATAAACTTTTCCAAAAAACACTAAATGTTTCAGTCTTTTCTTTAAAATAATAACAAATTTTCATTTTACTAGTTAACAACTAGTTAATACTAAATGCAGCTATCACAACTTCCCCCATGGAAGTAACATCGTCCTCGGTGTTTCACTCTAGCTCAAGAAATAGCTTTGGGTAAGCCTCACATACAAATCCCTCATCTTTCCAAGTAGCCTCAGTCGGGCTGAAGTGCTTCTACTGCACTTTAACCTAGGTGATGACTCACTTTCGGAGCATGATTTCTCTCCTGTCAAGTATATGTTGAGGCTCGACAGGAATTATCCATCCATCTCTACCTGTAAACAACAAATTTTTCTGTCAAATTCACATAAAAAAATCATGCTTAAAGTTAGGATTTTCTAATTCTATCATACCTGAATATTTTTCTAATGGATTACATGCTTCAGATCATGTACATATCACTTTAGCAGGGACACATGAAACACTTTATGCACCCGAATGTGGCTAGGTAAAGCCAATCGATATGCCACAGGTCCCACCCTTTCTAATATCCGGAAGGGTCCAAAAATCCTAGGGGCTAACTTGGAACAAGAGGCCCATATTAAGGTGCTCTTCTTTGGTTTGATGCTTACATACACATGATCACCCACCTCGAATTCTCGATAATTCCTTCTCTTATCTGCATATATTATCTGTTGATATTGTGTAGCTTTCAAGTTTTGTGTGATCTTCTTTACCTCCGATTCCATTTCAACCAGCATTTCTGGTCCCAAGCATTAGTTTTGTTTTGGTGCTAATCCAATTTATGGGAGTACAACATTGCCTCCCATATAGAGCTTCGAAAGGGCTCATCTTAAGGGACTCGTGATAACCATTGTTGTAAGAAAATTCAACTAGGTGTAAATAATCTTCCCATTTAGTTGGTTGTTGCATCACATACATGCACAACATGTCTTCCAAAACTTAATTTAGCCATTCTGTTTGGCCATCTGTCTGGGGATGATAAGCAGTGATGAAGTTTATTTGGGTTGCCAGACCTGTAAACAATTTTTTCAAGAATGCTGGAGTGAACTTCACATCTCTGTCCGAAATAATAGTCTTTTGAATGACGTGCAATATGAAAATTTCTCTCATGAAAATATCTGCTATCTGTATAGTCTTGTAAGTAGACTGTACAAGTATAAAATGTGTAGACTTACTCAACTTATTGATCACCACCATAATAGAGTCATTGTGCCTCTTTGATTGTGGTAAACCCATAATGAATTCTAGGGATATAACCTACCACTTCCATTCAGGTATTGGTATGGGTTGCAACAATCCTGTTGGATGTCGATGCTCCACCTTGACCTGCTGATACTCCAAACATTTGTTTAAGTATTCAGCAATGTTTATACGCATGCCAAGACAGGAATGTGTTTTTCTAATAGCAGTTAACATTTTCTGGTATCCTGGGTGTCCTGCATAATTACTTCAATGATATTCATTCATGATTAGCTCCTTTGGATCCACACAGTTTGGTACATATATCTTTCCTCTAAAGGTTAGCATTTTTTCTTTATTAATTCCATATTCAGAAGTGTCTCCTTGATTTCTGAACTCTTCCATTTGCTTCCATAGGAATTGGTATTTAGGATTATTTTGTGCTTTCTCTTTTACTTGATCTAAAAATTGGCATTCAACCTGGTTATAACAAATTTCATATACATAATGCAATTTCCTACTTAAAGCATCCACCACACGCTTTTCCTTACCCTTCACATGCTGAATATCCATATCAAACTCACTTAGGAAGGCATTCCATCTTTCTTGTTGAGAGTTTAAATCAACTTTCTTGAATTAACTGGTCAAGCTACTATGATCAGTTTTTAATACAAACTTTTTTCCTAGCAGGTAGTGTCTCCATACCCAGAGTGCATGTACCACTGCTATTAACTCTAGATCATAGGTTGAATATCTTTTCTCATGCTCTTTTAACTTTCTTGACTCATAGGCCACTACCTTCCCTTCCTAAGATAAAACTGCCCCAACTCCCTCCTTACAAGCATCTGTACAAACCTCAAATTATTTGTTGGAATCAGCTACCCTCAAAACTTGTGCAGTGGTCAACAAATGCTTTAAATTTTCGAAGATATCCTGGCACTCATCAGTCCACTTAAAGAATTTTCCTTTTCTCTGCAAGGAGGTGATTGGAAAAGCAATTCTGGAGAACCCTTCAATGAATCTTCGGTAGTACCCAGCCAATCCCATAAAGGATCGGATATCTACTACATTTTGAGGAACTCGCCATTCCATAATTGTCTTAATTTTCTCCAGATCCATAGTTATTCCTTCTACTGAAATGATATGGCCCAAGTATTGGATTTTTGTTTTGAAGAAATCACATTTGTTGAAATTAGTGTGCAGTTAGTGTTTTCTCAACATTTTCAACACTATTCTTAGGTGCTCTTTATGTTCTTCCTGATTCTTAGAATAGATTAAAATATCATCAATAAATATTAGCACAAATTTATCCAAGAATGGTGAAATATACCATGCATTAATATCATAAATGTTGTTGGCGCATTTGTTAACCCAAAGGGTAGCACCAAAAACTCATAATTCCCGAACCTAGTATGGAAAGCGATATTATAAATATATTCATCCTTAATCCAGATCTGGTGGTATCCAGACCTTAAATATATTTTTAAGAATACTGTTGCCCCCTTCACCTGATCGAACAGGTCGTCAATCCGCAGTAAAGGATATTTATTTTTTACTGTTAATTTATTGAGTTGTCTATAGTCCATGCACATTCGCATGGTTCCATCCTTCTTCTTTATGAACAACACTGCATTTTTAATTCAGTTAATTTTGGAACACTCATTTTGTAAGGAGCCCTCGAAACTGGTGATGCACCTGGAATTAACTCAATGGTGAAATCAATATCTCTTTTTGGGGGTAATCTGGGTACATCATCTGGAAACACATCCTCAAAGTATTGTACCACAGGTATATTTTCCATCATAGGAGACTTCTCCTTGGAATTGGCATATCCCACCTATATAGCATAAAGTTGACATCCCTTCCTTATACACTTAATCATTTGAGATGTTGTAATAGGACGTAATTGTAATGGTTTCTTGATTCCATGAATCTCCTTGCATGTTCCATCTTTTATTCTGTAATATATAATATTTTTTTTACAGTCCATAAAATTCCAGTGTTTCTCTATCCAATCCATACCCAACAAAACATCATAGGACCCTAGTGGCAATATGTTCAAGTCCACGTTTAACTGTTGGTCTGCAATTTCCAAAGTGTAGTTTGGAATTTTTGTAGTTAATTTTCTTTTTGCTCCTGTAGCTAGATGTACCAGCCAAGGATTTTTGAAGTTCTGGCCTTTTAATTTACATACTTCTACTATTTCAGGGTTTACATAACTTAAACTTGCACCTAGGTCAACCAAAATAGAAACAGACCGAGACAATAGTTTACCTTCCAACTCTATCATTGTTGGTTGATAATCTACCTATCAATATTCCAACGTAGCGTTTATTCGAGGTATGTTTTGAGCCACATCTCCTACTGTATAAGCCTCCTGCAAGTTTGAAACTATTTCACTTCTCCCTCGTTGTGGGAAATTTTTATAATAATGTGCCTCACCACACCCCCAACACTGCAGAGGTGGTTTGGACACTTGTGCTTGCTCATGTTTTCTATAAGCCTCTGTAGGCCTCTCTTCAGCTGGCCATCAAGTTCTTTGATGATTTCTGCCAAAATTCTTGCTTACAGAACTTCGTGCAAAATTCTTAAAATTATTACTTCTGGCACCCTTGAATTTTGAACTATTTTTCTATCCTTTTCTTGGCTGCCAATTTTTGCCCACTTGCCATTTTGAATTGGACTGCTGGTAGCACATTTGTGTCTTACGAATTACTTCATCCATGGCCCTAGGATTTAAGAACTCAATTTTCTCCTTCATATGGGTTGGCAGACTAGTCAGGAATATTTGAACCTTAGCATTTTCATCTCTGAGGTATGGAACATATCTTAACGGGGAGGTGAAATTGGTAATAAACTCGTCCATAGTCATCTGACCTGGCTTCAGGTCATGGAATTATCTAGATTTTTCATCCTAAAAAAGTTTTGTCAAACACTTATCTGTAAAGTATTGCTGGAATGATTCCCATGTAACATCTTGATCTTCAATGTTGTGAACATTCTTTACCTCCTCCCACCATAGGGTAGCTTTCTCTCTTAACTGATATATGGCCAATATAGCTTTAAGTTTGATGTTGTACTCGTACACTTGAAAGTACTTATTTATATTTATCAACTAAGCCTTTTCCACCTCCTCAACTTCTCCATCAAATGTAGGTGGTTTTTTTTTTCGAAACTCACCTTGAAGGTCCACTTTTTTGTTCTTGACTTCCTGTTGATATAACACAATACCAAACTCTGCTTCATTATAGTTCCTATTTTTTTTCTTCGCTATGAAGAACTCCTACCCATCTTTTCAGTGGTTTGGTCCTTGGTTTGTTGTTCGTTTTCTTCTTGCATACCCCTATGAGGACTAAGTTGTAACACTCCTTGATTTTGCTTGTCAGAAAGTCTCTTAAGTATCCTCGCCTGTTCCTGCATTAGATGTTCATTGTCACTTCTCACACGCACCATCTCCTCTTAAAAATTTTGTAGAATACTTAACAATATGTTGGTATGGTGTTGTTGTTCCTCTAGCAGTCTACTAGTCTACTGGTGTTGATCTACACTCAATTGAATCTACATCTTGGGGTTCATTTCTAGTTGTGCTTGAGGTGTAGTTTCCACAGTATTCTGAGGTGTTTGTTATGTTGATCCCCTTCTCATATTGTCCCTTGTTGTTCTACTTCTTTTATGTGCATCAGTATACACACATCTTAAATCGTTATGTGACCCCTAGGGTCCTAGCGTGCGAACGCTGCTCTAATACCACTTGTAACATACAGGATAAAAAATTGTATTTACTTCTTACCATAATATTAACACTTCAACATTAATCTAATCACACATTCAAATTATATTCACAAACTAATCATACGTTCAATTATAATCTTGGGGTTTTATACCTTAATACAAAATAGGTGATATTAAGCTTAATGTTCCGCATATAAACTTTAATTTCCCCACCCCTTTAACTATGTCCTGGCACATTAAATTCTCGACAGTTGTGAAAGTTAAAGGTATGGGTTCATGTGTTTATGGCCACCTACCATACCATGCGTTATTCGATTCTCTTAAGATCTATGGTGGCTTCACGATGGGAAACAAATTGGGTAAAACCTTGTCACTCAATCCACTTCGTCATTTTACCTTATCTCTTTGTAAAACTTGGGTCTCCTCTAGAAGAGCCTGTGGCTAATGTCTTGCTGCAATCTCTAGCGTTACTGTAAAACACAAGGTATGGTTCTTTTCCAAGCTTAAATCTTCCCCTCAGACTACTGTCCGGAGCTGGGCAACTTTCTCAGTGCTTAGCAACTTCTCGATGCTTAAACCAATTTGAAGTCAGACACCGTTCTCAGTTCTTCATGGATATTTTTAGCAGACGATTAGACTCCCGACCAAATTCGGCCACGAGCAGGTAACATTCAGCAAGTTGGTTAGATAGTTGTTTTTCATCTAACCCTGTTTCAACTTCCAGTTCTCAAATTTACATTTTTTAATCAATGAGCTTAACCCACAAATTCTGTTGACGGGGGTTTTGTTTTTCTCACTTCTACAGGTCGGCATTCAACGACTTTTGAAGGGTTTATGAACTCATACATGGTTTTTTTATTTAAATATTTTGAGTTTAGTTCGACTTAATCATTCATCGTGCCACCACTTAAATCTATTTTCTTCCATGTTGTTTTGTAGGTACTCTCTTATCGAAACAACTGGGTTTGGCTATTATGTTTATTTGTTGGATCTGAACTAACATCTCCACGCTGCCCCTCTAGTTATTTGTTCAATGAATCGCTTATCCGCATGTATTCCTTTCTTCTCGCTGGCGGGTTGTGAAATTTGATGTTAGCCTAACTTTGTTTAGGGTTCTTAATTCAATATAAAAATATATAGTGATTCATAGCCACTCTTTTACTTGCGGATTCCATGGTTAAGACACAATGATTTTTTTGCTCAAATTTTATGTACAGATACTAAGAGGGTTTCCTCTGAAATTAACTCTTTCATTCTCAGTTGGGTTTCCCGAGTTTCTTTTATGGATTATATAAATGGAGAAAGAGACAAGGTCCAATAAGATTATCTATATTCGTGCAAAAATCAACTCTTCTTGGTTACTCGTTTTACTTTGAATATTGTTTTAAGAGTTTGTTCAAAAGAAATTCATGTTATATGTGGTAATCTATTTACTCATTGAGATTATTTTGTATGTGAAATGGTAGTTAAACTATATAAACACAGATTATTATTTACTTATGTATCTCGTGATAGCTATTTACCGTGATGTTCACTGAACCTTTGGTAGGTTGTATACTCAACATCTCTTTAGTTTATATTAAATGAATCTTGTTTATTAGGCTTATGCTTGTATAGCAGATGTCTATTGACAAGAAATATAGTTCTGGAAATGATTAAGTTTCTTTAACTTCGCATTGATAACTCTTTTGAAGTTTACCAACACAGTTTTTTTCTATTCTAGATTCTGGTGACCGGACCACTCTAGTACTATCCAAGTATAGCTAGATTTAGGAGGAACGATGTGCTATGGGTTAAGGGTTTCCCCTCGTACCTAGAGTCAATATTTCTCTCTAAGCAGTTTTATATAGTCATAGTTTCATAGTTTGATTTATTTCTTTAAGCTTACCGAAGACTTAAGAGTATAATGGCTTTTCTGTCACTTTTATCTATTACTGTTGTTTCTCCTGTATTAACCGTGTTGAATAATTACTGTGTAATTTACTAGGAATATTACTGCTTCTATGGCCAGTAACTTAGTTTCACCTGTGTTCTCTTAAGTAATTCCAACCCAGTTTTGTTTTTTTTTCTTTCTTTTAAGCATATATGTCTTTCATTTCTTCTCGTTTACTGAACACAAATTCGTAATGTAAAATTCATGCCATAATTTACAAAAATATCAATAATTTACTAAATTCCTAATTAATTGATAGAACCCTTTCATTTCTGACATTTGGCCTTTACAATACAATTTTTTAAGGAAACTTAAATAAAATCATGCTTGTGTACATATCCTATATAGTGTTCCTATTTTTTTTTTTTTTAATTACCAAAATGATTAGATACTTATCTGAATGTGCAAACTGTCGATGATGTCCTCCCAACCTTCAAGAGGGGTGATTATGTACTTCTCTTTCCCTCGTGCTCCACACCTGAGAGGTATAGGTTGACAGTGATTTTTGTTGTGACCTCAGGACTCCAAATCCAGCCAGTACCATAAATTTTCTCAGGAATGCTGAGTGATTTCCACTGGTCTCTACAGCTTGGAAAATTCTCCACTCTCTTCCTTATTCTATAAACAGAACCCCTATTCCTCACTGGGATATGCCTCTTATCCTCAGAGGAACAGTTAAGTGTTCAAACTGTCCAACCACCTCTTAGTTCTTGGACTATTTTTACCATTAGCCTTTTTACTTTTTATGGAACTGTTTTTCCATAACCAATTCTATTTTTCATATTAACAACAAAGAAAATAAACTTTCACTAAATATTTCAGTCTTTTCTTTAAAATAATAACAAAATGTCATTTTACTAGTTAACAACTAATTAATACTAAATCTAGCTGTCACAATATTATATATATTAAAAATATTTTATCCTATCTATGGTACATCCTTAGCTATAAAGAAATCATAATAATGTTAGAAGATTAAATATTACAGAGCAATGAAACACATAAAATATGTGGAAAATACAAGAACACAAAACACATAAAACCAGAGAGACACAGATATACGTGGTTCACCCAGTTTGGGCTACGTCCACCCCGAACAGCCAGTCCTTCCTTTATATTATCCAACAAAAATGAAGAGACAAAACCTACAGCAGATCCGCTGTAATATCCTCTGTTCTCTCTCACAGTCTCCCTCTCTGTTGCTCGCTCCGAGAATACACTCATAATACACAGCCGCAATACAATGCTCTCATATATACAAGGGGGTTTCCTTCTAGGGCAGAAAACCCTAATCTAAACATAACTTCTACCGTCAAATCATTTGCCTAATGAACGGCCCAAATTGACTAGAAATTACTATACTTTTACAAGGCAATTTTACATCTGTTTTTAGCTTTGGGGGCACTGCCCCCGAACCCCCACTAGGGGGGGGCTCCGAAAAGAGCTGTCGCCCCCCCCTGCACCCCCCACGGCAGCGATTAAATTTCGGGCGGCGTTGCCGCCCCTTTTAAGGTACAGGGGTCCAATGCTGTGATACAAAGTAAACAAGATAATCAGGCTCCACACCCAACAATCTCCCACTTGGAGACTGATTGTAGCAACTCCACCGCTGCTTCATTTGCTGGACAATGACTCCTCTTTGGACTTGGTTGTTTCTCATCTTCATCGTCATCCTTGAAGACCAATTGAAACTGAGCATGTTCTCAGTTTCTCCCTAGTTACAACTTTTGTTAGCATATCTGCAGGATTATGGCTAGTGTGTATCTTTTCCAGCTTCAACTCTCCATCTTCCAATATTGACCGTATGAAATGGTACTTGAGATGTATGTGTTTAGTCCTGGAATGAAATGCCGAGTTCTTTGCAAGATGAATAGCACTTTGGCTATCACTGTATAGTGTGCCCATATCATGCTTCTTACCCAATTCATCCATAAACCTTTGTAACCAAATCATTTCTTTACTAGCCTCTCTAGCAGCAACATACTCGGCTTCTGTTGTTGAAAGTGCAACAACACTTTGGATTTTTGAAACCCAACTGACAGCTGTTCCACCTACAGTAAATACATATCTTGTAGTGCTCCTCCTGTTATCTCTGTCACCTGCCATATCTGCATCAACATATCCCTGTAGAGCAATGTTTGAACCACCAAAGCATAATGCTTTATTTGTGGTACCTCTCAAATATCTGAGAATCCATTTTACCGCCATCCAATGTTATTTTCCTGGATTGTTCATATACCTGCTTACAACTCCCACTGCATGTGCAATTTCAGGCCTTGTGCAGACCATTGCATACATTAAACTTCCAACTGCTGATGCATATGGAACTTTAGACATATAATCCATGTCTTCTTGGGTCTTTGGGCACATCTCCTTACTAAGTTTGAAATGGCTAGCAAAAGGTGTACTAACTGGTTTTGCATTCTACATATTAAATCTTTTCAACACTTTTTCTATGTACTCATTCTGAGACAGTGTTAATTTGCGATTTTTCCTGTCTCTAGTTATCCTCATACCAAGGATTTGTTTTGCAGCTCCCAAATCCTTCATTGCAAATGAATTTGCCAATTTTCTTTTGAGCACATTTATTTCCTACATGTTATACCCTGCAACAAGCATGTCATCTACATACAATAACAATATAATATAGCTACCATCATTTTTCCTTTTCAGATAAACACAATGATCAGAGTGACATCTAGTATAACCTTGTTCAGACATAAACCTGACAAATTTTAGATACCACTGCCTTGGGGCCTGTTTTAAGCCATACAAGCTCTTCTTTAACCTGCACACCAATTTTTCTTTCCCTTTTACCTCATATCCTTCTGGTTGCTGCATGTATATCTCTTCCTCCAAATCTCCATGGAGAAATGTTTTCTTTACATCTAACTGTTCAAGATGTAAATCTTCCGCTGCTACAAGACTTAAAATAGTTCTGATTGAATTCATTTTAACAACAGGAGAAAATATTTCATCAAAATCAATACCTTTCTTTTGTGCAAATCCCTTCACCACAAGTCTAGCTTTGTACCTCTGTTTTCCTCCATCTTCTTCCTTCAGCCTGTAAACCCATTTATTCTGCAATGCAGTTTTACCTGCAAGCAACCTGACTAAGTCCCAAGTCTAGTTATGCATTAAGGATTCCATCTCTTCTTCCATGGCTAGCTCCCACTTCTTCCTGCTTTCAACTTGCATTGCTTCTTCATAACATTCAGGTTCACCAGAATCAGTCAACAATAAATAATATAATGGAGAGTATCGTTCAGGGGGTCTACTTATCCTGGTAGATCTTCTAACACCACTTTCAGGTGTTTGAGGTTCCTGCTGCTGTTGTGGTGGTTGTTGATTATTATTATTTTCAGGCACCTTTACTTTTTCAATTATCTCATCAAGAACCGTGTATTCCTTGCTTTCTTTTTCCTGTTTCTTTTCCTGCAGCTAATTCTTATACAAGACCTTTTCATTGAATATTACATCTCTGCTCCTAATGATTTTGTGATTTTCATAATCATATAAGCGATAACCAAAATCATTAGCACCATATCCAATAAAGGTACATTTCTTTGATTTTTCCTCAAGCTTTGTTCTTTTTTCTTTATTAATATGGACAAAGGCCTCACAACCAAAAGGCTTTAAAAAAGAGTAGTTTACCTTTTTACCTGTCCATGCTTCCTCTGGAATACCACCATCCAAGGAACTTGAAGGCCCTCCGTTTATTAGATAAACAGTAGTATCTACAGCATCTGCCCAAAATTGTAAAGGCAATCCTGCATGCAATCTCATGCACCTTGCATGCTCCATGATTGTTCTGTTCATCCTTTATGACACACCATTTTCTTGTGGTGTTCTTTGAACTGTCTTCTCTCTACGAATTCCATGCTCTGAACAGTACCTATCAAACTCTTTGCTGCAATACTCACCTCCATTGTCTGATCTGAGACACTTCAACTTCTTTCCTGTCTCAATCTCAACCAAAGCTTTCCATTTCTTGAAAGTATCAAATACATCAGATTTATTATGAATACAATAAATCCATGTTTTTCTAGTTGCATCATCAATAAAAGTAACATAATAATGAGAGCCACCGAGAGATGATACCTGAGCAGGTCCCCATACATCTGTATGCACAAGCTCCAATTTTTCGCTCTTCTTTTCTTTCCCAACTCCGAGAAATCTGACTCTCTTCTGTTTTCCATAAATGCAATTCTCACAGAAATCCAAATCAACATTCTTCAAACCTGGCAACAAATTTCTTGAGTGGAGAATCTTCATTCCCTTCTCACTCATGTGTCCGAGCCTATGATGCCATAATGCCGCATCTGCTCCTTTGGAAGTTAAAGCATTAACAGAGTTAGAAATACCATTGCATAAATACAATGTACCAACCTTTTCGCCTTTTGCTATTACCAAGGCTCCTTTGGTGACCTTCCAAGTTTTATCTGTGAAAGTTGTCACACAACCTTCACCGCCTAACTGCCCTGTTGAAATCAGATTTTTCTTCAGATCTGGAACATGCCTTACCTCCTTTAGTAGCCATTGGTTTCCATTCCGTTGTTTTACAAGAACTTTACCCATTCCAACAATTTTACAGGGTTTATCATCACCCAAACGAACTTGTCCAAAATCTCCTTGAACATAGTCATGAAAATATTTCTTATCAGGTGTGGCATGGAATGAAGCCCCCGAATCTACAACCCAAGAATCAGTAACATTTTCGAAAGAAAGAATCAAAGCATCTTGTAACACATCACCTGTCACATTTGATTCATGATTGTTTTCTTGCTGTGTGTCTCCTTCTTTTCCCTTCCGAGATCTACAGTCTTTCTTTAGGTGTCCTTTCTTTCCGCAATTCCAACACACTATCCCCGATCTGGACTTGGATCTGCCTTTCCTTGATTTACTGCGATATCCCGAGCTCTTTCCTCTTTCCATTCTTCTTCCCCTAGACTCTGCACTCAAAGCATTACCTGATGTCTCACCGGAGCTTTTCCGTCACATTTCCTCACTAAGGATAGCACTAACAACATCATCAAACTTTAAAGTACTAGATCCAGAGACAGAGTTACTAATGGCCATTACTAAACCATTCCAACTCTCTGGCAATGAGCACAAGAATAACAGAGCTCTAACTTCATCATCAAAGTTTACCCCTACAGAACTTAGCTGACTGGTAATTGTATTAAATTCATTTAAATGGTCTGCAACAGATCCACCTTCCGACATCTTCATATTAAATAGTCGTTTCATAAGAAATGCCTTGTTTGAGGCCGAGGGCTTTTCATATAGTTTCTCCAATGTCTGTATCAAACCCTCTGTTGTTGTTTCCTTCGAAATATTGAAGGCGACTGATGCCGCAAGACACAACCGTACTGTTCCGAGTGCCTTTCTATCGAGAATGTTCCATTCCGCGTCTGTCATGGTCACTGGCTTCTTTGTTTTTCCGCTCAATGGTAGGTATAGATCTTTCTGATACAGATAATCTTCCATCTGCATCTTCCACAGCGCAAAGTTTTGGCCGTTAAATTTCTCGACCCTAAACTTACCATCGTCCGCCATTGCTCCCACTCGAACCAGGAACCCTTTTTTCCTGCGATTTATCAGCCAAATATACCTTTGGATCTGATACCAGTTGTTAGAAAATTAAATATTACAGAGCAATGAAACACATAAAATATGCGGAAAATACAAGAACACAAAACACATAAAACCAGAGAGACACAGATATACGTGGTTCACCCAGTTTGGGCTACGTCCACCCCGAACAGCCAGTCCTTCCTTTATATTATCCAACAAAAATGAAGAGACAAAACCTACAGCAGATCCGTTGTAATATCCTATGTTCTCTCTCACAGTCTCCCTCTATGTTTCTCGCTCCGAGAATACACTCATAATACACAGCCGCAATACAATGCCCTCATATGTACAAGGGGGTTGCCTTCTAGGGCAGAAAACCCTAATCTAAACATAACTTCTACCATCAGATCATTTTCCTAATGAACGGCCCAGATTGACTAGAAATTACTATACTTTTACAAGGCAATTTTACATCTGTTTTTAGCTTCGGGGGCGCTGCCCCCGAACCCCCGCCAGGGGGGCGCTCCTAAAAGCGTTGTCGCCCCCCCCTGGACCCCCCACGGCAGCGATTAAATTTCGGGCGGCGTTGCCGCCCTTTTTAAGGTACAGGGGTCCAATGCTGTGATACAAAGTAAACAAGATAATCAGGCTCCACACCCAACAAATAATTATGATGATATAAATATAACATTATTATATATATTAAAAATATTTCTTTTGAATTTTTATATGAAGTCCCTGTATGGATAGTGGGGCCAAGGTTAAAAGGCATGACGTTAGAATTATACGTGAGATATCTGCACATGTTGAAACACTTCGTAAACTATTTTATTTTATAGATAAATTTTAGCGAAAGAAGCTATTGCACATCTTTCAACATCAAAAAATTATAACATTAATAATATTGAAAAATATTTGTCTTGAATTGTTATATATATATATATATATGATCTAATAGTGTTTGTGTTTAGTGAATAGTGTGTTTATTTTAAATTTAATAGACACATTATAATTTTAACTTTCTATTAATAAAATGTGATAATAACTATCTCTATTATTAAAGTGAATTATAATAAATTTATCTTCCTTATTATATATATAATTTTATGATCTTAATTTGTATTTGAAACTTATCAACTTAGATCCATCTAACACTCTATCTATCATGGGCAGAGATGGATCAAATCCTGGAGGTGCAAACCTTTTTTTTGTGTGTAGAAATTAAGGAAATGTTTGCACCTCTATTGATTTGATATTTTTGGAGGTATGATAGTTTCAATGTGTTGGGGTCCTGTGATTTGGCATATTGACATACCAAATGACAAGGCAACATCAGAACCACTTTGGAATCCTAGGATCTAGCCTTCCTGGATTCAGAGAGGGATCTCTCTATATGTGTTTTAGAATGATATGCTTATAGGCTCATGATATGATATTAGGCTAGTTATGAAGCACAAGGGATTTGTTTGTTTTGGTTGGGGATCATTAATTGAGAAGGTGATGTAGAGTGAAGGAGGAAATAAGTAGAAGTATGTTTCAGCATGGGAAGATACGTCAAGAAATAGTGTCAATCCATTGGGCTATGGAGTCATAAAAAGGTTTACTTGCACAACAAATATTCAAGGGTTTTCATAGGGGAAGTCATATATATCAAAATAACTCTTTAAGTTGAGTTTGTAGTATGAAACATTAAGAAGTGTGGTGAAAGAAGAAAAGCTAATAACCAATTAAGAATCTATTAACTTCACTACACAAGAAAATCCTTTCAAAGTGACTGATTTGGGAGCAAGCCAAAGGACAGGGCAAACCATAGACTTCTTTGGGAAAACTCCTACTAAATCCAACTTCTAAGACAACAATCCAGTAATCCTCTTGACTACCTTCAGAAAGTAGAAAACATTTAAGATAAACATAAAAAGTAGCCTAAGATCAAGTAAGGACTTTGAACCTATCCTGCTTTCGGCATACTCTTAAGGGAAAACATTTAAGGTAAACATAAAAAGTAGCTTAAGATCAAGTAAGGAATTTGAAGCTATCCTGCTTTCGACATACTCTTAAGGGAAAACATTTAAGATAAACATAAAAATTAGCCTAAGATCAAGTAAGGACTTTGAATCTATCCTGCTTTCGGCATACTCTTAAGGGAAAACTTCAAAACAATTGTTTAAGACTAAAAAAGGGATAGGGTTAACCATAAACTTCCTTGATTGGGACTCTACTTAGCATGCAGTCAAAATATCAATAGAGAACGACATCTCAAGTTCTACTCAGCAAGACATGGGCTCACCAACATTCCTTGACTGGTTATACTCTATTGAAATCATTCCCAAAGCAACAATTAGAAGAAAACATAGAGATAAAGCTTATCATGTAGAAATAGAGTACTTTGTAGTAAATCCTACTCTAAATTTTTTGTTCTTTATCAGAGAAAATGGACAGTATGGAAACATAAGGAGAATAACAATTACAGTAAGAAAAACATCACCAATAATATAGACCATGATCCTGTGAATATTCTTGTTTATTTGATGTGCAAGACCAGTCACATACTTTAAGTCCAATGGCTTTCTGTAGTCCAATACTTCTCTTCCCAGCCTACTATATTACAACTACGCAGCTACTTCCACTTAATAACAGTTCAAACAATCAATAACTTTCCAACCCTTTACATTGAGCTGCTCATGGAGTCTTTATAGAAGAATGAGGAGGTGGAGTGAAAGAAAGGGTTCATTTGTCCAATTAATACAAAGTAAATGCTTCTCGGCCTTTGGGAGGCCTAATGGAGAAGATATCTAATGTCTTAACTCTGTTAATTTATTTTTACATTAACTTTCATCTACTTCGTCACTTTTGTTGAATTTGGAGGCTTTTGGTAGGCTTGCAATTACTTTATGAGGTGTCTTTGGAAAAATATATCTGACTGTACATTTAATATGTATTATTTTGAGGTAAATAGAATTGTAGGTGGCATTTCTTGCTTTCCAGGGATTAATTGCTTCAATGAAAGTGGTATTTTGTTGATCTGTCTGTCGTTGATACTTTAAACACTAATTTAGGCTTTAATTTGTGATTTAAGGCTGATTATTCCTTTTTGGATCATCTCTGGTCTTCGAACTGTGCTTTATCCTTTAACTGTGGATTAAGCCTTTTGATTTTCAGGTTTTGACTTTAATCCTTTCTCTTTATTCCTTCTGATACTCTTTACGGATCTTCATGTTTCTTCTACTTTGCTGGTGTATAGGTGGCTTTGGCGCATTGGAAGGTTTCATAAAGGCATCGATGGCCATGACGCATCGATCTGAGATTGGAATTAATCCTTAGAGTCCCTTTCTCTATAATGATTAGGCCTGGGATCTTCATCCTCGGCCTCTGTCACCTTTAGTGACTGTGGGACGGCTTCTATGCTACAAAATCGCCATTAAACCTGCAACAAATATCAAACTTTTAATAAAACCATGCGAATTGGATAAACTTCCTTATAAAGGCTCGAGGTGAAGGCGGAAGAGATGTGTAGAGGGGGATGAATGCATTGATGGAGGATTCCATGTCAAAGAAGTGGAAACCAGTTTTAAAATGACTTTGGCGCGAAGACACATTGGTGGTTTGGCGGAAAACTGGGAATGGTTTTCACATAAGGTTTGGGCAGTAAGTGGTAAGGAACTGGGGGAACACGATACAAGTTAGAGAGTGACACATGTCCCTCTAAAACCGCTCATTTCGCGTTAGAATTGCACGTTGGGGAGAATTGGTGAATTAGGCATGAACTAGGCTCTGGACCATCCGATCTACGGGCTCCAGATCGACGGCCATCGATCAACACGAGTGTTGAAGAATTTTGCGGTCAGATTAGCGGTCAGACCAGATGCGGGCGTCAGTAATCTTTTCGCGTAGCAGGTTGTTTTATCGGTGGGGTGAAATGGTAAGCTTGAATGGGAGCTGTTGGATCGTGAGGATCAACAGTTTAGATCTGTTTCGGGGGAAGATGGTAGATGGAGGGGGAGAACAAGGAGGGACCCCGATGGCCGTTGGATCGTTGGAGGATCAAAAACCAAGATTTAATCGACGAAGTGCATATCAACAGTGAAAAGGGTTGGGGAATCAGGAATTTGAGAAGTGCGATGCGCCGATGGAGCGAGGACTGTTAGATCGAAAATTTGATCAACGGCGGAGATTTACTGGGAGAAACGATCATCGGCGGAAAAAACAAATGGGAGACAAGACTTTGGAATGAGCGAAATGCGATTTGCCGATGGTCTATCGGCGAAAACACATTGGCGGAAGAAAATACAAAGGGGAAGAGGAAACGAGAAACTATGATGATCGACGGTTGAGATCTACCAAGGGCATATCAATCACGTGGATAAATATAAAGGAAAAAAGGGGTTTTGCCGGAAATAATAAAGAGAAAGGGACTTAGGAGATGGGTGCAGAGCGTGGTCTCATGGAGGACTAAGAAGACTAGGGGCTAAACAGAAGAAGGGCCAAGGGCTGAGCGCTTGGTCATGGGCCTAGGTCATATGAAGAAATGGGGGTGGAGGACTTAAGCAGAAAGGCGCTTAAGGTCCTATATGTTAAAAGGGGCGTTTTTAGGCCAAAATGGTGGGTTTCGATAGGTTAGAGAGAGAATTTTTAAACCAAAAAAAGGAGTTTTATGGTTTTAAAAATGGATTTTGAGGGTTTTGAAAGGTAAAGGAGGATAAAATGAGACCTTTGAAGGGGAAAAAAGACTATTTTTAGAGGGAAAACGACAGAATGAGAAGGAGTGAAATGGGCTAAAGTCTATAAAACAGTTCTTTTCAAGAATCAGTAGGCTCTCTTTGAAAAATATTTTGTGGAAATAGCAGTGAAGATGATTTGTAAGATAAAAGACACCAAGAAGGCTTCAAGAACTAGCAATTTTCCATGAAGATGGCTTCTTGAAGGCTTAAGAACATATTTTTCCATCATTTGTTGTGACAAAATTTACTGATGGCTAACAGTGGCTCCACTTGGGGATGGCAGCTCCATGGAGGTGTCAATATCTTAGAGATAATATCTGGAGAGTAGACTAGTGCTTTGAATTTTGACGACCTAATTCTCCTTTGATCATTTTGCTTAAAATATGATCAGTATTCATATTAAAAAACATATTTCTTTCCCCAAACAACTACCTACATAGCCTACTTCCTAACATTTTTTCTTCATAAGGTGCACTTGGACTTGCAAACCTTTTGACATCAACATTTTATTCTTTTATTGAAAGTAGGAAACTAATCTAAATCTACCCTTATAACTTCCATGAGTTTAGTTTAAACAGTTGAACTCATTAGCTTCTCTACCTAACTACTATCTGTCAGGATTAAGCTGTTTGACAGATCTTATTCTCTATATTCTAAAACAGAAATTTAAATACAGAAAAACCAGAATTAAAATATCTAATTTGCTGTAAGACTATGGCATAAAAAAAAGCTACACATAGACTGAAATTTACAGAAAATTGAAATGAAATTGTGAAGGCTTAAGATCTTAAAATTACGAGCATCCTTTTTTCTTTCTTTTAGCTCTGGTTTTGATCCTTTAGAGCTATCTTATTCTTCCTTACCTGGTTCGAGTTTTCAGCATGTTAGAACCATTCTTCTTTGTATCTTTGGCTCAAGTTTTGATCTGATCTGAGCGATTCTAAATCAAACTTACAGGTTCAGGATTTAAGCTTGTTTGAACCTCTGTTTTTCTATCCTAATCTAGTCTACTGATAAGCCAAGATTAAATTGTTTAGCTAATCGGATTCACTAACCTATTAACAGTAAATTGAAATCTATCTAGTCATGATTAGGTTGTATGACTAAATATCAGCGCTTCTTTTGGTAGTGGAATTTAAGCTTGCACACTTTCAAACTCTCTTTATTTTTTGCTATGGGGCTGTACCTTTCTTCTTTCTATAATCTTCCCTCTTTTTCTTTTCTATTGTTTTTGTATTTTTTCAATTTTTCTTTCAAAGAAAAAAACAAAAAAACTAACTAAATGCCCACAGGCTGAGCTTTATCAACATTCCTACCTACCCTAATCTAAGTTTGAAATATTTACATGTTTAGATGACAAATTCTCTTTTCCAATACATCTAGTCAATCGGACGGTTCCATGACTGGTCTTTGCTCATCTCTTTGAGTAGGCAAATATAGTGCAGCCATTTGATTGGTAACAAAAATGAGTAGAACATATGATTGCTTGTTAGAGATAACCATGGTATTCTTTGAATATGAGTCTATAAAATCAAGGTCACCATAGATGGTGACAAAATCTGCTGCATTTGGCTTTTGCAAAGAATCCATGATTGTGAATTTGAGTCCATCAGAACCTCCATGTATTCTAATATAGGATCAACAAAAATCTGATGTGGACTTTCTTCTTCTGGGCCTCCCATGATTGATTGATTGTCTACATCCCAGATAGCTTGGTTCACTGCATCCCTAGTGTAGTCCATGAAATCACCATCATCTTTTTCCTGCACATCAATAAACAGTGAAATTTCTTCTTCTTGTGGGGGAGGGATACTTTCAAAAAACGCTGTAGGGTCTCTGAATTGATATAATTGTTCTTATGAATTCAGGATTTCAATGTTAGTTTCATATCTTTCAACCACCAAGTCTAGGAAAATTTTCTTAATCTTAGGTTTAGCATTGAATTTTGAGCTGAGAAGGATAGCCTTTGGAAGGTCCTCACATTCAAGTTCTGTCAGGTTACTTGATATTAAATAACGAAACTCTGCTATGAAACTTGACTACATTTTTGCAAATTGTTCAGAGTCTTCTATTAGTGGAGTGATTTGGTCTTTGTTATGTTGGGATGTGGAGTGGCAACTATGTTGATTTTAGACTGACAAAAAAGAAAAGTTAGCTAGATATGACAATCTTTAGAGGAAAACTAGTCTTTAACAAAGAAAACTTAATCCTCAAAGTTTCCTAATCATGGGTGTGCACGATGTTTCAATGGTAGTGTGGGCTATCCCAATGGAGTCTTTGCGAAACTAGGGGTAATCAGCAGGCCTACTGATCACCAGTGGAGTCTTTTGTTCTTTTAGGAGTTGTGGAGTCACGAGATGGATGATTTCAAATGTTTTAAAGCAGGCTGTTGTCCACCATCAGCAATTAACTACCAATATAAGGATTTTTGCGGGTCTTCTGAGGTCTTAGGATGTATAAGATGTAATTCACTCAGAATTCCCCAGTGTAGTCGATATTATGTTGGGGTGCTGTGATATGGCAGATTGGCATACCAAATGACAAGGCAACATCAGAACCACTTTGGAACCCTAGGATCTAGCCCTCCTTGATTTAGAGAGGGATCTCTCCATATGTGTTTTACAATGATATGCTTACAGGCTCACGACATGATATTAGGCTACTTATGAAGCACAAGGGATTTGTTTGTTTTTGGTTGGGGATCATTAATTGAGAAGGTCATCTGGAGTGAAGGAGGAAATAAGTAGAACGATGTTTCAGCATGGGAAGATAGGTCAAGAAATAGTGCCAATCCATTGGTCTATGGAGTCATAAAAGGGTTTACTTACACAAAAAATATTCAAGGGTTTCCATAGGGCAAGTCATCTACATCAAAAGATCTCTTTAAGTTGAGTTTGTGGTATGAAACATTAAGAAGTGTGGTGAAAGAAGCAAAGCTAATAACCAAATAAGAATCTATTAACTTCTCTACACAAGAAAAGCCTTTCAAATTGACTGATTTGGGAGCAAGCCAAAGGACAAGGCAAGCCATAGACTTCTCTGGGAAAACTCGTACTAAGCCAACTTCTAAGACAAAAATCCAGTAATACTCTTGACTACCTTCAGAAAGTAGAAAACATTTAAGATAAACATAAAAAGTATCCTAAGATCAAGTAAGAACTTTGAACCTATCCTGCTTTCAGCATACTCTTAAGGGAAAACATTTAATATAAACATAAAAAGTAGCCTAAGATCAAGTAAGGACTTTGAACCTATCCTGCTTTCGACATACTCTTAAGGGAAAACATTTAAGATAAACATAAAAAGTAGCCTAAGATCAAGTAAGTACTTTGAACCTATCCTTCTTTCGGCATACTCTTAAGGGAAAACTTCAAAGCAGTTGTTTAAGACTAAACAAGGGACAGGGCTAGCCATAAACTTCCTTGACTAGGACTCTACTTAGCATGCAGTGAAAAGATCATTCGAGAACGACATCTCAAGTTCTAATCATCAATACATGGGCTCACCAACATTCCTTGACTGGTTATACTCTATTGAAATCATTCCCAAAGCAACAATTAGAAGAAAACATAGAGATAAAGCTTATCAGGTAGAAATAGGGTACTTTGCAATAAATCCTACTCTAAATTTGTTGTTCTTTATTAGAGAAAATGGACAGTATGGAAACATAAGGAGAATAACAATTACAGTAAGAAAAACATCACCAATAATATAGACCAGGATCCTATGAATCTGCTTGTTTATTTGATGTGCGATACCAGTCATATACTTTAAGTCCAATGGCTTTCTATAGTCCAATACTTCTCTTCCCAACCTACTATATTACAACTACTCAGCTACTTCCACTTAATAACACTTCAAACAATCAATAACTTTCCAACCCTTTACAATGAGCTCCTCATGGAATCTTTGTAGAAGAATGAGGAGGTGGAGTGAAAGAAAGGGTTCATTTGTTCAATTAATATAGAGTAAATGCTTCTTGGCCTTTGGGAGGCCTAATGGAGAAGATATCTAATGTCTTAACTCTATTAATTTATTTTTACATTAACTTTCATCTACTTTGTCACTTTTGTTGAATTTGGAGGCTTTTGGTAGGCTGAAAATTACTTTATGAGGTGTCTTTGGCAAAATATCTCTGACTATGCATTTAATATGTATTATTTTGAGGTAAATAGAACTGTAGGTGGCATTTATGGCTTTCTGGGGATTAATTGCTTCAATAATCTGGCATTTTGAAGCGGTCTTTTGTTGATCTGTCTGTCTTTGATACTTTAAACACTGATTTAGGCTTTAATTTGTGCTTTAAGGCTGATTATGCCTTTTCGGATCATCTCTAGTCTTCGAACTGTGCTTTATCTTTATCTGTGGATTAAGCCTTTTGATTTTCAGGTTTTGACTTTAATCCTTTCTCTTTATTCCTTCTGATACTCTTTATGGATCTTCGTGTTTCTTCTGTTGTGTTGGTGTATAGGTGGCTTTGGCACATTGGAAGGTTTCATAAAGGCATCGATGGCCATGACACATCGATCTGAGCTTGGAATTAATCCTTCAAGTCCCTTTCTCTTTATTGATTAGGCCTGGGATCATCATCCTCGGCCTCTGTCACCTTTAGTGACTGTGGGACGGCTTATATGCTACAAAACTAACATTAAACCTGCAACAAACATCAAAATTTTAATAAAACCATGAGAATTGGATAAACTGCTTTACAGAAGCTCGGGGTGAATGCAGAAGAGCTATGAAGAGGGGGATGAATGCATTGATGGAGGATTCCATGTCAAAGAAGTGGAAACCAGGTTTTAAACTGACTTTGGCATGAACACGCATTGGTGGTTTGGCGGAAAACCAGGAATGGTTTTCACGTAGGGTCTAGGCGGTAAGTGGTAAGGAAATGGGGGAACACGATATAGGTTAGAGAGTGACGTGTGTCCCTCTAAAACCACTCATTTCACATTAGAATTGCACACCAGGCAAAATTGGTGAATTGGGTGCGAAAGAGGCTTTGGACCGTCTGATTTACAGGCTGCAGATCGACGGCCAGTGATCAGCGTGAACGTTGAAGAGTTGTGCGGTTGGATTGGCGGTGGGACCAGATGCGGGCGTCAGCAATCTTGTTGTGTAGCAGGTTGTTTTATCGGCGAGGTGAAATGGTAAGTTTGAATGGGAGCCGCTGGATCGTGAGGATCAATGGTTTAGATCTGTTCTAGGGGAATATTGTAGATGGAGGGGAAGAAAATGGAGGGACCCCGCTAGCCGTTGGATCGTTGGAGTATCAATGGCCAAGATTTAATTGACGGAGCACATATCAGCGGTGAGAAGGATTGGGGAATGAGGAATTTGGGAAGTGCAATGCGCCGATGGAGCGAGGACCGTTAGATCGAAAATGAGATCAACGGCGGAGATTTACTTAGAGAAACGATCATCGGCGGAAAAAAGAAATGGGAGACATGACTTTGGAATGAGCGAAATGCGATTTGCTGATGGTCTATCGGTAAAAACACATTGGCGAAAGAAAATACAAGGGGGAAGAGGAAACATGAAGCTGCGATGACCATTCGATCTCATAGATCGACGGTTGAGATATGTTGGGGGAATATCAATCGGGCGGAGAAATATAAAGGAAAAAAGGGGTTTTGTGGGAAATAATAAAGGGAAAAAGACTTAGGAGACGGGTGGAGAGCGTGTTCTCGTTGAGGACTAAGAAGACCAGAGGCTAAATAGAAGAAGGCACAAGGGCTGAGCGTTTAGTCACGGGCCTGTGTCATATGAAGAAATGGGGGTGGAGGACTTAAGCTGAAAGGCGCTTAAGGTACTATATGTTAAAAGGGGCATTTTTAAGCCAAAATGGTGGGTTTCGATAGGTTAGAGAGAGCATTTTTAAACCAACAAAATGAGTTTTATGGTTTAAAAAAGGGATTTTGAGGGATTTGAAAGGTAAAGGAGGATAAAATGAGACCTTTGAAGGGAAAAAAAAAGACTATTTTTAGAGGGAAAATGACAGAATGAGAAGGGGTGAAATGGGCTAAAGTCTATAAAACAGTTCTTTTCAAGAATCGACACGCTCTCTCTGAAAATTATTTTTTGGAAATAGCAGTGAAGATGATTTGTAAGATAAAAGACACCAAGAAGGCTTCAAGAACTAGCAGTTTTCCATGAAGATTGCTTCTTGAAGCCTTAAGAACATATTTAGCCATCATTTGTTGTGACAAAATTTATTGATGGCTAACACAATGTTAGATGGATCTAAGCTAGTTCCAGTTGAGGGAAACAATGTCTTATTTTTAGATTATCATTATTATGTATATGTTTGAGATGAAATTCAAAATTCACATTATGTTTTATTTTCTTCACATGACCATATCATTCTCTTTTTTATTTTGGTTTATCTTGTTTTCCTTGAATGGTTTGTTTGTTTCAATGCTTTGAGTGGTTTGTATGTTTTTGTGTTTGGATTTGGTTGGTAATGTTTGTTAATGTTACAATTGCACAATATTGTCAATAGTTTGTTTGATGATTGATATTGCACATTTATTTAATTTAATTTTATTACAAGTTTTGACAACTAATTAATTTTAAATAATTAATTTTGAATTTTTTTAATGAGTTGTCAAATTTATAAAAAATTTACATTATTTGTTTCTCCAAACAATTATCACATCTCTTTCAAGAATATTTTATTTGTTTTGATGTTTATAAATATACATTTTCCTCTTATAAATGTTTTGAATACAATATTTTATGCAAAATATATATATATATATATATATATATATATGAAAAAAACATACAATAATTATATATAAATATAACATTATTATATATATTGAAAAATATATGTTTTGAATCTATATATATATATATATATATATATATATATATATATATATATATATATATATATATATATATATATATATATATATATATATATATATATATATATAATTTTATGATCGTGACTTGTATTTTCAACCTATAAAGCGTCCTCTAGCTTCATCGTCACAACATGGGCACATGTACTCTCATAGCAAGGGAAGGTATGAGCGTCAATGTGTTGAAGCTTCTACCTCACTAACTTTTGGTTACGTCTGTGTTTCCGGCCTATCGATCCTTTGTTTCCTCTCTTCTTTGGCATCACAAAGAGTTACTAGCAATCTTCTCCCCTCGTGTTGTGCGTAATGAGAAGCAATTTGTCGTGGGAATTATTCACACAGAGCACTCTAGTGGGAAGAATCTTATTCATACAGAGAAATCTGTCCTAAAGTTTGTGATTGACAATTTTTATTAGTGCAGGTGGGGTTTTGATGGGGAAAAGTTCAGATCCTTTCTTGATCGATAATCCTAAGGGGGTAGGTCCCCTTGATTCCGAGGAAATACTTGGAGAAAACAAAGAATATGGAGCGGAACCATCACCTGCTCTTATGAAGGTTGATGTTCCTTGGTCTTCCAGAAGGGAATCCATGTCAGAAGAGGAGCGAATTTCAAAATCTGTTATGGGGATACTTAACAAATTAACTGCTGAAAAGTTTGATGTTCTCAAATGTCAACTTATAAATTCGGGGATTAACTCAGCAGACATTCTGGTGCGAGTAATGCTTCTTATTTTTGACAGGGCAGTGATGGAACCAACATTTTGCCCCCATTTATGCTGAGTTGTACCATGATCTACATACAACACTCCCTCAATTTCCACCTAAAGAACCGGATGGAAAACCAATAGCATTCAAGTGGATTCTTATTAACACTTGCCAAGAAGAATTTGAAGGTGCAGATAAGCTGCGAGCTGAAATAAAATATTTTTCAGCCATAGATCAAGAAGCCGAACGATGTGACAAGGAAAATAAGAATTTGAACGACATGACAAGGAAATGATAGTAAAGCTTCGCACTCTTGGAAACATTAGGTTTATTGGGGAAATTTTCAAGAAGAAGGTGGTAGCTAAAAAATTTGTTCATCATATTATTCAGCACTTGTTAGGCATAGATGCGAAGGCTAGTCCAGCTGAAGAAAATGTGAAGACTCTTTGCTTGCTTTTGAATACTGTGCGAAAACAGGTTGAGAAAAACCCAATGAACCACAGTATCATTGATTATTATTTCGCCTCAATGAAGCAGGTAAGTAGCAATCAATATCTTGAATTTCAAACAAGATTCATGGTTGGGAAGGTTCTGTTGGAAATATTAATTCCAACTGCACACTGGCAGGGAGGATTGAAACTTAAAGTCTGATGGGAATTTGAAGGATAGCAGTAGCAAGAATTTTTTTTTTTTTCATCTACACTCCATCACGCATTTAACCCTGCAAATTTCAATTTTTGGTTCAAAAGGTCGTAGCCTGTGTTTGTTGTGTTTACATTCAAGTTCGTGGTCTGCACCACATTACCTCCTGCCTTAAACCATTTCCACCAACCGTCTTATTTGCTGCCATTTGTATTTTGATTTAAATGGGCCATGGCAAGTGTTTGTGGAGCCCATAGTCCACGTTCACAAGGCCAAATGCCAATCAACGCCCTATCACATAGAAATGAGCTGATGTGGATCAGCCCCCAAACGGACCCGATAAAAAATTAAAATGTGAATTAAGTTTTATCGCGTGTCCGGAAGTTGATGTCACACCAGCCAGAAATGGATGCAATAAGCATTCTTCAAATCTGCCTAATTTTTGTTTGAAGTCCGCCGAGTTCCACCATCGGCCAATAGTGCATTGTCACACCTGTTAACATCTGCCCATATCAACAGGAGTGATTATCATTTATTTTATATCAACGGTAACCCATGGGCACAAGTAGTCTGTTGTTTAAAGCCAAGGGGTGCCTCCGCAGTTGACTTTGGCCATCGCGCTATGACCGAAGATCGACAGTGGATCTTCAGTGTGGGAGCACAATGCCGATGGTCAGTCCAGACCATGAGGTGCCTCTGCAGTGACACACTGCGTGTTAGGGTCCCATGATTTAGCAGATTGGTAGACCAAATGCACAGGGTAACATGAAACCAGTCTTTGGAGTCCTAGGACCTGGCCTTCCTAGACTCAGAGATGGCTCTCTCTATTGTATGCAAATAATGTGAACTTTTTTCTATTAGGGTTTGATTTCAGGCTAGTTTTTAAGTGTAGGGTTTGTTGTTTGTTTGGTTGGGTAAGATAATCAAGTAGGATAGGTGGAATGAGAGGTCATCAAATCATTGGGCTATGGAGTCTATGAAAGTCATAGATATCTTAAAAATAAGTTAGAGTGCATCACAGGGCAAATCTAGTGTCATCAATGGATCTTTAAGGTTATGTGTGAAGTTAAATGGACATTAAGTTGGTGAATCAAGGTAGGGCAAAGGGCAGTGAAGTATCGTTTGTCATATACCCATAAACAAGAAGGTCTCAAATACTGATAAGCAAAAGATAATAATCATGAGATAGGGCAAACCATTAACTCAATGACCATACTTAAACAAATAGATATCCAATATGAACAATTCAATGAAACAAAGAAAGAAAGAAGACTTATCTAAATTTAGTGATTTCACCTTCAAGGTTTGAAAACATATAAGATAAAAAATAAAATTAATCAAAGAAGAGGGAACTCCTAAGCATCATTTGATCAAGCTACAAAGAAATTTGAGGCAAACTTCTCAAGTATGGACAAAGGGCATGATCAAAACATGGCTCTTTGGCTAAACCTAGCAAGTAACACATCAAAGAGAAGTTCCACAAATAGAGTTTAGATAGCATCAAGTAAGCATGGATAACTATAAAACATATTTGAAAACTACTTTCTTAAACCATTAATGAAAAAAACAAGCTCATGTGGGTCCAAGGAGCAGCTAAGAATTCCATAAACTAACCCAACAGAGGAAAACATCAAGACAATAGTAAATAGGAAGGACTAAGCTGCCTCAAACAACATTTATTAGCCTATACTTTTCTGATCTACTGCATAATAGAAGGATGGACACAATGATAAATAAGAAAAAATGAAAAAATTAGAGACACATCACCATTAACCAAGCTCATGGATCCTGCAAGAAAGCCTTCATCATCATCAATCAAAGCAAATCATTCACAAGCTCCACAATACCAAATTTCTCTTCAACCTCAAAAAACCATGTATTGCTCTAAAAACTCAGCAAATGCTAAAATTTACAATGAAGCCCTCATGCTCTATTTATCTTTAGCAAGAGAGGGAAAAAAACCCTAGATAGGGATGGAAAATGTCAAAATCAGTCATAAATGTCATAAATGCCGAAGACACCATAAAAGGCCCAAGGCACAAAATATCCTATGGAATAAATGCAAAAATAACTTCTAGCACCTAATTCTAGATTGATTTGCTTCAAAAAACACTAAAATATGATTTTGCAATAAATGAGTGTGTTTTGTTGACTTTTGGCCAAAAACACACTACACAGTCCATTAGTGCAACGCCACCTCAGGCAGAAAATAGGTACTTTTGCAGCCAAGTTTTGGACCCCTTCCCGATGTCGGATTTTTCTCCGTGATGGCGCGTTGGAAATCCTGAGGAGTCTACTTTACAAAAATAATCTTGGTTTTCTGATCCAGCCCATGTAACCTGTCCAAAATGGAAAAATACCAACAATTCTTTGTGCGCAACGCCAAGCCTGAAAAGGAGGCAGAATGGTGAAAATTTAGGTGTGTTTTGACCTTTTGAGGGGTCAAAATTGCTCTAATTTCTCTAAGATTTTGTGAGAAAAGTGTAATAGTGATGAGAAATCCAAAAATTTTGATTTTTCCCTCTGAGGATGCTCTAGGGATTAGTGCAACGCCAGTGGTGCTGCGCTGATAGGCCTTCAAACTCACAAAAAACAAAAATTTATCCAAATTCCCTCAAAATTTGTGGAGGTCTCCTTCAAAGGGTTTGGGAGACCTATTGAGAAGCTGATGCCAAAACACCAAGGCTTTCATGACCTTTTTCTTCCTTTAGTGTTTGGATTTCAATGAGGGCCTTCTTCAGTTTGGCACAAGCAAGTCTGTTTTTCATTGCATAATGCTTGGTCATATTTTTCTAGAGAGCAAGCTCCTTTTTATCTTCTTAAAGTAATTGTGTTCATTCTTTTAATACTGAATGATACGTTGTGCCATTTCAAAATCTCTCTCCCATTCCCTCATTTGTGCATCTTTTCTCTGGAGCAGTAACCTAGTGGCCATCTCCTCATCTTCGTCATCACTGTCAAGGTCAATGAATTGGGGTTCTTGTTTAGTTTGCCTAACTCCCTTACCTTTATTATCTATTTTCATCTTTTATTTTCCCTTTTCAAGCCTTTGAGCTGATGTAGATGGCAAGGTCCCTTTCCTTTTGGAGGCAGCAAACACATGCCTTGGCCCTCTTTGGTATGTGCATGAAAGAGGTGTGATGATGTTTCTGTTGGTCTCTTTGTCATGGCTGTGATCGTCATTCAGAATATGAGCCTCTTCCCCTTTTTCACTGTCACCATGACTAGAACTTCTTTCATCATTGTTTTCTGCCATGTCATCATTTTCTTTTCACTGAAGGGATGATTTTTGTCATGACTATCATGACAACTGTCATGATTGTCATGACTATTTTCCTCTTTGTTGTCTTGTCCCTCACTGTATTCTTTATCATCTACCCCTTTGCCACTTTCTTTTACCTCCTCCTCATTGTGATCTGTCTCATTTGCCTCAATGTTGCCTTCAATTTCTGTGTTGTCCAGCTCTTCATCTTCCTCATTGTCCTCTTCTTGATTCTCTATTTCTGCCCCTGTCTCTTCTTGCAGGCTTGAACAACCATCACTGCTTAGACTGTCTTTTGTGTCCTCCTATTCATTTGCTTCATTTCTATCATCCTAAATGCTTATGTCCCTTTGACTGTCAACTTCCTCATCTTCATCAACATCCTCTTTGTCAGCACTTTGTTCATCAGTATCATTATTTTCCTCACTTTGGGTTGATTCACTTGCACCATTACCCTCACTGCCATTAATTTGTTCATAATTTCCACTTTCATCCTCTTCATTTGATGCATCAATAGAAGGGGAAGAATGGATGTTTCCTTAGCGTGAGGGCATTTGTGCAGATGAGGAGGATAAATTTGGTTGATGAGGAGGTTGTGGGCTTGTGAAGACTTCATGTGATATGAATACGTCCCAAGGTATAACTTGATGTTCCAACTGATGTAATACCACCATCTTGATCAAGTAATGATGAAATACACTTTGCATTTGTTGGGAAGGACTCTTTCTCCGGACAACAAAAGACATTTTGTCCATACTTCTATAGAGGTAGTAGGGAATGTTGAGCATCTTAACCCTTGTGAAATGCATGAGGAGTCTAAGATGGTAGGAATAAAGCCTGTAGTACCTCCCCTCACAGGTGAATTACTTCATGATAACAATCATCAAGGGTGAAAATCTCTGTTTAAGGTGTGAGAAGGGAAAAACAAACTTGGAGCCTTGTCTATACCTAGTTTTGATAAATGGCTCATAATGATCCTTGTCCAATTTGGCCTTCTTAAACCACTTTTAACCAATAGTAGCAATACCTGTGGCATCAGAGATGGTATCTACTGATAGTTAAAAATCAACCCCTGCCAAATTCACCTGTTTGTTATGGAGGTTGAGGACAAAAACCTTGTAAGCTCTGGGTGGTGTTGTACTAGTTTGACCTTCTCACAAAATTGAAAACATCCCATATTTTGGAAACATTGAGGTGATAGCCAATGTGTTGTGGGGTTCAACTCTGTTTACTTTCCCTCCCTTATGATTTGGTCTCATAGGCCCTTGGCCTCTTTCACTGCTACTACTATCTTCAGCTCTTTACATGGTGATAGGAGATGCTTGTTGACAAACTAGGGTTTGGAGGAGCAAGATGAAGATGGTGGTGAAGTGAACTTCTTGTGAATGAGTGATATGGAGGCTAGGTTTTAGGAATGCTTGCTTTGGATCTTAAGAGGGTTCACCTTGAATCATGAATTGTGACCACACTAATTCACCCTCCCTTAAATGACACTAAACTTGTTCAAGGAGGCTAAAAACAAAGGGGTAAAATGTATTTGAGACCTAGGATTTGAACACCTAGGGTTTAATTACATTTTTAGCCACCAAATTATGAAAATTGCTTGTGGGTCAAGGAAGAGAGACCACCCACTAGTTTTTTTCTCCTCTATAGGCCTTTGAATGCAACTTGGAGGATGATTTTGAGCCTTGGGGAAAGCAATTTTTCTTACTGGAGGCGCTTTACATTAGCGCAGTGCCCCGCCCGAGCAGTCGGGTCGGCCTGTTAGCGCAGTGTTGTTGAACCCTTAGTTACACTGAGAGGGGGGCTGAATAATTTTAACACATTCATGGAATTTTAAACTTATTTACACCTTCATTTCATGATCAACTTAATATGTGATCAATCTTAATTTGTGAGCAGCAAGTTTTAAACAGATTAGATAATGTAACAACAGTATTAATATGTGAGCAACAAGAATTAAACAGATTAGATATATGATATCAACACATAGACATCATGCACATAGACAATAGATATAAGTGGAAACCCATAAGGGATAAACCACATCTTATTCTTGTTGTGATGCAAAGGCAAGCTCCAACTCCCTCTCACCACTGATTTTTTGTAGGCTCCAACCTACAGGAGCTTCCTACCTCAACTCTGCAAGCTACAACTTGCAAGGAATCTCCAACTCCCATCTATTTTCTGTAGGCTGCAACCTACAGGAGGCTCCTACCTCAACTAGCTACAACTGACATCTATCAAGCTACAACTTGATATGGAAGCACCAGCTTCCTCACATTACAATCAAATCATATGCTGATTTACCTGGATATCATCTCTGTTTTCCTCCTTCTTCACTGTTGTCCTCTAGATTTTTTATCTACCTTATATTATCTCTAGATCTTCACAGCTTCTCTATCTGTTCCTCCTTCTTCTTACCCTCTCTGTCTCATTTCTCCATTCTCTAACCTCTCTATGCGTATCTATGTGATATCATTTATATATTTCACCTCATGACTGTTTGTATTCCACAGGGAATTCAAAATGAATAGCCATGACTCTTTGAATTCTGCCTTCTAATTTCTTTGTCCATCTCATTCAGAGGAATATAGCAATATGTACAAATTTTAATTTTACAGTGGAGTTTTATTTTCCTACAGACTTTCCATTGCATCACAAACAATATAAAATAAATAAACTTTACATTTTCAGTTACAATAAATATTTGAATTCAACCCATTCAGTTCTTGGCTCACTATATGTTTGTCTTTTCTATTTTTGTAGTGTAATAGTTCTGCATACTCTCCTGATTTATATGCATGTACATTTTCCAAATTATGTTCTAAATATGGCAGCATTATTAATGCGATAGTTTTCTTCAACGTTCATGGTTTGGCTCTAACACTTTACCAATTCAATCTTTGATTCAAAAACCAAACCCAATTCACAATACTCATATGCGGTTCTTTAAACCTTGATTTAAATTCGAGCTTCACCTTTCCTTCATTCATAAATCTGAATATACAGTACTTATATAATAGTCCACATTATATAGCCTGTACCTACATTAAACTGAGTTTCGGCCCCACAGTGTATTATCATACTTTCATTGTTTGACTATGTTAAACCCAAGGTAGCCATATAACCCGATACATATAAATTTCTGGCCCATAGCACATTACAAACCATATATATAAGTCTCGGCGTATAAATTAGGTTTTAAAATTTAACCCCAATGGTCAATAAGCCATATTGAAACCTGAATTTGATTTATAACCAAAAACCCGATGAACACTCAAGTTCGTTCGGGCCCCACATGTCAAACCTATTTAAATAAACATTCATATGCAACTCCAATACTCTGCTTCAAAACACAAAAAATCTGTGGTCACAATATACCAACCAACTATACAATTATACCATGCAGACAACTCAATCCTGTGAAAGAGCAACCTTGGTAAGGAGACCCAAATTATACATTTCCTTACGTTATTATTCCATTATCGCATTAAATCATCAAATATTGTTGGGCCCACATATTCATCCCTTTATGATAACAACACCATACTTTTAGCCCACGGAACATTTCCTTCGCTTTAATGTATGTCCACGCAACATGTATTAAACCAAAGGTAAATCTTTCCCACTTGTCTCATACCAAGTTCATACTTTTTTTAAACAATGGCCAACACATATAAGTCAAACCTCATATCAACCCTTTTTCACAACATAAACTTAATGTTATAAATTTAACTTGAGTTTTTACTCACCAACTCCCTACCATTCAATTCTATGGTTTGACTTTGATTAAACCACTTACATGTTTACGACTCACATTTCCATTTCACACATTAATAAAACTCAATTATCAAAATGTTTAATATAGGCCCCACATCTTAACTCTTACCTCTTCACCAGTTAACACCCCCACAGCTTTGATTGCGACCACCCTTTGATCTTTCGTCTTTTCCATTGTAAGGAAATTGCATATTTTAAGAACATAACTTTAACTCGGACCCATAGCAGCCATACTACTTACCTCGCCTTAACCTTCATGCATATTCATGGTGCGAGCGCCATCGATCTCCGATGTCACCCGATCGAATGAAAATCACATTTTTTAAACGCGGAACTTTAACTCGAAAAAAAAATAGGTGGTAATTGAATACCACCATCAACCATGTGTCAAGCGCCGAATATTATCGCATTCCAAAATGAAAAAACCACTTACCATTTTTTGGTCACGCGAAACCCGTCTATGGTTTCGTAAAACCCACCTTCACGTTCACGATTCCACCTTCTATTAGACACACTGTTCCATTAACCAGTTCTGCTTCGCTCCTTCACAGTTCTAACCACTGCCACTGTTCAATGAACTATCCAATCTTCAAGCCCAATTCTTCAGTGCCTTTATTTGTGTAAGATCCACCTTCAGCTTCGCATCCTTAACTTGGATTCTAAATATGATCCAACGCCTCTGTCCTTCGCTCAAGGATCCACAACACTTGCCCTGCTTCATTCCATTTGTTTATACAACTCTATGAAATGAGATTTGACCCTATTCAATTTTTGATTGCGTCTTCACAACCATTTGGTTCAATATGTGCTAGCGCCTCATTATTCCAATTGTTGTTTGTTCACAAACCATTCTTTGTGCCTTATGAAGCTCCATTGGCTTCATATTCTACTGCACATTCCGAGACTCCATACTTCATTCCAAAAGCAATCGTGGGTGAATTCAACATTCCAGATAAACTTTTAAAGACCTCTACTCCATCGTTTTACTGTCTAATCGCTTCATTTAAGGTCCGAACAACCCAAATATCAAATTATATAAAATAAAACCCTGAAAGCTAATTTTCCAAAAGCTGGGTCTTGCAAGAGGAAAGGAGTTCATTTTGTACTATCTCTAATAACCTCTTTCTACTGCTACAGTGCAAATAATCTTTGACTCTGTTCTTCTCATGTTCCAAACTCTCTTCGGCCTTTATCAAATATTCTTGAGAAGAAAGCTCTGAGATCCAGATTTCAGCCTTTCTGGAATAATAACTTCGTTTATTTTGCAACAGGGGTTCTTCAAAGTCACTCTTATACAAATCAAGGTCAGCCTCCACAAAAAAATTGGGAATGTTTTTCAACAGAGTTTTGTCAATTTTCTCTCCATCGCGCTCTCAATTAATGAGATTAATCACTAAATTCTTCACAAAAATGTTCATTGTAGGATAGGCCTGCTCACAAAAGGCATGCTCTCTGTTTAATGATGGTAGACCTTCGCAGTGATTTATTCTTCAATCAATTCCCTGTATTTGTCATAAACTTGCTGAGGGTAGTTGTGAGGGGGCTTTTGGTTGCACAGTTTGTACAAAGTGCTATAAAAATATGTGTACTCCTTTACACAAAACTCCAACTCATCATTTAAAGCTCCTTCCGAGTCCTTTGCCAACTTAAGGAAAAAACTTAACAGCCCATCCTTGCTCCAGGTCTATGACATCAACACTGCTCATCTTCGCTTCTTTGCCTTATTACTGTTTCTTCTTTGATCTTTTGCTTTATTGATAGTTCAGGTGCTACTCTTGTCTTCTCCTTTGCCATCAATGACAATATTTCCAACAGTCTCCCCCTTTGGCATTAACGGCAACACATCCACCGATACTCCAATGCTTCCTCCAAGTCTTCCTCCCCCTTTCATTTTGAAAGGTGTGTTTTGTCTTCCTCTGCCTATTTTATTTTGCTTGCTTTTTCTCCCCATTTGACATCAATGGCAAAGGGTTTCACATCTCCCAATGTAGATTCTATATTTTCATTTCTTTTCTCTGAGTTTTGTTTAGGCCTTCTTCTTTTGACTTTATACCTTGCTGCTCCAGAATGGTGTACACGAGTTTTTGAGAGAACACTTTTGAGAATTATTGAACTTGTATATACACAATAAGTTGATACCATCCCAAAGCACAGACTCCTTGCACTTGTATAGAGTGTAGGTGATGATAGAACAACCATATATAATCAGACTTATATAATCAGAGATGCATCATTGGACCAAAACTAAAATACTGAGAATGCTTCAAATATACTTCAGTCTCTAGCATGATCTTCATCAGAAATACATATCTGTTGAGGAAGATTGTAGATGGAATATGTCTTCTTCTTCAATACACATCTGTAGTACAACATCTATTTAATTATGATGATGCCAATATATCTTTTATAGCTATGGTTCACCTTTCCTTCTTGTTGGTGGTGATATAAGCTAGGATGTTGACAGGGATATTATACTTAATAGCTGAAAGGTCCTTGTTACTGATGTGAACAATGAATCAACCCAGAGCTTACAATTTATCGTGAGATTAGATGAAATCTTTCAGTCTAAGAGACCAAATGACTTTACTGCTTGTACAATGTACTTTAAAAAAAAAACCTTGAGGCTAGATACATTCAATGTATTGGTCAGTCTCACTTATCAACCATGCAATTTTATTTATGACATAAGGTGGTATGCATGTCAATGATCAATCTATCTTTAAAGGTGAATTACCAGCAAATCCTTTATGCGGAAGTAGGATTTAGATGAATTAATAAAAGACTTTTGAGCTTCAAATGGTAATCACTACTAGTCCTTCATATTTCAGATACTTTAACTATTCTTTCATGATGATTTTTCAAAAAAAAACATCTTCAAGTTGTTTAATTGATATCTCAGCCAACAGACTTCACACAGTTTTAAGAATGATCTTAAGAAAGAGGCCTTGAATATATATCTAAACTGACTTGAGGAAGGCATGCAGTTATATCTAGAAATAGATAATGCTCAATATACTACTTCAAGTGTAAACAAGATAATGATCCTTTTGCCCTTTCATTGACCCTTTTATGCTTTAATAATGCAGATAACGCTGGGATACTACCTTGATGTACTCTTGCCATAATCCTTTGATCCTGAGGACCTGTACCATACTGCTGCTCCACTAATAACACTTGGTATTTTGTTGATAGGCATGCTTCTTGTACCAAATACCAATTGATAATAATCTAATAAACCATGCAGAGATTTCACTTTAGCTCGCATATGAACCCATAGTTAATACAACCTTCATAGTTTCTCCTATTGAGCTCTCCACTGTTCTCAACAACAATCATCAATATACTGAATATGATCTTGGCATCATTAACCTTTTGCTTATTCTGTCATTATGGTTTAAAAGAATGTCACTGCATTTTCCTTTCTAGGACTGCTTCAGAATCATTGCTGCTTTATATACAATTCAACTGTTCTAACATAAAGATCTTTGGGAAGACATCTTCAATTTCTATACTAGGAATCTTCATGGGCAGATCACTCAAAGATTTATCACTTACTTAATTGCACTCATCCAAGGGGAATTTTCATCGATGAATGATGTAATGACATAATGATGATAGGCACTTCTCTTACTCATCCTTCTTAATGTGATTCATTGTTAATTCTAGCAATATGATGCACAATGTGATAATCCTTTATGGGTCTTTCCAGTTCTGTAGCTTGAATCATAAATTTTGTGATTTAACCATTCATCACTTAGTGTGTTGTCATCTTCTTAGCTTACATGTTCTTGGCTAAAGTTCCTTCTACCATCATGGTTCCTTGCTACCTTCTCTTCTTCCATCAACCTGTTGTCTATTGTGTGCTTCAGGTATTCTCCTTCCTCTATAGTTATCTGTTGAAGAAATTGTTTTTTCTCTTCCTGATCTTATAGTTGTTCTCATTCCAGGGAACTCTTCTTAAACTAATTTCATGGGGACTATTTTTGAACTTCTCTCCCCCTGGGATGTTGCTTCATATCTATCACTAGTTGGATATTTTTGTTGCTTCCTAGAGTATCTCCCCCTGAGACTATGATGGATTCATTATGTTATTGAGGTAACAGGCTCCCCCTTTCTCTTTTCCTTCCATACTTTATTGGGGTTCTTCATAATGTCTGCACTTCTTTTTTATTCATAGTTTTGTTTGATTTGATTGGATTCCATCATCTGTCTAGAGTTCTTTAAAGTATATGGCAGTTTACATTCTTTTTCTTTGTGACCAAGCTTGAGGCATACATAACATCTTATTTTACCAAGGTACGTTTGAGCTGATGTATAATATTTTTTGCTCCCTTTTAAACATAATTTACATTCAACAAGTTTATGTCCAAAATTATTGCATGCATAACAGTATCCATGGAAATGATTTATGTACCTGGTGTGTGGTTGTCCTTTCGATTTGTTTGCTTGAGGTAGTCTTCTCGTTTGCTGCATCTTTTGCTGGTTAAAGTTGATATTCCTTGTCTTACAATGTGTTGCAATATGTCTTGGTTTATGACAAGAGAAACATGTGATATTTTTCATAGTTGGAAAGAACCTCCTTTGACATCTTCCGAATTTGTTCAATTCATCCTTAGGAGTGTATGAGCCTTTTGCAATTGATTGTTTCATCCTCTCATTATCTGTCCTTTCATGTTGCTGCTTGTTTTTGTTTGTTTCTTTACAAATCATGTTCTTGTTGGCTTCTACTTCTGTAGGAATCTTCTGAGCTACTTCATTATCCTTTACAACTTTTACAAAAATGATATTCCTGTTATCTTCTACTTTGGACTTACTTGTTTCTCCTTCATAGCCTATCCCAGTCTTTATGAGAGGAGACCTTTGAGCATTTAGAATTTGGTCCAACTGTCCAAAGCTTTTCATTTGTGGAATATTCATAATTAGTTCACTTTGGGCCTTTTCTAATTTCATCCTTAGGCTTACCATCTCTTCTTCCAATCTTCCACATTCCAGACTTTTCTCTCTCATTTGTTGTAGCAGAGTGTCTTATACTTTCCTTGCTTCTTCAAGTTATGTCTTCAGGCCAACAATTTCTTTCTTATCACATATTTGCACCAATTTCTTAAGGTCTTTGTTTTCATTCTTCAATCTTTCTATTTCAGTCAAGGTTGTGTCAAGATTGGTTTGTTCTTTCACTATTATTTCTTCATGGAACTTACTTCCATTCACACTAGCAGGTACCTCATTTGATTGAAAATTTTCCTTTTGACATGAATTTTTCTTATTCTTGATTCTCTTCTCCGTCTTGACAATGCAGCCACTAGTGTCTCCTTCATGCATGAAATGCAATCTATCCCAGATTTCCTTTGCGGAGGTTAGATCCATTATTAAATCAAGATCCTTGTTATGAAGACTATTATATATCAGACAATTTGCCTTGGCATTCTACTTTTGTTCTTGCAAAGAGGGAGAGTCTGTGCAGCAACCATCACATACAAGTTTCCATACCTCAGGTTCATAAGCCATTAATTTTGTTTTAACCTTATCTCTCCATTCAGGAAATTTTGTTGTATTTAGAACAGGTACATTTTGATAGTCCATGACTCAACCAGATCTCCTTCAAGCTATTAGGCTTACACCAAAAGAACCTACTCTGATACCAATTGTTGAACCCTTAGTTAAACTAAGAGGGGGGGGGGGTCAGTTTAACACATTCATGGACTTTTAAACTTTCTTTTAAACTTATTTACACCTTAATTTCATGATCAACTTAATATGTGAGAAATATTAATTTGTGAGCAACAAGTATTAAACAGATTAGATAATGTAACAGCTGTCTTAATATGTGAGTAGAAAGAATTAAGCAGATTAGATATACCATATCAACACATAAACATCATGCACATAGACAACATATATAAGTGGAAACCCATAAGGGAGAAAACCACATCTTATTATTGTTGTGATGCAAAGGCAAGCTCCAACTCCCTCTCACCACTAATTTTCTGTAGGCTCCAACCTACAGGAGGTTTCTACCTCAATTCTACAAGCTACAACTTGCAAGGAAGCTCCAACTCCCATCTATTTTCTGCAGGCTACAACCTACAGGAGGCTCCTACCTCAGTCAGCTACAACTGACATCTATCAAGCTACAATTGACATCTATCTATCAAGCACCAACTTCCTCACATTACAATAAAATCATATGCTGATTTACCTGGATATCAGCTCTGTTTTCCTCCTTCTTCATTATTGTCCTCCAGCTTTTATATTTGCCTTATATCATCTCTGGATCTTCATAGCTTCTCTATCTGCTCCTCCTTCTTCTTACCCTCTTTTCCTCATTTTTCCATTCTCTAACCTCTCTATGCATGTCTATGTGATATCATTTATAGAGTTCACCTCATGACTGTTTGTATTCCACAGGGAATTCGAAATGAACAACCATGACTCTTTGACTTCTGCCTTCTAATTTCTTTGTCCAGCTCATTCAGAGGAATATAGCAATATGTACAAATTTCAGTTTTACAGTGGAGTTTTGTTTGCCTACAGAGACTTGCCATTGCATCACAAAAAATATAAAATAAATAAAACTTTACATTTTCAGTTACAATAAATATTTCAATTCAACCCATTCAGTTCTTGGCTCATTGTATGTTTGTCTTTTTTGCTACTGTAGTGTAACAGTTCTGCACACTCTCCTGCTTTCTATGCATGCGCATTTCCCAAATTATGTTCTAAATCTGGTAGCATTATTAATGCGGGATTTTTCTTCAACCTTCATGGTTTGGCTCTAACGCTTTACCAATTCAATCTTTGATTCAAAAACCAAACCCAATTCACAATACTCATATGTGGTTCTTTAAAACTTGATTTAAATTCGGGCTTCACCTTTCCTCCGTTCATAAATCTGAATATACAGAACTTATATAATAGTCCACATTATATAGCCTGTACCTACATTAAAATGAGTTTCGACCCCACATCGTATTATCATACTTTCATTGTTTGACTCTGTTAAACCCAAGGTAAACATATAACCCGATACATATAAATTTCTGGCCCACAACACATTACAAATCATATATATAAGTCTCGGCATATAACTCAGGTTTTATAATTTAACCCCAATGGTCAATAAGCCATATTGAAACCCGACTTTGATTTATAACCAAAAACTCGATGAACACTCAAGTTCATTCGGGCCCCACATGTCAAACCTGTTTAAATGAACATTCATATGCAAATCCAATACTCTACTTCAAATCCCAAACAATCTGTGGTCACAATATACCAACCCACTATAAAATTATACCATGCGGACAAATCAATCCTGTGAAAGAGAAACCTTGGTAAAGAGACCCAAATTATAAATTTCCGTACATTTTTATTCCACTATTGCATTCAATCATCGAATACTGTTGGGCCCACATATTCATCCCTTTATGATAACAACACCATAATTTTAGACCACGGAACATTTCCTCCACTTTAATATATGTCCACGCAACATTTATTAAACCAAAGTTAAATATTGCCCACTTCTCTCATACCAAGTTCATACATTTTTTAAACAATGGCCAACACATATAAGTCAAACCGCATATCAACCCTTCTTCATAACATAAACTTAATGTTATAAATTTAACTCGAGTTTTAACTCACCAAATCCCTACCATTCAATTCTATGGTTTGACTTCGATTAAACCACTTACATGTTTACGACTCACATTTCCATTTCACACATTAATAAACTCAATTATCCAAATGATTAATATGGGTCCCATGGCTTAACTCTTACCTCTTCACCATTTAACACCCCCGCAGCTTTGATTGCGAACACCCTTTGATCTTTCGTCTTACCCTTTGATCTTTCGTCTTTTCCATTGAACGGAAATCACATATTTTAAGAACAGAAATTTAACTCAAACCCACAGCAGCCATACTACTTACCTCTCCTTAACCTTCATGCATCTTCATGGTGTGAGCGTCGTCGATCTCCGATGTCACCCGATCGAACGAAAATCACATTTTTTAAACGAGGAACTTTAACTCGGAAAAAAGGTGTGAAATAAGTGGTAATTGAATACACCATCAACCACATGTCAAGCGCCAAATATTATCGCATTCCAAAATGAAAAAACCACTTACCATGTTTTGGTCACGCAAAACCCTTCTATGGTTTCGTAAAACCCACCGTCACGTTCACGGTTCCACCTTCTATTAGACACATTGTTCCATTAACCAGTTCTGCTTCGCTCCTTCATAGTTCTAACCATTGCCACTGTTCAATGAACTATCCAATATTCAAGCCCAATTCTTCAACGCCTTTATTTGTGTAAGCTCCGCCTTCAGCTTCGCATCCTTAACTCGGATTCTAAATATGATCCAATGCCTATGTTCTTCGCTCAAGGATCCACAACACTTTCCCTGCTTCAATCCATTTGTTTATACAACTCTATGAAATGTGATTTGCACCTATTCAATTTTCAATTGCGTCTTCACAACCATTTGGTTCAATATGTGCTAGCGCCTCATTATTCCAATTGCTGTTTGTTCACAAACCATTCTTTGTGCCTTATGAAGCTGCATTGGCTTCATATTCTACTACACATTCTGAGACTCCATACTTCATTCCAAAAGCACTTGTGGGTGAATTCAACATTTCAGATAAAATTTTAAAGACCTCTACTTCATCGTTTTACTATCTAATCACTTCATTTAAGGTTCGAACAACCGCAATATCAAATTCTATAAAATAAAACCCTGAAAGCTAATTTTCCAAAAGTTTGGTCTTGCGAGAGGAAAGGAGTTCATTTCGTACTGTCTCTAATAACCTCTTTCTGCTGCTATAGTGAAAATAATCTTTGACTCGGTTCTTCTCATGCTTCCAACTCTCTTCGGCCTTTATCGAATATTCTTGAGAAGAAAGCTCTGAGATCCAGATTTCAACCTTTCTGGAATAGTAACTTTGTGTATTTTGCAATAGGGGTTCTTCAAAGTCACTCTTATACAAATCGAGGTCAGCCTCCAGAAAAAAATTGACAATGTTTTTCAACAGATCTTTGTCAATTTTATCTCCATCGCGCTCTCGATTAATGAGATTAATCACCACATTCTTCACAAAAATTTTCATTGTAGGATAGGCCTGCTCACAAAAGCCATGCTCTCTATTTAATGTTGGCAGACCTTCAAAGTGATGTATTCTTCAATCAATTCCCTATATTTGTCATGGACTTGTTGAGGGTAGTTGTGAGGGGGCTTTTGGTTGCAGAGTTTGTACATAGTGCTATAAATCTTTGTGTACTCCTTTACACGAAACTCCAAATCATCATTTAGAGCTCCTTCCGAGTCCTTTGCCAACTTAAGAAAACAACTAAACAACCCATCCTTGCTCCAGGTCTATGACATCAGCACTGATCATCTTCACTTCTTTGCCTTATTGCTATTTCTTCTTTTCTCTTTTGCCTTAGTGATAGTTCAGGTGCCACTCCTGTCTTCTCCTTTGCCATCAATGACAATATTTCCAACAAGTGTCGGGTGCTCAGCAGGGTTGTCGGGTCCCTGGGCGTGTCGGGCCTGTATTTGTAAAGCGCCAGGGATTTGCGTAGAGCCACCTTGGATTAGCGCAGCACCAGTTCTGGTAAGTGCATTGCTAGTAGCCCTTGCCCGAAAATCGACCAAAAATGTCTATTTTTCTTCTGAAAACCTTCTCTTCTCTTTGTAATGGAAAAATGAGATGGAAAAAGA